>CM076581.1:717041419-717437573 GCA_034641835.2 Pinus albicaulis
ATGGAATAGCAAAGCAAATAAAGGATTGAACAACAATTCTGAAATAGAACAGCAAGTCTAAAATGGAACAGCAATTGAATAACTAAGTCCCGCAGGTTGTAACCAAACTTAATCTATTAACTCAAATGCATTCTTTGCAATCAAATAACATTCTTTCACTCTAAAAGCAATTCACACAAATCACACTAATGGAACAGCAATAACTATTAATGAATTATGGAACAGTACTGATAAATCAGAAACGCGCACAACACGAACGTTTAGTATAACAGCTCTGTAACAAAACAGTAAGAACATGCAATTAACTCTTGAAAGGATTAATAACTTGATGCGGAGTCAACACACGATTCTATCTGTAAAAAACCTCAATGATTCAATCTTTAACAAAGCATGTAATATGAACTTATAAAGCATATCAAATTACCAAATAACAATGATAAACAAACCACACAAAAGTCAAGTCGTAATGGTACAGAAGCAAGTGTCCTTCGGGGCCGGGCCCTTAGCCTCCAAGGATACACCGCTTTAAGTTAATCCAGACGCAGAGATGAAATAATCACCAAGCTTTTATTAATGCATCGGTCAAAAATACATTGAACCAGTTCTCAACGAGACTCAATAATCAAAGTTGATGTTTTACAGAAAATTACATAAAAGCGTATCCTATCTATCAAGCTAACAGTGTTGTCCCTTTATATAAAGGTGATGGCGGAGATGTCCAAGTAACATGATAAATAAAGCAGCGATCCCTCAGGATCGAAGATCCTGAGGGATTCGCCAAACTGTTAATTCTTCATCCTTTCCTTTCTTTGGCGCCGAGCTGGTGTCTTCTCCTTCTTTTCCGAGCCGATTTGCTGTAATCTATTTAGCCTTGTTTGCATTCGGTTCTCGTTCAGAGGGACAGCAGTTATCTCGACTTTGTCCTTTCCTTTGGAACGGAAATTCCTCGTTTTCTCCTTTTCCTGTACAGAAAATAACCATTATCAGTGGCTAAGTCTTGCATATCAATTCTCACATGTTTTGTTATGGTTCCTTATTACTTTCCAAATTCATGATACAAAAAGGTTCACAAATTCTATTAAAAAGCCACTGAAATAGTCATCAAAAGCATACCTCAATGAAGCTTCGGCCAAAATCCGAAGTGGATTAGGCCTTTTCCGCCGTTGAAGTGCCTTGCGCAACCTCCTCTTCATGATCCTCATCCTCGCTTTGCAAACATGCATGCGAGCCCAGTAATGGCCTTTCATGTGGCGAAGCATGTCTTTGTCTCGATTGGCCTTTGCCAAAAACTTCTCCAGATGTATATTTACTCCTGAGCAGAGTGCTGCAGATTGGTCACTGTGTCATGTCACCTCTTTCGATTCCACCGCCCGTTCCTCACGATTTGGCGCACTCATAAAAATGTGAGCTCATCCTCGAGCCGCTTGCGCTCGTCCAACATTTTAATCACCCAATCGAGCCTATGAGCCTTCTGCAATTGGTCTTTCAACTGGTCATTCTCGGCCCTTTGCTCCTGGATGACTTCCCTCAACTTCGAGCTAGGAGAGCCCGTATCAACATCAATGACTGTCATATCAGTGTCCCGGCCTCCTGATGGGCCCTCATCATGCATGGGCCTCTTGCCCCTGTCTTGTACCTGTACCTGCACTGGAGAAGAAAGCGAGACCCTTTCCACATCACGTGGAGATAATACTCGTCGTGTCGATGAAGTCGGCAGGACCCCTTCCACCTCACGTGGAGATAGTACTCGCCGTGTCGCTGCAAATAAGGCCCTGTGGCCTCGCTGATATGTCTGAACCAAAGGAGTAATGATATGCCCAACCTCAAGCATGTCCGACTGGTGTGAAGGCTCTCCTGCCTCATAAACTGCCTCGGGAGGCTGCTGTGGCACTCTGAAAAAGTCTCTAGAAATGAAGTCCTCCCAAGTGATGCCCTGCTCTGCCAACTGATGTGACACCAAGATTTTGATCAAAGCGAAATGATATATACTCCTGTACTGCTGCACTGGGCTCGTCTTCTTCTGCACAAATGTAACCATCTTCTCTATGTTGCGGTATAGGAAATAAGGAATATTCATCATACGCACCCTTGTGAAGTGCATCAGCAAACGAACATGATATGAGAAAAGACGGGCATACCTGCCTTCACAACTGAAATACTGAATAATGAGCCTCATGAGTGGTGCATACTCATCTCTCAAGAATTTGAATGGAAAAACCCTGCTCAAGTAAGCCACATATCCAGTTTTAACATATGGCTCATAGTGAAATTTCTCTAACTGCTTACCCTTGCTCCATTCCTCGCCTATGTTAGGTATGCCAGTGGCTTGAGCAATAGTCAAAGGCGAAACAATGAAATCAACCCCAGCAAGGTTTACCCGATTACCCCGTAAATGAAGAACAAACAAACGTGCTAATTCACGATGAGGCCAGGTTTGCACAACCATCTCACAAAATCTGAAACATGACAAGAATCGAAAACAATCCATAGCTAATGGACATGCCTGCAACCGAGCCAAAGAGGTAGGCTCCTCTCTGCGATGATCACCACTTCTGTTTTCTCTGCGGGAACTCCGTGGCACATTACCTTCAGCCACCGAATCACTGCCTGACCCTGGCTCATATTCTGACTCTGTCTCTGACATATCTCCGATCAAACCTTTGGCAATGTGTATGCTGATATGAATGCAGTGAAAGCAAGATTAGGACGTATGTTTAACATTCAATCAATATCCCACCGCCAAAACACCATCAAGGAATCAAATTATGGATAAAATCTCTGCTTCAAATGGGTTGAAAGGCAGCATCTCTGTTTTGAATGCAAATGAAATTTTGACAAAATAGGAGTAGGCAACCTTCAAAAGTTTGGACACATCTAGTCAAAGGAGAGTATGGTATAATCAGTGATAGGTTTGCCTACGAGTTTATGACCATAAAGGTTTCAATAGGTCATTTGAAACAATGCTAACATTGGGCAAACAAAAACATGAGCAAATGCTAACATTGGGCAATGTGACTCATTACACACATGAGAAATGTGACTCAAAGGGTTTAATCATGGGATAACAATAACAATGGTGACAGTGGTATTATGGGTATGAGAGCATAGTGATTTTCATGTTTTATGAAAGGCTGACCATATCACTGTTTCAGACATCAAACCCATTTTTTACACCATTGATTTTCATTTTAACCCTGAAAACAATAATCTCATAACAGTGGGGTTTTAAATCCTTCATTTGCATATTAGAATCATGTATGATGACACAAATATGTTTGCAAACCCCAAGTGATTGAAGAAAACCTGCTTTGAAGGCAACTGGAGTCAATTCCGAGCCAATCTGGGCGCTCAAACACAATTCCGGAATGCTGTCTCTGCGTGGGTCGCGCAGGCTCAGTTTGGGTCGCGCAGCCCAGGTGGGTCGCGCAGGTGCAAACCCACTGTGCTAAACCAACTCTGTTTGGGTCGCGCAGCCCAGGTGGGTCGCTCGGCCTCAACTTGGGTCGCGCAGCCCTAAAACCCTGTCCACGCCCTCCAAAAGTCTAAAATCAGCTTTCAATTTTGCAAATACGTTTTGGGAGCAAATGAAATCGGTTCAAATGAACTTGTTTGGCCTTTATACACTTCACAAATATCTTCACCATCATACTTTATTCCAAATCTAACTTCAAACCCACATTACAAATGTTTTTGTAATTTTCACTTTGGCTTTTTCAAATACAAACTTGCTCTGGTTTCTCTGAGGTCGATACTGATGATTTTATTGTCTTTTTGCAGGGATATGGCTGTCTTGGCTAGAGAAAAGACCAGGGGTCTGCTTTTACAATGTTTTCATGGCGGAATAATTAAAATTTATTACAAAATGATAATGACAAATTTCTAGTTCCAAAACAGAGTTTTGGACTAGAAATGTATCTTTTTTAAAAATGCTGATGATAATAAAAATAGAAATCCAAGTACTGGACTCTCCTCACCTTGCAGGCTTTATGAATAGTGTATAAATGACTCAAAAAACCCTAGACACCAAGACCTAGGACACTTATTGACATTTTAATGACCTCATACATAATGACAATGACTATAAATAATTTTTTGAGAAAATATTTTTAAAATAGCGCTGCAGGTATAACATGAGGAAACACAAAATGACACAACCCTTCGTCAGTTCATGGCATGATCCTAGTGATATGAAAAGAAGTGAAACAAGTGAGACACCTAATAATGAATATGCAAAAGACGAAATGATCACTGACGGAGGGCAGCAAGGGCTGACTCTAACATTGGCTCCAATGGGGATGGTGGCTCCATGGAGATGCCAAGAACAACAGATCTCTGGGGGAGTCAGACAGTGCCTCTCATCCATTGGGCGATGGAATCATTATTTCAACTTGACAAGACAAACTTTGGATACTTTTATTGACTGCAGATTTGACTAATGATAGACTGCAATTTGACCAAAACTGACTAGACTCAAACTGACATGACTTTAAACAAGAAGACTGATAAACTTAACTTTACAATCTCAAACCAACCAACCTCTATTTCCAGAATTATAGCCTTCGCTCCGGGCCCCAGACCGAAAATGAGAGATCAGTGCACACTTGCAATGAAACAAAGTAAAATGATATATACAATGAAAATGAGATCAACAGCAAGAACTCAGAAATAATAGCGCTTCAGCAACCGACCATTGATCGGTCCACCAGGACAATCATCTCCATTCATTTCTTTGAGAAGAAATGCATTCTGCCCCCGATACGCTGCAATCTTAATCGGTCCCTTCCACAAATTCTCAAATTTGCCGTGCTTTCCCTTGTCTTCATTCCGGGCATCCCATTTCAAAACTACTTCATCCAACTGAAACTTATCTGATTTTTCCTTTCTGTCGTAGATCTTCTTAATGCGCTCCTGCAACTTGAAAGTATTTTGAAATACCTCCTCACGTGTCTGCTGTAAATGAATCATCTCATTAATCCTCCGCTGCATAGGATCCTCTTCACTTCCAGCCTCCCGAAGCAATCTGACCACTGGGACAGCAAGTGAAGTAGGAAAAACCGTATCCGTCCCATACACCAACTCGAAAGGAGACATACCAATAGACCTTTTCTGACTTACCCTATCAGCCCATAATGCATTTACCAACTTTTTGTGCCAAGCCTTCTTGTTGATTTCCAGCAATTTCTTAATTATATTCACCAAGGATTTGTTTGAAGATTCCGCCAAGCCATTCCCTTGTGGATGCTATGCGGTTGAATGTCCCAATGTAATATTGTACTTAAAACAAAAATCAACCATCCTCTTAGACTTAAAAGCTGCTGCATTATCCGTGATTATTTTACTAGGACACCCAAAGCGTGACAGAATATTGTTTTCAAGGAAAGAGATAATTACCGCATCAGTGGCCTGTCGAGTGGGAATCGCCTCAATCCACTTCGTGAAGTAGTCTGTAGCTATCAAGATCCATCTATGCTGTCCGGAAGATGCTGGGTGGATTTCTCCGATAAAATCCAATCCCCACTGCTGGAATGGTGCATTAACTTCGATTGGTTTTAGAGGCAAAGGCTGTAGTTTCTGCTTCCCTTCGAATATATGACACTCATGACAATTTTTCACAACCTTGAACACATCAGAAAACAAAGAAGGCCAATAATACCCTGCCCTTAGGATCTTATTCGCTGTGGTCTTCCAAAAAAAATGACCTCCACAGTCACCTTTGTGAAAATCCTCCAAAACTCTTTGAGCTTCCTCCTCTACCAAACAATTCAACAACATACCCCCAGGTCTTTCCAATACAACGCAGAATTCAAAATGCAGAATTTAGCAGCCTTTAATTTCAATGTTCTACTCTTATTTCGAGGCATACCAGGCGGTGTAGACAAATTCTGAAGCACATATAAAATGTCAGCGTACCAAGGAGAAGAAACAAAAATATCGGATACCTGAACTGACGTACTTTCCTCATCTTCATCAGACATGGCAGCAATCAAATTTATGTCTAAAGCATGCAGATTTGTTTCAGCCATGAGCTTGGCGAGTCCTTGTCCTTTGATCAGCTTGGTCGGTTTAATCTCCACATCGTACTCTAACAATGCAGCAATCCACTTACCTCTTCTTCCTTCTGGATCTGCCTGTACCAAAACATCCTTAACTGCTGCGTTAGGAACATATGCTGTAATATGGGAATGCAATATGTACACACGGAAATCCTTTAAAGCCTTTACAAGCGCAAGTGCTTGTTTCTCAATGATATTATACTTCAATGCCCCATCTCTTATGATCCGACTGAAAAAAGCGATGGGCTTCTCAACTCCATCCCTTTTTGCATCAAAACAGCTGCCAATGTATGCTCAGAAGCGAAAGAAAATAAAATGAAATCTTGTGTGTAATCAGGGCTGATTAAAATAGGGGCTGAAGAAAGAGCTATCTTTACCAAATTAAATGACTTTACTGCCTCTTCTGTCCATTTTACCTGACTGTCCTTTTTCAACATGTTCGTGATTTCTCTAAGGTGCTCTGCAAGATTGGGAATAAAACGACGCAGAAAATTCATTTTACCATTAAATGACTGTATCTCTTTCTTGTTCCGGGGCTGTTCAATCTGCTGAATGGCCTCAACACGTGCAGGATCAACTCGAATGCCATCTTTCGAGATGATGTGGCCAAGGAGCTTTCCTTCATCCATGGCGAAAAGGCTCTTCTTTGGATTCAGTGAAATGCCATATTTTCTGCACTTCTAGAAAACAATTTTCAGATGATATAAGTGTTCCTCATCAGAATTAGAAAATACAGTTAGATCATCAAGGTAAACAACCAAAAACACATCTTTCTCATTGGCAAAAGCCATGTCCATGGCGCGCTGAAAGGTAGCGCCTGCATTTTTTAAACCGAATGGCATCTTTGCGTAATGAAATGTTCCCCAAGGAGTGGTGAATGCAGTCTTGTCACGATCATCTTCCTGCACTAAAATATGATTATAACCTGAGTATCCATCGAGTAGAGACATCCTTGATGCTCCAACTACCCGCTGCAATATGTGATCCATCTTTGGCAGCGGATAATTGTCCTTTAATGATACCTTATTTAGATTTCTGAAGTCAATACATAGACGGATCTCACCTGTCTTCTTTCTCACAGGCACCAAGTTTGATATCCAATCTGAAAAACGAATAGGCACAATGATTCCTGACTTGTACAACCTATTTACCTCTTTCTCGATTGATGGTAGCAGCTTTGGGTTGATCCTCCTCAACTTTTGACGAAAAGGCTTCTGATTTGGTTTGATGGGAATAGTATGCTGGATGATATTGGTATCATATGTTTTAAGATCTGAATAATCCCACGCAAACGCATCAGAAAATGAAGATAACAATTTCACGTATTCTGCTCTTACCTTTGGTGACAATGAATTTGACAATTTCACCATCTTGGGATTCTCAGCTGTCCCAATATTTACATCTTCGACACCTTTCTCTGTTGGCCTCAATGTAGGCTTACGAGCTACATCATCCTGATCAAACAACTCTTCCAAAGGAATCAATCCCTTAGGAATGATGTTATCCTTTAGTTGCAGCACATCCATTTGATTTATCTGTATGTCATCAATACCATCATCAAATTCAGTATCTATGGAGGTATCTTTAAACTTACCCTTATTTTGCAGAAATTCACTAATCTCCTCATCATCCTCAAAAACTTGCCAACATCGCTGATTGTCTGGAACGGTGGGTCGATGTTTCACATGTATCTCAAACTTGTTGCTGGAATTCATTGGAATCTTAAGATTGCTTGCTGCCTTAGCAAGTCCATCAGCAACACCATTTTGTATGTGGGGCACACATGTCAAAGTATAATCAGAAAATAACTTCAGAATATCCAAAACTGCATTTCGGTAAGCCCTCATGCGAGGATGCTTAGCCTGAAACTCACCTTTAACTTGCTTTATCACTAATTCTGAATCGCCATATACCGCAATCCTTTTCGCATTCAGCTTCTTGAGAATCTTAAGACCAGCAATAAGAGCTTCGTATTCCGCTTCATTGTTTGAACAATCGAATGCAAGCTTGTAAGAACACACTCTCACATTGCTCGGAACTTTATCAGGAGCGAAAACTGGACTTCGAATCCACACACCAATCCCAGCACCATCGCTGCCCACTGCACCATCAAAATCCATGGTCCAAAGACCATCTTCATCATCCTCTAAATGCTGAAACTGAGTCGGCTCTGATTTTCCTGTTTGCTGCCCATTGTCTCCAGCTGATTGCTCCAAAGCAGCTTGTTTTTCTCTTCTTTCTTTTTGCAAAACTTCTCTGAAATTCTCACTTATTTCTGGTATGTCTTCTGCCTGAACTAATTGACTTTCTACATCATTAAAACTATCAGCAAGCAATACAAACGACTCTAACTCAGTATGTACATAATTCACAGAATGATTGACTGGCTTCTCTTTTCTAGTTATCATGTATTTCATCTTCTGCTCACGATACAACTTTCTCATTTGACCGAAGACTGGAATTGTAGCATAAGAGAAATCTAATTGAAGTGTACCTTTCAACTTTGCCCCCCAAGATCTTGCAAGGAGCATTCCGAAACGTGGAGGAATGTCAGCAACCACCACATCCATCAAAACATTCTTCGCTGGAATTTGATCTAAACTTACCACCAAATCTTTGATGAGTCCTATACACCTTACCCGGCTGGAATCGAATGAATACAAATCATGATACTCTCTTGTAATATCTAATCCCAACTTTTCCATGATTGCCTTTGGCATCAAATTGTGCGAAGCACCCGAATCGAGCATAGCATTATGCAATATATATTCATGCAACCTCAAACTGATGTAAAAAGGAGGAAAATTACTGTCAGGAGACTCACCATTCAATGCAGGCCCAAAAATCAATTCCGGCTGATCATCCTCAACATTTACTGTGTCAATCATTGGATCAAAGTTCAGAATTTTGGTGACTTGACTACGGTAGCTGCTGTTCTTCATAATCTCTGTCAAAGGAATAGATATTTTCAGTTTGGAAATTTCATTTTCCAAGCTAAATGCCGAAACCTTCTCGACCTCTTTAACTGGAATTTCCTTCTTTTCAGCCTTGTCTTTCACTATGTTTGACTGATTTACCTTCTCAGCTGATGATACTTTACTTGCTGCGGGGTCAATTGTCTCTTTCCCTCTTTTCTGTGGTATTGGTGAATCTGTCTTTGGTGCTGAAGCTTCCTTTCTTTTCTGAATGGGATTTATAGGCACATCTCGATTTCTCAATGAATACTGTTTCTGCTGAGCAGTCAATGCATTCAAATATCCTCTTTGGTATTCATCTGACTCTTCTTCTAAATCAGCATCATTTGTTATGATAAAATCCTCATCTTTCTGAACAACTGAACTTTCACCATACTCCTCTTCCTCAGTAATATAAATAGGCAAATCATCAGGAGTGAAGAAATGATTTTGCTCACCTGACACATCATCATCATCATCAGAATCATGACTCACAAAATTCTGCAAAAGTGGAGTCTTAACCTGCTGTTGGGCTGCTGGCTCTTGAGCTCTTTGTTCACGCTGCTTAATTCTAAATTGTGGCTGCTGCTGGCCACGGAAATTTGGGTTCCAAAACTGTGTTTCTGCCTTGTCAAGATTCATTCTTCTTAAAGCCTTTTCCAACTCACGAGCTATGTTCTGTTCTGATATAGATGTAGAAGGCTCTTCCTTTATTGTCACTCTTTTCTCTGCTTTCAACCGTGCTCTTTTATCATTCAAATTTGCCTCAACACTAACAGCGACCTTCTGCATATCTTCTAAAGTAGGTGGATCTCTATCACGAAGGGAATAAGCCATCTCCATATCAAAGCCATCCGGGAATTTAAGGAGAGCAGATTTTTTGGACGGTCTCAAATCATCTGGAATAGCGTTATACACTGTATTGAATCTAATAATATAATCCTGAACCGACTCACCAGGATTACGTTTGAGATTTGTATATTCTGAAGTAATCTGCAGCGGATCCTTTTTCATCTCCCATCGGTCTAAAAAATGCCTCTGAAGTTCTGCCAATGTATCTATGCTTCTTTGTGGCAAGGCTCTGAACCATTTCCGTACTTCTCCTCCAAAGGTTTGCACAAAAAGCCTCATGGTCACATTTTCTTCATCAATCTCGAAACGATCAAAGAAATCTTCCATATTGTCTACATGCTGTTGTGCAGGAAGACTCTGTGGAGTACCATCAAATGTCGGGATCTTACTCTGATAGTCTGCGGGCATATCATTCAACTGCTGGGGTAACACAAGGGGTGCAAAACGAGCAGCCATAGCTCTTGGTGGATTGAAAACAATCTGTTGTCGAGGAGATACAGGAGGAGTAGGAAAAGTAGGTCTATGTGATGTATTCAATGGAAACGGAGAAATTACTATGGATTGCTGATCAGAAAACTCAGGCTGAACCGGAATGGTAGGGACAAAAGGAGGTTCAGTAGGGATCCGTGAACTTGATGAAATTTCAGATGGGTCAAGAACTTGTGAAGCAGATTCAGTAAATTCAAAAGTATTAGTATCCTCAATAGAACTTTGCAGCTGTCTATCCAAGTATTGTGAAACAAATCTATATTTCAAATCTTCAGTAAACAATGGATCTGGGACTAATCTTGACAATTCAGTTTCGGAAAAATTCACAAACAAAGATGTTTCAAACTGTGCATCAAAGGGGATTTCATCAACATATATGATTTTGACAGGACAAGATGCAGATCGGGTAAGTACTCTGGAACTCTCAAAACTCAATTGGCTTTCTCTTTCAGAACTCTCGTGACTGCCTTGTTTTCTAAGGGTCCTTGGAATCAGATTCGGATTTTCGAAGATTGTTGGTGGATCAGGGTCAGGATTCGCCCTAGTATTTCTTCTTGAAGCCAGTGTATTGATCTTCTCGGAAAACAAAAATTACAAGGAACACAATCAATTATTTTCAGCCTTTTGACTTCTAGACTCAATCATCCAAAAGGTCTAGAACGAATAAGTATACTGGGGTGATTTACAAATCAAGTACTGAACACACAAGCTTACCGGAGATCGACTGAAGCAGCGTTTATCTACTTCCGCTTATGCATAACAAAAGCGTTTCTAAAGCTACCTGGCGTGACTTCAGACTCCGTCTAAGACTCGTGGAACAAACACATCAACAAGCAAACCATTGAGATTTTTCCCCAGTATGGTCGCCACTATGTTAGCACTCAAATCTACCTCAGGCTGAAATGAAGTAAAACTCGAGGCTACATCAAACCACGCTCAGCCTCGTAGCTAGCCCTACGAGGACAGGAGAGGGCTCTCTCCGTCAATCTCGAGAAAATAAACAATAGGATGCGAGATGACTTACGATAGGAACTGATTTTAGGCTAGTAAAGAGATAGGTATGTTTGGTTTTTGGTTTTTTTGGGTTTTCGCTGGAGTAATGGGAATACAAAATTTTGGGTCCGGGGATAAGGTCAGACCTTTGCAGAGTTCAAGCTGGGGCGAGGTAGGTGATGATCTTGATGCTTCGAATTGGATTTTATGGATAGATTAGACTGACGAGGAGCTGAAGAGGGCAAAGAAGAACTTGGATCCTCTCCAAACAGCTGAAAACATATAGAACTAATTGAATTCAAAGGCTAAGCACTGTAAACAATGGATTCAACCTTAATCACTCATTCAACTTAGTTCAGAAGCATAATGAAACGATGGCATACATTAAACATGAAGAAACTTACAGTAAACAAAGAAGAAACACCATCAAGAACAGAACACCACAAGGATCCCAACAAGTGCCGCAAAACCCCCGATCTTTCCTTAGCCAAAATATGAAAAATATGTACAATGATATCAAAAGTATCCCAAGAGTCCAACGTGTAGAATGCCTCAGAAATTACAATATATAGATCACTCTAACACCTTTCCCCACCTCTAGGGGTCGAATTCCCTCTTCAGGGATCAGTTTCAACCAATTCTAAACATGGAACTACAATCTAGGCAGCTAACAACTTGCCTCTAAAAGAGTGGAAACTGATCCATTACATGATTTTTTACTCTTTTGAGAGTGAATCTTCTAGAAGAGATAAAAACAAGCCAAAATTACATGCCAAACATGAATTTACATCATAAAAACCCAAGAATTCTATCCATAGGCAAAACTGGTCCAAAATAGGCGAAATACTGAGCTGGCAGCTGAAAACTCAAAAAAAAAATCTCTAGGTGGGTCGCTCCTGAACTGCGTGGGTCGCTCATGTTCCAGGCTGATTTTGAGGTAGCTCCCGACATCCAAATTGAGCTCATGATAGCTCGTTGGAAAACCCTGGATGTCTAATTTCCAACCCAAGTGGAATTTCTGAATTTGAAGTTGATTTGACCCTTCAAAACCTCATTCTCCCAGAGGTACTTCCTGCTGGTGCAAAAGGTGGCAGCAAGGTGTTTTTTATGGTGTTTTTGAGCTGTTTGACCATCCAGATTTTGTTGAAATGCTAAGTTGACTTCAGAGGATGCATATTTAACCATGAAAAATCCAAAAATGTAAAAATCTCCTCCAGCAAGTGCCTCAAAAAAATGCGAGCGCAAGAGCGTGCGACCCACCTAGCCACAAAACCTGTTTTTTAAACCAAAAATTTGGAATTGACAAAATTTTCTCCGAATTTGCCCAAATTCGGAGCGGAGGTCCTCCATCATGTGTCTTGCCCAGTCAATGAAGCCTCGGCCAAAATCCGAAGTGGATTAGGCCTTTTTCGCCGTTGAAGTGCCTTGCTCAACCTCCTCTTCATGATCCTCATCCTTGCTTTGCAAACATGCATGCGAGCCCAGTAATTGCCTTTCATGTGGCGAAGCATGTCTTTGTCGCGATTGGCCTTCGCCAACAGCTTCTCCAGATGTATATTTACCCGCGTGAGTACAGTATCTCTGTCAGCTGGTGTCATGTCACCGGGCCTCTTTCGCTTCCCCTGTCTGTCCTCACGGATTTGGCGCACCTCATAAAATGTGAGCTCATCCTCGAGCTGTTTGTTGCGCTGCTCCAAATAGTTAATCACCCACCGAGCCTTCTGCAATTGGTCTTTCAGCTGGTCATTCTCGGCCCTTTGCTCCTGGATGACTTCCCTCAGCTTCGAGCTAGGAGAGCCCGTATCAACATCAATGACTGTCATATCGGTGTCCCAACCTCCTGATGGGCCCTCATCATGCATGGGCCTCTTGCCCCTGTCTTGTACCTGTACCTGCACTGGAGAAGAAAGCGAGACCCTTTCCACATTACGTGGAGATAATACTCGCCGTGTCGATGAAGTCGGCAGGACCCCTTCCACCTCACGTGGAGATAGTACCCGCCGTGTCGCTGCAAATAAGGCCCTGTGGCCTCGCTGATATGTCTGAACTAAAGGAGTAATGATATGCCCAACCTCAAGCATGTCTGGCTGGTGTGAAGGCTCTCCTGCCTCATAAACTGCCTCGGGAGGCTGCTGTGGCACTCTGAAAAAGTCTCTAGAAATGAAATCCTCCCAAGTGATGCCCTGCTCTGCCAACTGATGTAACACCAAGATTTTGATCAAAGCGAAATGATATATACTCCTGTACTGCTGCACTGGGCTCGTCTTCTTCTGCACAAATGTAACCATCTTCTCTATGTTGCGGTATATGAAATAAGGAATATTCATCATACGCACCCTTGTGAAGTGCATCAGCAAACGAACAGGATATGAGAAAAGACGAGCATACCTGCCCTCACAACTAAAATACTGAATGATGAGCCTCATGAGTGGTGCATACTCATCTCTCAAGAATCGGAATGGAAAGACTCTGCCCAAGTAAGCCACATATCCAGTTTTAATGTATGGCTCATAATGAAATTTCTCTAAGTGCTTACCCTTGCTCCATTCCTCGCCTACGTTAGGTATGCCAGTGGCTTGAGCAATAGTCAAAGGCGATACAATGAAATCAACCCCAGCCAGGTTTACCCGATCACCCCGCAAATGAAGAACAAACAAACGTGCTAATTCACGATGAGGTCGGGTTTGCACAACCATCTCACAAAATCTGAAACATGACAAGAATCGAAAACAATCCATAGCTCATGGACATGCCTGCAACCGAGCCAAAGAGGTAGGCTCCTCTCTGCGATGATCACCACTTCTGTTTTCTCTGCGGGAACTCCGTGGCACATTACCTTCAGCCACCGAATCACTGCCTGACCCTGGCTCATATTCTGACTCTGTCTCTGACATATCTCTGATCAAACTTTTGGCAATGTGTACACTGATATGAATGCAGTGAAAGAAAAATTAGGATGTATGTTTAACACTCAACCAATATCCCACCGCCAAAACACCATCAAGGAATCAAATTATGGATAAAATCTCTGCTTCAAATGGGCTGAAAGGCAGCATCTCTGTTTTGAATGCAAATGAAATTTTGACAAAATAGGAGTAGGAAACCTTCAAAAGTTTGGACACATCTAGTCAAAGGAGAGCATGGTATAATCAGTGATAGGTTTGTCTACGAGTTTATGACCATAAAGGTTTCAATAGGTCATTTGAAACAATGCTAACATTGGGCAAACAAAGACATGAGCATATGCTAACATTGGGCAATGTGACTCATTACAAACATGAGAGATGTGACTCAAAGGGTTTAAACATGGCATAACAATAACAATGGTGACAGTGGTATTATGGGTATGAGAGCAGATTTATTTTCATTTTTTACACCATTGATTTTCATTTTAACCCTGAAAACAATAATCTCATAACAGTGGGGTTTTAAATCCTTCATTTGCATATTAGAATCATGTATAATGACACAAATACGTTTGCAAACCCCAAGTGATTGAAGAAAACCTGCTTTGAAGGCAACTGGAGTCAATTCCGAGCCAATCTGGGCGCTCAAACACAATTCCGGAATGCTGTCTCTGCGTGGGTCGCGCAGGCTCAGTTTGGGTCGCGCAGCCCAGGTGGGTCGTGCAGGTGCAAGCCCACTGTGCTAAACCAACTCTGTTTGGGTCGCGCAGCCCAGGTGGGTCGCTCGGCCTCAACTTGGGACGCGCAGCCCTAAAACCCTGTCCACGCCCTCCAAAAGTCTGAAATCGGCTTTCAATTTTGCAAATACGTTTTGGGAGCAAATGAAATCGGTTCAAATGAACTTGTTTGGCCTTTATACACTTCACAAATATCTTCACCATCATACTTTATTCTAAATCTAACTTCAAACCCACATTACAAATGTTCTTGTAATTTTCACTTTGGCTTTTTCAAATACAAACTTGCTTTGGTTTCTCTGAGGTCGATACTGATGATTTTATTGTCTTTTTGCAGGGATATGGCTGTCTTGGCTAGAGAAAAGACCAAGGGTCTGCTTTTACAATGTCTTCATGGCGGAATAATTAAAATTTATTACAAAATGATAATGACAAATTTCTAGTTCCAAAACAGAGTTTTGGACTAGAAATGTATTTTTTTTTTTAAATGCTGATGATAATAAAAATAGAAATCCAAGTACTGGACTCTCCTCACCTTGCAGGCTTTATGAATAATGTATAAATGACTCAAAAAACCCTAGACACCAAGACCTAGGACACTTATTGACATTTTAATGACCTCATACATAATGACAATGACTATAAATAATTTTTTTTTAAGAAAATATTTTTTTTTTTTAAATAGCGCTGCAGGTATAACATGAGGAAACACGAAATGACACAACCCTTCGTCAGTTCATGGCATGATCCTAGTGATATGCAAAGAAGTGAAACAAGTGAGACACCTAATAATGAAAATGCAAAAGACGAAATGATCACTGACGGAGGGCAGCAAGGGCTGACTCTAACACTCTGCTCAATCTCTGGCATTTCCTTTTTAATTTCTTATTCTTCTTTTGCCAAATTCCCAAATGTAACATAGTATTATCATGGATGATCTTTTCCAGTTTTCCTTGTTCTTTCAATGTTTCATTTTCATTTTTGATGTGCCGATTTAAAAGCTCCAGAAAATTTCCTGTTTTAATGACTGAACTAAATCATCCTGCAATGTATGAGGCTGAATGGAAGAGGTACTTGGACCTGTGGCTGCCTTTTCCAAGGATTCTATATAGTCATATACCTCCTGCTGCTTGGGGTCTACTTCCGGTGTCATTTTCATTGGGCTGTCCCCAAAATGCTGCAAAGGAGAATTATGTTCAAAATCTGGCCGAGGAGGGCTTACATCAATATTTTGCTAAGAATAAGATGGAGTATGCTCATTGTCTGATTGGGAGTGAAAGGAATCAGGTTCACTAACTGACTGAAATGGACTATGGTCAGTTGGAGACTGTTCAGATGTCTCCTCACCCAAATCAATGAAATGAGGACCCTTAATTTGTGTTTTTCTCAATTTTCCCTTAAGCTTGCTGCTTCTCCTCACATGCTGTGGTATACTGTCCTTTTGTTCTTGTTTTCCTGTCTCTGCCTTCTTGGATATAGATGACTGTTTTTGAAGATAAACTAATCTTTCAGATAGTATTTGATGATCTTCTTCTTCAGAAGAAGGAGTTTTATGGACAACCTCAATAATTTCTTTCCCTTTTGGTATTATTGGCTTCTTAACCTTGATTTCCTTCTTCTTCCTTTTTACCAATCTCTTTTCCCTATCAGTTCTTTCCATAGTAATAGTAGGAGTGTTTTGGATTTCCTCAATTGTTCTTTTCCTCCTACTTCTTTTTGCTGTGCTAGCTGCGGGAATTTCCTGAGTAGGAGTAATTTGGGTTTCAACATTCATTCTTTTTCTTCTACTCTTTCTAATTGAACTACCTTCAGGAATTTCCTGAGGTTCTTCAAAGAAGTTTCTAACTAGGAATTGTTCCCATGTATCTTTTCTTTCCTTTAGCTCCTTTTCAATCATAATTTTTATAAGGCCGTGGTGATAAAGATGAGGCTCTACATCTCCCAAGTGTTTTTGAACAGTCACAACCATTTTCTTTAAGCTATTGAATAGAAAATAAGGGAGATTGAGAGTTTGGTTTTCAAGAAAATTCATCAATAGCCTAGTATGGTACATGTACATAGACCCAAAACGGCCTTCACATGTAATAAATTTCTGAACAATTAGTAGTAAAGTGGCCCATTCTTCTTTTATCGCATGCACAGGGATTCCTCTTTTAAAAACAGTGATATCCATACCTTGATTTCGTAGGATTGTTCTCCATGCCTCATCACTGATACTTTTATTTTTGAACCAACGTTCTCCCTCCTGAAGAAGTTCTGTGGCTGTTGCTATTGATGCTTCATTGACCAAAAACTTGAGGTCTCCAACTTCTTCTTCCGAGCCATCAAATGACCTTGCAAACGCTTTCGTAACTTCTTTGTGGTAACCTCTGAATTTCTGAATAAAACGCAGCCATTTAGCTTTCTTCAATATCTCTTTTTCTTGCGGATATCCCTCTATAAACTTTGATCCTTCCGGCTCTGCCCTTAGCAACTTACCCATTTCACTTTTCTATGCTTCACTAATTTGCCTCTGTGAGGGTTTAAGTGGAAATGGAATGACTGAATACACAGGATCGAGCACAATGATTGTGGGAATGTATCATAAAATGAGAATGAGTACGATAAACAGAATGGAGTAAGACTGTGGGTAGATATACGGGAGTGAGAATGAGCAAAAGGAACGAAATGGAGTGAAACAGGGAGTGAGAATGAGTGGAGTGGGGTTTTGTAAACACGACAGAGACACGACAAAGAGGTTAACAAAGTATAATACATTCGGCCGCGTTTTGAATTTTGGTGGTTGTGTAATAAATATGAACACGTTTCAATCAACGGTTATGAAGTTATGCGGCTTGTAAGAGTCCTTTGTCAACTCAAATACGTCTCATTATCTCCGGTGGGATATTGGAACATGAGTGAGAATCGGAATTTCAATGATGAAACCGTTTATGAATGAATGCAAGAGGATAACATGGAGATCGTGACAGGTTACGGGACTATCAATATAATCATTGCGCGTAATGGGTAGAGCTCATGGTTTAAAACTATATAAAAATGTGTTTTTCAATACTATTTGAAATAAACTTTATTCATACCTTTGGAATCCTTGCTTTTTCCCTTGGTCTTCAACTGATTGATCTCCATTGGTGTCTTGAATACTCCATTGATCCTCTCACCTGCATTTTATTTCATAGTTGTGGAAATAACATCTAACTGTACATTCTCTTTGAAAGCAGAGTAGTAGCTGCGGAATCTGCTTTTGGCTGCGGAAACTGGAGTCAGCTGCGGAAACAGATGTCAGCTGCGGAAACTGACACAGCTATTACTTGGTTGAATAGAAATGAACAAATGACAAATGACCAGATGGAAATGGTCATAAAAAAGATTTTTATTGATGGAATGGATGAAATGAAGTGGAATGAAGTGAGATGAAATGAAATGAAATGAAATGAAGTGGAATGAAATGGAGTGAGTGGTGAAATGAAATGAAATGAAAGAGAGATTTTTTTTTTGGAAAATATAGAGTGTCAGGTGTCCCTGATTTTCACCCCATATTTTCTGTATAAGACTGCCAATCAATGATTGGTTTTCAGGCTTATACCATTTTTTTCTTCTTCTTCTTCTTCTTCTTCTTCTTCTTCTTCTTCTTCTTTTTTTTTTTTTTAACTTGAAAAACAAAAGCTAGGCTGGTGGAGAAGAAGAATTCTTCTGTACCAGCCTGATTGCAGAACTTTCTTGAAACAACTTGACAAAATCCTCTTTAGAGAGTGGCTTATGATAAACTTTCAATCTATGGCCATTCAAAATAAGAGGAGTTTGAAACTCATCAATGGTCTTGATTCTTACAGCTCCATTGCTAAAGATCTTGTCAATCTCATATGGCCCAAGCCAATGAGTCTGAAATTTCCCTTGAAAATATTTAAACTTGGAGTCAAATAACAATGCCCAATTTCCTTCTTGAAACTTCTTCTCTTTGATATATTTGTCATGCCATTTAGTTCTTTGATATTGAACTAGATCAGTTCTTAGAATTGCTTCTTGTCTGATCTCATCTAGCTCATTCAACTGCTCCATTCTATGCTTTTGGGCTTCTGATAAGTCCATCCCCAACTGAACTACTATCTTGAAAGTCTTGACTTGGAACTCAATGGGGAGCAAGACTTCTTTCCCATAAACAAGTTCATAGGGAGAATGTCCCGTTGTATTCCTCCATGTAGTTCTGTAGGCCCACAAGGCTTCTGGAAGCCTTTCTGCCCAATCTCTTCTATGTAGATGAACAGTTTTGGTGATGATACTTTCAAGAACTTTGCTTGTGGACTCCACTTGACCATTTGCTTGTGGATGGTAAGGAGTAGATCTTCTGTGCTTGATTTTGTATTCTTCCATCAACTTCTCCACCAAATTTGATGTGAATTGGCTCCCCTGATCTGTCACAATTTCTCTTTGAACACCAAAGCGAGTAAAAATATCCTCATAAAGAAAATGAACAACTGAATTTTCAGTAGCAGATACTAATGCTTTGGCTTCTACCCATTTAGTAACATAATCAGTACAAACCAATATATACTTCTTTTGCTTAGATGGTGGATTAATAGGTCCAATGAAATCTAAAGCCCATTTTTCAAAGGGTTCAATGAGTACCCGTGTTTGCAATGGCATTTCATTTGAAAGGGTAGGTTTCCCTACTCTTTGGCAGCTATCACACCTTTTGACATATTGTTTTGCATCTTTGAAGAGAGAAGGCCAATAATATCCCAAGGAAAGGATTTTATAGGCCGTCCTTTTGTCCGCAAAGTGTCCGCCGCATGGTTGATCATGACATGCCTTAAGAATATCAGGCATTTCATCTTCCCTGACACATCTTCTGATCACAAGATCTGGCCCTGTTTTAAACAATTCGTTAGAAATCCATGAATATCTTGAACTCTCCTGAATAATTTTTCGTTTTTCTCTTGGAAATAAATGTGAAGGTAGTTTCCCCGTAACCAAATAGTTAGCAATATCTGCATACCAAGGGGTCTTAATAGTTACTGCAAACAAATATTCATCAGGAAACTTATCTTCTACAGGAGAATCTTCTTTAGTATTCTCAATCCTAGATAAGAAATCAGCTACTGTATTCTGTTTTCCTGGTCTATCCAACACAGTAATATTGAATTCTTGCAAAAGTAAAAGCCATCTTGTCACTCTGCCATTAGTAACAGGTTTGTTCATTAAATATCTAATTGCAGAATGGTCAGTATGAATAAAAGTTTTATAGCCTGTTATGTAATGTCTAAACTTATTAATTGCATGAACAACAGCTAAGAATTCTTTTTCAGTCACAGTATAATTCAACTCTGTGGGAGTCAAATTTTTAATGGTGTAATAAATGGCATAAGGAATTAAATCTTTTTGACCCAACACAGCTCCAAGAGCTGTATCTGAAGCATCTGTAGAAATATGGAAAGGAAGTTTCCAATTTGGTCCTCTCAAGATAGGTGCTTCAGATATTCTTGTTTTCAAAGCTTCAAAAGCGGATTGACAATCAGGATCCCATTTAAATTCACAGTCTTTTGTAAGCAACTTGAAGAGTGGAGATGCTATTTTAGTGAAGTTTTCTATAAATCTTCTATAATAACCAGTAAATCCTAAAAAACTTCTAACATCTCTTTGACAATTTGGAATAGGTAACTTGGAGATGACTTCAACTTTTGATCTATCAACCTTAATCCCATCTCCTGAAATATGATGTCCCAAAACAATCCCTTCAGTAAACATCATAAAGCATTTTTCATGGCTTAATGAAAGGTTTGTTTCTTTACATCTTATAAGAACTTTTTCCAAATTTTCTAATGCCTCTTCAAATGAATTATCATAAACTGTAAAATCATCCATATAAACCTCTACACAATCATGGATTAGATCAGAAAAAATTCCTAGTACTGCTCTTTGGAATGTTGCTGGTGCATTACATAACCCAAAAAGAAGCACTCGGTAGGCAAAAGTTCCCCATGGACAAGTAAATGTGGTCTTATCTTGATCTTCAGGTGCTACCTGTATTTGATTATAGCCACTAAAACCATCCAAAAATGAAAAGTACTTTTTACCCGCTAATGTATCTAATACCTGATCAATAAAAGGCAAAGGAAAGTGATCCTTCAAAGTTGCTTTGTTCAACTCCCTGTAATCAATGCATACTCTCCATTTACCATTCTTTTAGGTACTATAACCAAAGGAGAAACCCATCGGCTATCTGAAATTGGATAAATGAAGTTTACATTGAGAAGTTTTTGGAGCTCTTCTTTCACTATCTCCCTAAGATTTGGATTCATCCTTCTTTGAGGTTGTCCGATTGGTCTACTGTTTTCCTCAATATAGATATGATGGATGCAAGTCTTAGGATCAATACCTTTCATGTCAGTATACTCCCATGCAAATGCAGTAGAATGTTTTTGCAAGATTCTGGTTAGTTCTTCTTGTTGTGATTTCTCCAAATGTTTGTTGATATTCAATGTCTTTTCTGGAAAAATATCAATAGCAGAATTACCAAACTCTTCCATAGAGTAAAGAGACATTTGTCTAGATGATAAATATTCTATGTCAGATTCCAACTGAAATTGTGTGGGGTCATATTCTGAAGATGTCTCAAAATTTTCTAATGTGTTCAGAATTTGACTATCCTCACTGATTTTCGAAATGGTAAAGACAGGTTGTATAGTGTCCTCATCATCAACCCATTCATTGTCTCCTACTTCTGTGATTGCTTTTGCTGGAGGATACAAATTGAATTTCTTTGTCGAATTACTATTAGAAATGTACATGTCCCCAGATCTACAACTAATAAAAGCATCAGCTGTGGCTAGCCAAGGTCTTCCTAAGATAAGTGGGTGCCCTCCTAGATTACTCTTGGGAGTCAAAATCATAAAATCTACTGGATATTCCCAAGAATCTAAGGAGACCGAAATATCTTCTAATACACCATCTGGTTTAATAATTGATCGATCTGCAAGTTGCAGTAAAGTAGGTGTAAAAAGAAGGTTAGGAAGTTTTAGCTGGTCCATAGTCTGTCTACTCATAATGTTAATAGCAGCCCCTAAGTCAATCAATGTGTTTGGAATTTTTATCCCATTTATATGTGTCTTGACAATTGGACTTCCTGGATCTACATACTTTTTCATGGTAATTTTTCCCATCATAATGTCTGCAATCTTTCCTACCAGGTGGATTCTTCTTGTGTCTTTTAGTTTCCTTCCTGGTCTTTTGAAACTCAACTCTTTTATGGTTTTTGCTAGAATAGGAATTTCTCGAATGGCTTGTAGCAATGGAATCTTGATACAAACATTCTTCAATTCATCTAGAAAGTCATAGTTAGGCAACAAGATTTGTTTTTCCACCCCCTTATCAATTTGTAGTCTTTCCTGAAAAGGAGGTGTAGATGAAGATACAGGTTGCTCAACTATAGGAGTTGTGGATGTTAGCTTTTCTTTTTCTTTTTGAATTTTTGAATTTTGAAGAGATTCTTCCTCAGAACCCTTATTGACTTGAAGAGAGTCCTCCTCAGAGGTATCTTGCTCTTGAATGTCTATAGAAGGTTTTTCAAAAACTCTACCAGATCTGAGTTGTACATCGTTGAGAGGAACAATCATATAGGTAGGAAATTGTTGTCCTTCTACCATATAAGTAGTTTGAGGATTCTTATTGTTAGGATTTGGCAATGGCTGAGCTGGAAGTTGATTTGTCTTCTGTTGGTATGGGAGCATGAGTTGAGGATTTGTATTTGGTTGAGAAGGTTGTTGTTGTGGAAATGGCAATGAAAGTTGTGGATTTGGGCTTGGAAATTGTGGAGCTTGTTGATTTTGAAAAGATGGAGGATATTGATAAATTTGAGCAAATCTCCCATAAGGATTTTGCATCCCCTGTACCCATGGCTGATATGAGTTTTGATGTTGGGGCCAAGGTTGTTGCCAAGGATTCCAATTTGGTGGGGTTTGAAGATTCATAGGCTTATTAAACCCTTGAGATTGTTGTCCCTGCCAAGGTCTCCTTGCGACAAAACAGAGAGATTCTACTGAATTTGGATCTTCTTGAAAAACAGCTTTGAGTCCAGGGATTGAAGGACAATCCTTGATCTCATGATTTTCTGAGCAAATCATACATGTTTCTACAACTTTTGCATCCAAGGGACATTCCCTTAAAGCATGTTTCTTCCTACATTTCGGACAAAAGATGGCTAAAGCATCTGTTTCTGCTTTCTGCTTGTTTTGGATTTTAAGGGTGTCTAGTTGTTCACTAAGGCTCCCTAAGATATCGGTTTTGAACTCATCAAGCATATTACCAATCTCTGCCCTACTTACTGATCCAGTTGCAGATTTGTTAGCCCTAATAAGAGAAGAATCCCTAGGCCCTTTTCCAGTTTTAGATTTTCCTCTTGAGAGATGGATACATAGTTATGTTATGTCACGAAATGGAAGGTGAGATATGTCTCCTTTCCCCATCATGTTTAAAATGTCTATCCATTCATCTCTAATGGATTTTAATAGGAGGGCTTTCAAGGTTTCATTATCTAAGTTGCTCATCTTTTCTCTTTTCAAGTTGTATTGAAATCTTTCAATTAAGTCTTCCAAATTTTCATCTTCTTTTTGCATCATTTTGAATACCTCATCCTTGTGATTGGTGGGCATACAATAATCCAAGTATCTATCCAAAAATGTTTGTTTCATATCATTCCAAGTCCTGGTAGATTGAGTGGCTAATCCCATGAACCATTTCAAAGCAGATCCCTTCAATGTTGAAGGAAACAGTTTGAGTTTTTGAGAATCTTCCATATAGTCATAAGTTCGGCACACAACTTCAAACTCAAACAGAAATGTTTCAGGATCCTCACTTCGTAATCCATAAAAGTTAGGGAGAACAGACGGTGAAATATTTTTCATTGTTGCATGAGTTTCCTCATTAGCTATAGGGAATCCCAACAAATCCCTATTTCTACCATTATTTCCTTCACCATTGTTATCTCCATTATCTCCTCCTCTTCTACCTCCACCTCTATTTATTACTTCCTCTGCCATGATAGTTTCTTTAGAGTCCTTATAGTCCTCTAGTTCTTCTACCAAGGAAGGATGAGAGAAAGTCTCTTTGTTTTCTAAGTGGGTTTTAGTAGGTGTTATAGGAGAATCCTCTAATTCAACTGTTCCTTGACTTCCAAAAATCTTAAGGCTAGGGGTAGATGGTGGTGAATCTGGTCTATGCCTTGAAGAAGATGGAGTTTTGAAAATCGAACTCTTGGCTTTAGCTATAAACCTTCCCCTAGAATCCCTTGCTCTATGCATGTCATTTTTTTATTTTTATTTTTAAAAGTTGGGCTAATAATTCTCTTTCTGATCTTCCAGATCACACTAGGTGCAAGAAGAGAGCATACTTAAGAAATTACTAAACCAATAACTCTCTTTCCTGATCCTCCAGATCACACTAGGTGCAAGAGGAGAGCATACTTCAAGAAGTTATCAAGTTTTCCCTTCTTTTATGATTTTATGTTTTTTTTTTAAGAAATTGGTTACCTAGTTACACTTCCCCGGCAACGGCGCCAAAATGTTTGGTCAATTTAGTGTGTCCTAAATTGCTGCATTTAATTTGTCAATCCGGGAATCGTAAGCTGATGAAGTGCGGCGCACTATATGTGCAAGATAACCTATTTCTTAACTTTTTGTTGTTTTTGGTTTTTCTAAGGTGAAATGGAAATTCTAAAATGAAAACAAGTTTGGTTATATTTGTTCAAGGAAGTGATATCCCCTATAATGATTTACCAACTTGAAACTTTAAAAAGCAAATTGAAAATTACAATGACAAGACTTGAAAGAAAGTAAAAGTGTACTGCTGAAATGAAAAGATGCTGCTAATCTAATGAATCAAAACAGTAAACTAGTGAACATGAAAACCAAACTATTCTTGTTGCCAACTAAACACAAAAGAAACTATGCTTAAGGAAATTCAAAATTGCAACAAAATAAATCTAAATCAGATTACATCAATTCATTTTCTGACCCTTCATCATTAGACCAGCTATGACTTTCGGAAGTAATCATAAACAACTTGTGTAACCGATATTTAATTTGCAGAAAGTAAACTAATACTAAACCATACACTCATGATTCAATCCCTCGCCATCAGTCCAGCTGTGGCTTTCGGAGGCAACTGAAGATGTCATACATGATTTAATATATCTAAATTTGCAGAAAAGAAACTAATACTAAAATACACATTTCATAATGCAGTCCCTCACCATCAGTCCAGCTGTGGCTTTCGGAGGCAACTGAAGATGCTATGAGCAGCTTAATATATCTAAATTTGCAGAAAAGAAACTAATACTAAACTACACATTTCATATGCAATCCCTCGCCATCAGTCCAGCTGTGGCTTTCGGAGGCAACTGAAGATGCTATGAGCAGATTAGTATATCTAAATTTAACTACTGAAGCAAAAAAACAAAGCTGAAATGTACAGAGCAATACTGAAGTTAAACAAAAGCTATGAAAATCAAACTAGCAGCAGAACAATGTTAGTTCAATGTCACTAATCAAAAAGCTATGAACATGCCCGGGCTGTCTATCTAAAACCTGCAATCAAGAAAACTGATCAGTGATTAACAATCATAAAACATGAAAGACAGAAATGAAATGGAAATTATGGAAATGTATAAATAGAAATGAAACAACTGCAAAGTATGAACATATGGATGGATTATGATACAATGACTTTTAAAGAAATGAAATGAGAAATATACACTAATACACAAAACCTTAGCTGAGCAGGGGCCCTCTACACAGCCTTGGTAACGATCTTCAAACACGAATTAAGTTGAAAAACAGAGTCTTCTCATATTAAAAAGCAGTTCATTACAGAATGGTAGTGTTACGGCACAAGTGCAGCGTAATCACTACAGAACAGACTAAAAGATAACAGAGTACATTCACTAACATCAACTATCAACTAACAACTATCAACTAACTTTTTGTGCGTATGCAAACGCTCTATATATAACAATAAACTGTAACTGTCTCCTAAAGTTCATGATGGCAGAGAGTCACGTAGACCACTACGCCCACGGATATAGAAGTATGGCCGTGTTGGAAAGCGAATCTACGGAAGGTGGATGCTTGAATTCAACTCCAGAGCTCTGCACAGATGTCGATTTAACCTCCGCAAGCTTAGAAACGGCCGTATGGATGTTTATGTGCCACGAACAGAGTCCGGCCGACATGAAACTCCATAGTTGACTTCCACGTGGACGCCTTTGACCGCGGCTTCTTTGGACGAGTTTGCTTGAACCAATGGGACACGAACCATGTCCATGCCTATTCAGCCCGCCTGCGTGGCTCATTTCTTGTGAGACACTCCTAGCATGAGTTCCACAAAATAGTCATGAGAAGTTGGCAAGAACAAGTGGAAAATGGCAAGATTCCACTTTGAATGAACAAAATCTAGATCAAATAGAAAACACAAAAATATAATTAAAAACTATGCTTGAACCAATAGGACACGAACCATGTCCACGTCATTCCTGACCTGCCCATGTGGCTCATTTCCCTTGTAGACACCTGTAGCATAGAGTTCCACAAAATAGCTGCGGAAAGTTGCAGCAGCTGCGGAAAGTGGCAAGATTCCGCAGCTGAATGAACAAAATCTAGATCAAATAGAAAACACAAAAATATAATTAAAAACCATGTTAGATACCCTTTTGCACATGATATTGACAATTTGGGAGGTTTAGGTGAGTGAAAAAGGTATGGAAAAGTGTATGGAAAAGATGCAAATTTGGGACTCAACAGCTACCCAACCAAGTGGGTTTACAAATTTTGACAAGTCCTTACATGACTGAATATTACAATTTTACATCATGGGTCTCAACAAGACCTTTTTATCAAATTACAAGTATGACTTTTTATGACCAATACCAGAAATACCTCAAGAGAGAGATCATATTTCAGAATCATCATAATGCCAACAATGCATTATACTCAGCAAGACTAGTGCTCTCCTTGAAAATGTGCATCCAAACATCCTTTCCATATGTCCAAGGCTCCTCCTTAGCTTGTGCAATCTGAATACTTTTAACAGCAAGTCATCAGCAACAATCTCTGCATGATCTGTCCGGATCTCCGAATCATAAGACTTCCATCATATCCAAAAGATATTATTCATCAAATAAGCAATCCGGGCTCATCCATAATCTTCAACATAAGAAACCATGTATCATTTCATTAGCATTAGTATAACCAGAATAATGCTACAGTACAATCATTAGCAGTCAGACTGATGCTCCCCCTGAACCTCTGCTCCTGATCTTCAGCTGTCATCCCAATTCTCTTATCATCAATGCATACGTGACTGTGTCTGCTGGAACTCGCGTGTATACATGGCTTTAGTTCACTGAACCCGCGTATGGAAAGTGAATTACAGAAAATTTCACATTCCTCCATCTCCCCCTGAATTTGTCCTTCCTGTACCTGTCTTCTTCATGTCAGATGCTCTGTCAGCAATAATCATAACCAGATTTTCCAAATCAACCATGAGAATCATCATACATCACTCCCCCTATGACGATACATTACTAAGCTCCATAATGTATCTCACATCACTTCTGCAGTCATTAAGAGAAGTAAGCTTCAGAAGCTGATGACTGCAGTAGGGTCAATATTCCCTACGTTCCTGACCGGTCCTCCTTCTTTTTCCAAATTTGCTTGAACTTTCTAATTGTGTGCTGGAATTTATCCAACTTCTCATATCTGTTCATCCTGCATTCTTTTTCCACATGTCCATACTAGTTACAAGAATAACATCTCATGTGACCAGAGAAGTAAGCATAAGGATCATAGTGTGTTTCTCTATTCTTCCTTCTATTGCAATCAGCTGCTTTATGACCATACTTGTTGCATGAACAACAATATCCTTTGAGGAAACCAGAGTACCTTTCTGTGTAGAATATGTTTGTATAAAACATTCTACTTCTGCAATTGGCTACAACATGCCCATAATTATGACAATTAAAGCATTCAACATTATTGATGTTTCTATGGTTAAGAGGGAATGGTTTCTTTTGAGAGTTCATGATTGTCGGTTGACCTTTTGTTTCTTCCAACTCTTCAGGTTTAGCCATGACATCCTTTGAATCTTTAGCACTTCCTTGTGAACTAGATTCACCTTTAACCGTTTCATGAAAACCAAGACCAAGTTTAATAGAGGGAGACCTTTGATTACTAAGAATATTGTCCAGAATCTTAGTACTATCTTGAAACCTCAAGAGTTTATCCTTTTCTTCTAATTTACCTTTGAGAATGTTTACCTCAACCTCCAAATTTTGGCATTGCTTCTTCATGCTTTCTTCGACCCTTTTTCCTTCTTCTACTTGATCATTCAATTTTAAAATTTCTTCCTTCAACCAATTTTCGTTTTCTTCACATGTTTGTAGCAGCTCTTCATTCTTCTTATTTGATTTTTCCAGATCTTCTTTGAGAGAGATAATTTCTACTTCAAGTCCTTCCTTTTCAAATGATAGGGGTTCTTCATTCTTCTTATTTGATTTTTCCAGATCTTCTTTGAGAGAGATGATTTCAGCTTCAAGTCTTTCATTCTTCTTGTTTGAATCTTCCAGATCTTCTTTAAGGGAGACGATTTCTGCGTCAAGTCTTGCATTCTTCTTGTTTGATTTTTCGAGATCTGCACTTAGATCGTTGATTTCTGCTTCTAGTATTTTAATTCGATTGGATGCATAAGCCTGAAACCTTTGATACTTGTCTGTCTGTCCATTCAGTATTTCTATCTGTTCTTTCATCCCTTTGTACATAGCTTCGCTTTTATTAATTGATCTTCGTTGATCTTCAATTTTCTTGATAGCTTCCTCTAGATCCAAAACTTTACTTTCACTATCTTCACCATTGCATGCACATGAAAGTGAATCACAAGAACAACAATCAATACATGTTTCATCTTCTTCATTTTCTGCTGCACATGTTTTCTGAGATATCTCCTTTCCTTGAGTAGCCTTCTTCTTTTGCTTCTTTGCCATGAGCACTAGAAGATCTTGGTCAGAATATTCTTCATCTTCACTTGACATTTCATCATTATCTTCATTTGCATAATAACTCTTTCCCTTTTCAAATTGTTTCCCTTTATCATGATTTTCTTTATAAGGACATTTAGCAGCATAATGACCCACTCTTCCACAATCAAAACATTTGAAGGGAAGCTTACCTTTGAATCTTCCAGTACATGGTTGGAGTCTTCTCACAAAGTTTGCTTCTTCTTCTTCTGATATATAACTTGATTCCTTGACAACTTCCTTTTCTTTTCCTTTTGCACACGCCTTAAAAGCATCTTCTTTGATTTGAGAGGAACCTCCTTGTCTCATTTCATAAGCAGTAAGAATACCATGTAGTTGAACAATAGTAAGAGTTTGCAGATCTTGCCTTTCTTCAATAGCTGATACTTTTGACTCAAATTTTGAAGTCAAAGATCTTAAGACTTTTTCCACCAGAGTAGTATCAGTTATGGTTTCACCCAAATTTCTCATTCGATTTACAATATCATCTAGACGTAAGAAGAAATTGGCAATACTCTCATCACTATGCATCTTTAAAGTTTCATATTCAATTCTGAGGGTTTGGAGTTTTCCACTTTTTACCTTTGTATCACCTTCATAACTTAGGATTATTTTGTCCCATATTTCCTTTGCTGTATCCAGCTGCATGACTTTGAAAAATTTGGATTCAGTTAAGCTACCTGTTATAGCATTGACCGCTTTTTCATTTGATTCATAATTCTTCCTTTCAGTTGGACCTGTTGGTGTAGCAGTTGGATATTGATATCCTTGTTCAACAATGGCCCATACATCTGCTCCCATAGACTGAAGATAGGATCTCATCCTCATTTTCCAGAATAACAGATTACTTACATTGAATAGAGGTGGCCTTATAGAAAATACTCCTTCACGACTTCCCATTGCGACGGATCTCCTTCAAGTGATCAAGATTCTGCAGAAGGACCTGCTCTGATACCAATTGTTGGGAAAAATACTGAGAGGGGGGGGGTGAATCAGTATTTAGGACTTACTCAAATCTTTTTACTTTTTCTTACTTCAAAACCCATACGCTACTTTCCTGAAGCCAACCTACGTATACACGCGGATACCCTTAATAAAACATGCGTATGTCCAGAGATCTTATTATGCAGATAATTCTTCACTTATATTATTCCATCATTCATTCATTAGATGTTCAATAAACAGTAAACATGTGCAGTAAGAACAGAACAAATCATCACACATAAGCAACACACATGAACACCAGGATTTTAGGTGGAAACCCAAGTCGGGAGAAAACCACTACTGTCGTTGCTCAGCCTTCAATATTTTATTATAAAGAAAACATATTACAACTTATGTACTAGTGCAGACTCATACCAGTATGCAAGCACCCACCTGCGCTCGTTTACCAGCCTCTCCTGGAAGGGAGCTACGACCCCCTGCGCTCGTTTACCAGCCTCTCCTGGAAGGGAGCTACGACCCCCTGCTCTCGTTTACCAGCCTCACCTGGAAGGGAGCTACAACCCCCTGACTGAAGGCTACAACCCTCAGCACCACCATGGACCACGTTTCATCAATTTTCAAACTGGATCCAAAAGATTCCTTTAGAACACAACTTGCAGGCCACTTTTCATCATATTTTCAGACTGGACCTACTCCACACATTTAAGCTCAATCATACATCAAAATTGATACTTATCAATTCAGACAACCCAGAACTGTAGAATACATATTTTAGTAACACAGCAGAACAGATCAGACATTTCACCCTTCATACTTCAGCAAAACCCTAGTTTTCATACGTGCTTTCCTTTCACTGATCCCGCGTATATATGCACCTTCGACCATACAAACCCGCGTATACTTCTGTACATATTACAGAGCTAATTTTACTGCCCATACGCGCTTTATATTCAGCAAACCCGCGTATATACGCGCTTTCTCTGCGGCGAACTAGCGTATAGTTCTTCATACATTTAGGTCATGGCAATTCTTCAGAACAGATACATCACACAGATTTTACCCTTTACTTCAGACAGATGTTCGCCTCATCTCAGATCTAATCATTCCATAAACAGATCTAGAAGATACATTTCAGATCTAGATTCCCTTCTTCATCATTTTCTTCATTGGTGCATCATGCATTCAGATCTATCATTCAACTGTAACCCTTTCCATTCAGATATACTTTAGAGAGAAGTATTCATTCAAGCTCACACTTCTTGCACACCCATTTCACAATGAATTTCTTCTCCTTATATAGGTTTACCCTTTATCAATACCATGAGCCAAAACCACATTACTTTCGATGGTATTCCTGGACGGGGTCACATAGACGAATCATTACTCAATACAATGGGTCAATACCATGGTGTTTACCCTTGGTTTTACATATTTAGAGCGCTTTTGCCCATACGCGACTTGGCACGTTATTTCCCGCGTGCATACGCTACTTTGTCTAGACAAATCCACGTATGCCTTGAGACATACTATTTTCATCATGTTCTAGCACATACTGACATTCCTTCCATCATTACCTTCTGTACTCATTGTATATACATCAGATTTACATCATTTAACAAGTTCATCAAGACATATTCCATCAGGGACAACTTCATCAAGTAGGTTGCCATCATCTTCATCAAGTGGGTTGCCATCAAGGACAACACTCAGCATCATATTGCCAACAAGATACAGTGCCAACAATAAAATCATTAGTAGTCAGACTGATGCTCCCCCTGAACCTGTGCTCCTGATCTTCAGTTGTCATACAAATTTTCTTATCATGAGTGCATACGCGACTGTCTCTACTGTAACTCATGTGTATACGTGGCTTTAGTTCACTGAACCCGCGTATGGAAAGTGAAACACTGAAAATTTCACACTCCTTCTTCTCCTCCTAAATTTGTACCACCTGTACCTGTCTTCTTCACAACAGATGCACTGTCAGAAATAAACATAACCAGAATTACCAAAGCAACCATGAGAATCATCATTCATTGCTCCCCCTGTGATGATACATTACTAATCTCTATAATTTATCTCACATCATTCTTGCAGTCATTATGAGAAGTAAGCTTTGCAAGTGGATGACTGCAGTAGGGTCAATATTCCCTACGTTTCTGACCGGTCCTCCTTCTTTTTCCATCTTTGCTTGAACTTTCTTATCGTGTGCTGGAAATTGTCCAATTTCTTAGATCTGTTCATCCTGCATTCTTTTTCCACATTTCCATACTTGTTACAAGCATAACATCTTATGTGACCAGAAAAGTAAGCATAAGGATCATACTGTGTTCTTCTATTCTTTCTTCTATTGCAATCAGCTGCTTTATGACCAAACTTGCTGCATGAAAAAAAATATCCCTTAAAGAAACCAGAGTACCTTTCTGTATAGAATCTTTTTGTTTGTGACTGAAACAATCTGCTTCTGCAATTTGCTGCAACATGCCCATAATTATGACATTTAAAGAATTCAACATTATTGAATGATTTCCTTTGAGTGTTCATGATTTTCGGTTGACTTCTTGTTTCTTTCAACTCTTCAGGTTTTGCATTGACATCCTTTGAGTCTTTAGCACTTCCTTGTGAACTAGATTCTCCTTTAACAGTTTCATGAAAACCAAGACCAAGTTTAATAGCAGGAGATCTTTGATTACTAAGAATATTCTCCAGAATCTTAGTACTATCTTGAAACTTCAAGAGTTTATCCTTTTCTTCTAATTTACCTTTGAGAATGTTTACCTCAACCTCCAATTTTTGGCATTGCTTCTTCATTCTTTCTTCGACCCTTTTTCCTTCTTCTACTTGATCGTTTAATTTTAAAATTTCTTCCTTCAACCAATTTTCTTGTTCTTCACATGTTTGTAACAGCTCTTCATTCTTCTTATTTGATTTTTCCAGATCTTCTTTGAGAGAGATAATTTCTGCTTCAAGTCCTTCCTTTTCAAATGATAGGGGTTCTTCATTCTTCTTATTTGATTTTTCCAGATCTTCTTTGAGAGAGATGATTTCTGCTTCAAGTCTTTCACTTTGATTGGTTGCATAAACATACAACTTTTGATACTTGTCTATCTGTCCATTCAATATTTCTTTCTGTTCATTCATTCTAGAGATCATATCTTTGTAGATAGATTCTCTCTTATGAAATTTATTCCAATCATTGCTTTCATCATTGATCTTGAGATTTTCTTCTAGACTTATACTGTTACTTTCACTATCTTCACCATTGCATGCACAAGAAGGTGAATCACAAGAACAACAATCAATACCTGTTTCCTCTTCTTCATTTTCTGCTGCACATGTTTTCTGAGGTATCTCCTTTCTTTGAGTAGCCTTCTTCTTTTGCTTCTTTGCCATGAGCACTTTCAGATCTTGGTCAGAATCTTCTTCATCTTCACTTGACATTTCATTATTATCTTCATTTTCATAATAACTCTTTCCCTTCACAAATTGTTTCCCTTTATCATGATTTTCTCTATAAGGAAATTTCGCAGCATAATGACCAACTCTTCCACAATCAAAACACTTGAAGGGTAGCTTACCTTTGAATCTTCAAGTACCTGGTTGGAGTCTCCTTACAAAATTTTCTTCTTCTTCTTCTGATATAAAACTTGATTCCTTGACAACTTCCTTTTCTTTTCCTTTTGCACATGCCTTAAAAGCAACTTCTTTTATTTGAGAGGGACCTCCTTGTCTCATTTCATAAGCAGTCAGAATACCATGTAGTTGAACAATAGTAAGAGTTTGCAGATCTTTCCTTTCTTCAATAGCTGACACTTTTGAATCAAATTTTGAAGTTAAAGATCTTGAGACCTTTTCCACCAGAGTAGTATCGGTTATCGTTTCACCCAAACTTCTCATACGATTTATAATATCATCTAGACGTAAAAAGAAACTGGCAATACTCTCATCACTATTCATCCTTAAATTTTCATATTCAATTCTAAGAGTTTGGAGTTTTGCATTTTTTACCTTTGTATCTCCTTCATAGCTCAGAATGATTTTGTCCCATATTTCTTTTGTTGAATTTAGCTGCATCACTTTAGCAAATTTGCCTGCATAATGCTTCCCTCGCATATATTGAATTCGGGCATTGATTTCATATTTCTTCTTCTGCCGCATCAAGAGGGAATACTTGCCGAGATACTGACAACCTCCTTCCATCGCTGTCTATTTCTCTGCACCAAGACTTTGCGTATATGCTTTTGTTCATCTTCCTGCATTACCGCATTATTTCCATTGAATAGAGGTGGCCTTATAGACATTATCCCTTCATGACTTCCCATTGTGACAGATCTCCTTCAAGCGATCAAGCTTCTGCAGAAGGACCTGCTCTGATACCAATTGTTGGGAAAAATACTGAGAGGGGGGGGGGGTGAATCAGTATTTAGGGCATACTCAAATCTTTTTACTTTTTCTTACTTCAAAACCCATACGCTACTTTTCTGAAGCCAACTAGCGTATATACGGGGATATCCTTCATGAAACTCGCGTATACACAGAGATCTTAATATGCACTTAATTCTTTACTTAGATCCTTGCATTTATTTATTCATCAAATGTTTATATAGCAATAGACATGTGCAGTAATAACAAAATAAATCATCACACATAAGCATCACACATGAACACCAGGATTTTAGGTGGAAACCCAAGTCGGGAGAAAACCACCGCTGCTGTTGTCTCAGCCTTCAATATTTTATTATAAATAAAACATCTTACAACTATGTACTGGCCCAGACTCATACCAGTACGCAGGCACCCACCTGCGCTCGTTTACCAGCCTCTCCTGGAAGGGAGCTACGACCCCCTGCTCTCGTTTACCAGCCTCACCTGGAAGGGAGCTACAGCCCCCTGCTCTCGTTTACAAGCCTCTCCTGGAAGGGAGCTACAACCCCCTGACTGAAGGCTACAACCCTCAGCACCACCATGGACCACGTTTCATCAATTTTCATACTGGATCCAAAAGCTTTCTTTAGAACACAACTTACAGGCCACTTTTCATCATATTTTCAGACTGGACCCACTCCACACATTTAAGCTCAATCATACATCAAACTGATACTTATAACTTCATCAATTCATTCAATGAATCATCAACCAATCAATAAACAACTTGATCTTTCATCAATATAATCAGCAGCATAATTATCATTCAAACAACCCAGATCTGTATGAATACATCATAGACAGATAGCAGTAAAACATCAGAACAGATCAAACATTCCATACCACATGCTTCAGCAAACCCTAGTTTTTCATACGCGCTTTCCTTTCACTTATCCCGCGTATATACGCGCTTTCAATCATATCAACCCGTGTATACCTCTGCACATGCTTCAGAACTGGTTTCACATTCCATACGCGCTTTCTCTGAATTAAACACACGTATATACGCGCTTCCTCTATTACAAACTAGCGTATAGATCTCCAAACATTATAGGGCAGCATACTTCTTCAGATCAGATATTCAGTTCAGATTTTACCCTTCACTTCAGACAGATGTTTGCCTCATCTCAGATCTAAACATTCCATAAACAGATCTAGAAGACACAAATACATTTCAGATCTAGAGATCCATCTTCATCATTTTCTTCATAGGTGCATCATAGATTCAGATCTATCATCAAACTGTTACCCTTTCCATTCAGACATACTTCAAAGTATAGTATACATTCAAACCCAGACTCATGCACACCTTTGCACAATGATTTTCTTCCCCTTATATAGATTTAGCCTTTTTCAATACCATGAGCTAAAACCACATCACTTCCGATGGTATTCCTGGACGGGATCAAATAAACAATCCAGTGCTCAATACAATGGGTCAATACCATGGTAGTAACCCCTGGTTTTACATATTTAGAGTGCAATTGAGCATACACGACTTGGCACGTACTTTTCTGCATGCATACACGCCTTCTCCTTGACAAACTCGCGTATGCCTTGTAACACACCTTTTTCATCATTATTCTTGAACATACTAATATTTCTTTCTTCCGCAACTTCTGTACTACTTGTAGAACATCAAATTTACATCATTAATAAACTTGTCAAACATCAAGAATAACTTCATTAAGTAGGTTTCCATCATCTTCATCAAGTGGGTTGCCATCAAGGACAACACTCTGCATCATATTGCCAACAATGTCCAACTAATCTCTTTGACTTGGCCCAATGTATTTCCAATGGATGACTCTCTCTCCAACTTCTGCTATCTTTCTATCAGGTTCTATGCTCTTTGTGCTTCAACTACATGGGAACTTTCACTTTTGGACTTTTGATCCTGTAAAAATTTAACTTGATCTTAAATTTTCTTAATTTCCTCTCTCTGAATTCACAGATTCTGCACTGCTTATGTTAATTTTTCTGATCCATTTTTTGTACTAGTTGTAGAATTTGTAGTTGTGGAGATGGTTGTAAGAGGCACATCCTCTCCAAAGGAAAAATATAAAGCTTAGCAACTTGCTCTTTATCCTTTATCATTTTCTCCATTTCTGATTCCATTTGTCTCAATTGGGCATTCCTCTTAATGATGAGCTTCATCATGTCTCATTTCTCAGACTTTGTTTCTTCTATATCTTTAGTTAAAGGGTCTTCTTTGGCTGACAGTTTCAATGGCTTCCTTAATGCTGCTATGTCATCATTTTTCTTATTTATTATCTCTTCTGCTGCTTTAATGTTGGAAGGATCATATCCAACTCTGACTACTAAGTTTTCCAAAGACTTAATTCTTGAATCCTTGGCCAGAGTGGATATTTTCTCCATCTTCAGCTGTGACTGGATTTTTTCTAAGGAAACCTGCAATTTAGACAAACTTATAGCAGTATTAGTCAATTTAGATGAAATCATTTCACCTGTTTTCTTGTGCATCACCATTTGATCAATGGGATGGATGTCTTTCATATCAAATTCAAATGCATCCTTCTTGTAGTCTGTTGTTGTCCTGGGTTGTGAAATTTGTGCCTCTAGGAAGGTCATTTTCATTTTTCCTTTCTCAAAGTAAAATGCTAACATTAGTCTACTCTGAGAACTGGAAGTCGACTTCCATAATTGATTATAGGTGTTGGTCTTCAAGATTTCATTCTTCAACTTGATTTCTCTGAAGGTGTCAAATATGGTTTTCTCATTCTCTCCTGTGACAATTGTACTTCTCTGAATGGCATGTTGTTGATCCTATGAATTTGTTGAAGTGGTAGGAGAGAGTGTAGTTTTGCGACCAACTTGTGAAGAAGTAGGTGTCTCTTTCGTGATTATAATGACCTCCTACTCTGAATATTTACTTGGGTTAACTTTGGAATTAAGCTTGGTCCTCTTCTTGTAATGATTTTGAATTCTTTGCTGGAAGTTTTAGTGACTGAATGTGACCCTTATTTCCTCATCCTTTTTCCTGCTTTCTTCTATGGGACAGGAGTCTGTGATGTAGAAGTGGAGACTACTTGATCGTTGGCCTCTTGCAGAGTGTTTTCAATCCGCTCTATTTGGCTCATATACTTCTCAATTTCTAGTCTGTGTGTATGGATGTAAGGTGTAGACATGTTTTCTGCCCTTATTTTGGATATGGTTCCTAGTGGATCATAGGACCATGTGAAAATGAGGCTAAATTTCAATTCCTTTAAAATTTTGTTTGCTTCTTCCCTTGTTTTCATGTTGTTGCAAATAAATGGTATTATTTTTGTTTTAATTATGAATTTTGATTTCTTTTTTGCTGACACAAAGTGGACTTCATCAGCGTTCAACATTTGCCTAATGTATTATAAAGCAAAAATCCTCATTGAGGAATTTTTGGAGCTTATAGGGGGGAATCTCACATCCATAGATCCTCAATTTTGTGTAGTTCTGGTATAAATACCAGTCACTTGTCTTTATTTGATCTAATAGCTATAAAATATTTCGAATATCTTCACTGATTCTTGGCTCAGGTGTACTACTAAGAAGAGTCATTGTTGTATGTACAAACAATTCAATGAATTGTTTGTATGAATACTCTTTATGTTCTTTCATAACCATGGTAGTCCAGAAGATGATTGAATGACGATTGACATCATCATATAATTTCTGCATTGCAAACTTGAATCTTTCTCCCTGAAAATATAAAAACATATACACTAAGACAGAGCCATATTTAAACACCTCTTCTGTTTCAAATCTAACAAATTGGTCATGGATAGCATATGCTACGAATTGGCTAAAATTGAACAAGGTAGAAGGCTTAGAATATGTAGAGAAAATAGAAAGGAATCCTATAATTGGCTCATCTACCCATTGGTTAGAGTAATATCCAAGGAGGTAAGAAATGACAGTGATAATCTGCTTGGCTCTGTCAGGGAAAATTGAGGAAGAGTAGGGAGGATTCTTCTTGGGAAATTGGGTATCTTTAGCTAGAAAAATCTCAAGAATTTTATCCCTTTTTGCAAAATCCAACTTCTATTATTATTCATTGAGGGCTTCCAATGAGAAAGGGGTTTCATTTTCTATAACAGGGGCCTTCATCATTTTGTCGATGGAATGGGAAGTTATAGTGAACGGAATTTCTCCTGTGGGAGAAATTATTGTTCTTTGGTTGGGTATATAACAATCCTGACACTTTCGGATGAATTCAGGGGCACTATGGGTATGGGGAAATATTTAATGGGGTAAATTTGACTCCCAAAATTCAATATCATCGGACTTATCAATGTACTTGCCTTCTAGCTAGATGTACATCTCAAAAATCTCAAATTCACAGAGTGTCTCGTGAATTTTATAGTCTCTATCGGCTAAAGGTATGTGATCAAGGTCAAAAGGAGGATGGAGCAATGGATTCATGGGCTCCTCCTAGCCTTTCTTCTTAGGAGGCACGGTTGAATTTTATTCAGAGAATTAAAATGGGGGTCTAAGAATGGATTGGTTCACCGAGACTGTGTAAAACTCTGGGACTGGGGGAGAAGGCGCAGTAGTTGCAGAGCTAGCTTTGATAATGATCATATCAAAAGCTCTAGTGTTGTGTAAACCTGTAATAAGTATACATGGAGAAGATAAAAATACAAGGTAGAGGATTATAGGTTGATTATGCATGGTTTTATACACAAATTGAGCATTTTTGTGTTGATTGTAGTGCAGATCTGTTCGATTAATGGTCAGTTATAAATTAAATGTATCAACGGGTAATTTTCAATCAAAAGGGAGTTAATTGGCAATGGTAATGATCGAGCTGGCATGATACGAAAGGTGCTCAACAGGAAGAATGGTGGTTTCATTATTGGAGAAGAAAACAACATTTCAGGGGGTATGAAACGGTAAGTTGTTTGAGTGGAGGGGGTGCTGAATAATGAGGAGGCGCAACATTAGTGTGGGTCCGAAAAGAAAACCTTATTTTTTCAGAAGCCCCCCCCTCCCCACCCCCCCCCCCCAGCAGTAAATATCGGATGGAGAGGGGGGGGGTGGGGAGGGGAAAAAAGGGATGAGGGTCGTCGAATCGGGGGAAGAAGGATCTGATGGGTGGACATATGGAAGGATGTTAAGCGATGTGATGACATATTTTATCGGGTGGGGGGGGGGGTTAAATGAACAAACTTTTGGATATGTGATGATATCCCAAACTTTTGTTATCCATGTGCCCGACCATTTAGACTTAGAATAAATAAATTTTACCCTTTTTCTCTTAATACTTATGAAATATCTTTGAAAACTCAAACTTAGTGTTATGAGGAATTTTAATCTATGGATAAACTAGTCTTCCCTGAGTGTGGTGTTTCTTCACTCAGAACAACAAAGGAAAGGTAAATGATATTCTCTCTAAGATAAAAATATAACATAAGATGAAGAGACTTACTTGTTATCCATCGATCTCGTTCTTCTTCTTTCATCGCTTTTGTCACTCTCGATCCAACTGAACTCGCCAGGTCAATACCTGAAATAAAAACCATAAGACAACAAACGACGATACAAATATACAATATCTATCTATCATATCCAGATTGAACTGAATAAATCTAAGAATACATGCACATATTCAGAATACATTCACAAAATATAATCACATATATGAGATAAAGAACAAATATATTTATTGCAATATTAGGAGGAATATATTACAACCAGTAGATTATTTCGTTGTAACCTACTCAAACTTCATCCCATACTCATCACACCAAGCATCAATCCAGCAGCATCACATTACTTCAGCTCTCCAAGAATTGAGAATCCAACAACATAACACTACACAAATTTCTTCTTACCTTGCACTTAGACGAGTGCTCAATTTATAGGGAAATTTTAGGTAGTTTCTCAATAAATGATATTGAATGGCTTTCTAATAATATATGAGACATGTTTCCAGGTTCAATGGAGATGGATGAACACATGTATTCGAAGCATGACACCTATGACCTCTTATATAAGGCACTGTACATGTTCAGATTCCCGAAACAATGATGATTTCACTCCCAGGAGACCAACGCACCCTTAAGTGTCGGGAAGTGCTTTTCAGAGCACCCTTTCTTGGGGGTAAGTGCTTTGGAACACACTTAGGCCCATTCAGAGGAGCGTTTATGAGTCAATGGGTCATTTTACCTATACTTCAAACATTGAAAGTATCATTAATTAAATCCATCAGTGGAATGACTTCTCTACGACATATAGCAACTGAATTAGGGGATGATAGACCATGTTCATACTGGTCTTAGAGATGATGCCCAAATTTACCTATAACACCTGCCCCCTAAATCATGAAATCAAAATTAAGATAATATTTGGATAAGATGCTTTATGGTGTGATGAGTAGGATCTGAAGCGGACGGTGACCTTCATCAATTTGCAATACATTACATCATCATATCTTGTACATCTTGGACATGAATTTTTGAGGGAGGGATACCCATGCTCAACACAAAAACTATCATAATGCGTACATAAATCATAAATTCATCTACAAATATAGACATGCCTACAAATATAGACCCGTGATAGGATGACCCATAAATCCATCCTACAGATGATGTGGTACAATTCCTGAAATCACATCCCAGATGGATGAAACTACATCCGGGGTCTTATATTTCATTTACTCAATCGTTCAAGTGCAAGTATAACCATGCGAATATGTGATCTGAAGTCGAACATGGGAAGACATCGTCTGATTACCATCTAATGATGTATGTTGTTAACAAATGCGAGAGAAACCATCGTTGATGTTAATGGTTCTCAAGGTACTGCAGTACAATTTTCAAGGCGTAAATAGATGATTTGATGTTGAATGCCAAACAAAATCTTTTGGTTGAAGTTCTATGATGTCAACCTATCACCAGAAGCGAGAAACCTGTGGTTGATGTAAGCAAGTTCCAAGGCACTGTAAAGATGTTTCTAAGTCAACTTCCTGGATGATGAGCTGATGTCAACAGGAAGTGACTCATCACAGATACGACAAGAAACGGGAGTAATTATTTTGGAGACAAAATGTGACTTGATGAAGCAATGTTCAGGGATGGAAGTCATGAAAATGAAGGTTTATGAGTATTGCAGAAGATGAGAAATTACTAGATGACTTCTCTTGAACATATCAGAAACACTGAATGGATTGGCAGCATTGACCCAAAACCAAAGTGATGGATGGTATGATAGACCATTGGTATGATGAACCGTCAAGAATATTACCCAACCCAAAGCCATGGAGATGAAGTGAAAGTGTCATGTTCAAGAGCGACCTGCTACCATAAAGTGCTTTGTTTTTTTCTCCAAATTTTCCCCAGTCATTGTTGACCAGTACCTCTTTATTTTTTAACAAGCTTGAGGAGGGTAACATATGCTTGATCTATAATTCGACTCCTCGGATGAATCCATCACTATTTGATTATTTAACGAGTCTAGCAATAACGAAACTCAATATTTTCATGATCAGACAAGTCCATCTCTATTTGATGTTTTAACGAGTCTAACGAAAGTGAAAACTCGGTCCTTTTTCATGTTTAGATAGTTTGAAAAAGGGACGAAAAGAAAACTCTATGAGTCCTTTTTCATAAATAATCTATCTCAGTCCGAAAAATGGTTAAACTTATACTGAGTAGATGCCATTTCATTTCCTTTTAAGAGCTTGAAAAGACAAGTGCTCTACAATATTTTCATATTAACGGATTCTGAAAAGAGCTAAAATAAGACTCCATGGGGGTTCATTTTTTCGTGTTTAACAGAGCTTGAAAAAGAGATAAAAGTGTGCTCTGTCTGACTTTCAATTTAATTTACGAGCAGGAAAAAATGGAAAGAACTCGACATTTTCATGTGTTTTACAAGAATGAAAAGATAGCAAAAGAAGCTCGAGATTTTCATGAGTTTAAATAGTATTAAAAATAATAACTAAAATGGAGTTGGGATAGGTTTCATTTTTACCCAAGCTTGAAACATATAAAAACTATGCTTTAAAGTGGTTTCATTTTTACACAAGCTTGAATAGAGAAAACTATGCTTGAAAGTGGTTTCATTTTTACCCAAGCTTGAAACAGAGAAAACTATGCTTGAAAGTGGTTTCAATGCCCCCCAAGCGTAACCTGAAATAGCACATGCCCCCCAAGCTTCATGTCATTCAGCTAAGTAGACTACTAGTCACTAATAGGTGGATAGAATGATGGTTCATTTATGATATCAGATGAAAGACTCGACTTAACTAGGAGAGGGTTTGTTTCATTGTTTAATGAGCTTGACACATGAAAAGAACTATGATCATGATGGACTGATTCATTTTTTAACGAGGTTGACATAGTAAAGGAACTATCCTCATTGGTACTTGTTTCATTTTTTAACGAGGTTGACACAAGAAAAATAACTATCCTCAAGGACACTTGTTTCATTTTTTAACGAGGTTGACACAGTAAAAGAATGATCCTCAAGGAAACCTATTTCATTTTTTAACGAGGTTGACACTGTAAAAGAAACATCCTCAGAAGAATGTGTTTCATTTTTTAACGAGTTTGACACAGTAAAAGGAAATATCCTCAAGAAACGTGTTTCATTTTTTAATGAGGTTGACACAGTAAAAGAACCATCCTCATGGTGCAGTGGGACCAGTGAGCATGTGCTGGAAAAGACAGAGTCTAATAGAATCATCATTCAAGGAGTTAGATAAAAACCACAAAAAATAATTCATATCATGTGTAGACAGGTCTTCTCCAGGGTTTCCATTGAATTTTGGAATGTCAGAGGGTAATTTATGTTGAATCACCAACCACCAAGGAGAATAACTCATGGGACCAGCTTGATGTTGAACTGTATATGTGAATAAAGGATCAAGTTGTTCAGTACTCATTAGAGATGAACCAAATAAACTTCCAGATGATGACATGGGTGAATTCCATGGACTTGAGGAGGCACCAGAGAAGGTTCCATATATATATTGGTAACTAGGTGGGACGGACGGACCACCATAAAGAAGTGACTTGAGTGACATGGTAAACATTGAAGGAGTAGCAATAGTAGATATTTTCGCAACTTTAACAGATGGTACAGCTGGAGATGGTGTCTCAGCCATGGTAAAATGACCCAGCAAATACCCTATAGGATCTATGAGAACTTGAGTTTGAGCAGGCCCAACAGAAGCAATATAAATTAATCAAGGAAAATACTCATAAAGATAAAGCCCTGACCTGAAATGAGTTGGAGTTTAAGGGCATGTTTCTTGTTTAGGTTCCTCCTCAATCGAAATCAAACCAGGTGGAATAATTTCACCATCAGACCCGAGATAAATTTCAGGTGGTTGACTGTGCAACAAAAAGGAAGACTCAATGGCTACGGATGAGTGTGGAGCGACGGATATAGGAACAACTACTTTTTGTTCAACTTCAGGACCAGGATTTTTTGATAAAATAATGATAAGCTCTGAATCAACTTCCATTTAAACAATGTCAGGTTCCATATGTATGGTCTCACTGATTTGAAATTCAGTGTCCACAGGTAGCAATGAGGACTTTGTTTCGACGACAGTAGATAAACTAGGATGCGTAGAAATGACTCGAGACAACTCTGGTAAAGGTGATGACTATGATGCACCAAAGGTACTGATGGTACTAGATTCAGTAGAACGGGGTCACCTTCGCTAACCAGAAATGGCTTTTGGTGGTAAAGGTTGTTTAAGCACTATTCTACGCGAATGATAGGGAAAGGGTTGATCTTCTTCCACGATGAATGTTTGATTTTATTACAAAAATAAATAAACAAATAAAATGGTGATACTAGGCATAAGGTTTACCAAGTAATTGTGAACTATAGAATACCTCCTAGCGAACCAAGAAGTATGGGCAGGAAATCTCCCTGAATGATGTGTTCAGTGTATCACAAGTTACAGGGCGGTCAACTCGATTACCTATGGATGGTAATAAACCTAATGTTGACCTCCAAAATATACCTGAAGTTACATGGAGGCCCAAATCTGTGTTAGTGTTCTATAATGTGAAAGCGCACAGTGAGAGCACCCCCTTATACTTTTCATACTATAACACCACCCTATATACCCAAAATTACATGGAAGATCTCCGATATACTTACGTACATGGAATGGGATTTCTCACTTGGAATGTATCACAGACAAGTTAGCGATAGCTGCTATGCTTAGCAATGCTAGAACACATCTCTAGAATAGACCTTCTAAGTGTTATCGTTAATGTTACAATGCTTTCTTAGGTTAATTGAGGTGAATTTTATGTTGATCTTGCTTAACTGTTTATATTTCAGGTTCACTGCGAGATGTTATGGGGAATTCCTAAAACACAAACTAAATGAGAAGCAATCTCTTCAATTCAATTTTTCAATCAAAACCTTAGCTACTAAAGGGATAGAGCAATCATATTTTTTAGTATAGATTAAAGAGCACAAACTAAATGCAAATTTCCCTAATCTATTCCTATGCAACAATCACAATATCTAAATGCATATGCGTGTTTTACTTTTCAGTTTCCTTTAATGTGAATAATTAAAAAGAAAATAAATGCACAAATCAATCAAACGATGCTTTTTTTTTTTAGAAATGAGGACTGAAACAACATTTTTCTCTTAGGAAATGAAGAGTGAAACAAAAATTTTCCTTTCGAAAACAGAGAATTGATCTAATGAAAAATTTACAACTTTGGCTTTAATTTGACAATGATAAATAAAACAACTAATGAAACATTGAACAAAAAACTATCCAAAGGAGGAAGAACTGGCAATGTTTACTGGTCTCTAAGGTCAACAAGGCATCTGAGAATACAACAAGCAATAGGCTGAAACTGAATCCAAAAGACAAATTATGATTTAATTTGGTTGGTTGAGTGGAAACCCACCCCTTAAGGGAAAACAGTGTGTTACATAGCACCTCTAAATGGGAGACAGTGCTATGCAGAGCACTGTACCCTAACCAACAGTGTGTTGGGCACAATGAAGCTTGAAGATCAAGCAGGCTAAACACACTTCTAAGGAAAAAGGTACATTCAAATGACTGAATAAATGAAGTAAAGTCTACTGATCATGGTTAAAAAGGACATAAAAAACCAGTAATGATGGATTTATCCCCAGTGGAGTCTCCAATTTGTTATGAGGAATTCTAATCTACAGATAAACTAGTATTAGGAGGAATAGGTTACAACCAGTCGATCAGTTTGTTGTGAACCTGATCTAACTTCATCCCATCCTCATCACACCAAGCATCAATCCACTAGCATCACAGTGCTTCAACTCTCCAAGAATTGAGAATCCAACAGCATAACACTACACAAATTTCTTCCTGCCTTGCACTTAGATGAGTGCTCAATTTACATGGAAATTGTACGTAGTTTCTCAATAAATTATATTGAGTAGCTTTCTAATAATATATGAGACATGTTTCCAGGTTCAATGATGATGGATGAACACATGTATTCGAAGCATGACACCTATCATCTCCTATATAAGGCACTGGACATGTGGAGATTCCTGGAGTAATGATTATTTCTCTCACAAGAGACCAACGCACCCTTAAGTATCGGGAAGTGCTTTGCAGAGCACCCTTGCATGGTGATAAGTTCTATGCAACGCACTTAGGCCCATTCAGAGGAGTGTTGATGATTCAATGGGTCATTTTAACTATACTTCAAACATTGAAACTCTCATCAATTAAAGCCATCAATGGAATGACTTCTCTAGGGCATGTAGCAACTAAATTAGGGGATGATAGACCTTGTTTGTATTGAATTAGGGGTTGATAGACCCTGTTCATACTGGTCTTAGGGATGATGCCCAAAATGACCTATAACAATTAAGGTAAACATTTTAATGCTTTTCAAAGCTCTAATCTAACCTCTTCCTGCCCTTTCAATTCCATTACTTTTTCTAAGCTAACATTTTTTTTATCTTTTCCTTAGGGTGCATTTAAGTTGGAAAACCCATATAACCTTATTTTTATAAAAATATAACCTACTCTATCACTTATTTTTCCTATTGATTCAGATTAAAAAGTTGAATCAATTTCATTTTCTACCTAAATAGTGATTACCAAGATTAAATTGTTTATCAAATCTTTATTTACTATCCTAATTAACATGAAATTCACGATTCTTCAATCATGATTAAGATGTATGATTTGAAAAAAAAACCTAGTCTTTGTGGAATTTTAAGACAAGATGCACACGATCTTATTGAATTTTGACATAAATAAAAATAATTTAATAGAATTGGCATTCAAATTTGCAACACTTTCAGTATTATTTCTATTTTTCTTTTGTGGGGTCCTTATTCTCTTTTTATTATTTTTTTTAACTTTATTTCTTTTTTTTATTTTCCTTCATATTCATTTTTTTAACATACCCTCTTTTGATTTTATTTTATATATACTTTTTTTGGAAATCATTTGCATATTGAAAATTATTTACAATGTAAATTTAAAAATACAAAATACTCAATCACCTTGAGATCCTACAAAATATAGGACCCTAACAGATCCCTCTCCACATATTTCTATCAAGGCATTGATTATGTTGGGCTATATCTTACACAAGCTTTCTAGTGGCACTGTGATTCTATGACACACACCTACAAAATGTCATCCATAGAGGAAACAAAGTAAATGGTTCAATACCTCGCATAGTACATTAACACTCTCACCAAATCACTCAGCACACCATAGACCAACATGCCTTCCCTCACTGTGCAAGTTGGCCTTTATTTTGAGAAGATTAGGAGTTGGAGGGTAAGCATGATGAGGGTGTCATTTTCTCAAGATGATTCTCTAATAAGGATAAGAAATTTAATGAGAAATAAAATCACAACATTGACCACTCACTTCTTACCATTCCCACACCATAAAAAATCCCTAAAAATTTCATTCTTAAAATATCTTGTGTAGTTTCCAAATGTCATTCAAGTAGAATCTTGCAATTAGTTACATCAGTATTGGTGCAATCATTTTTTTATTCTCTTAAAGGAAATATCTCTAGACATGCACCCCATTAAAAATAAATCATCAAGTCAAAATGAATGGAAATGAATGAATAAGAGGGTGTGTCAGGGAGAGTCAGCGAGTGTCAGGCATGCCAAAGGGGGAGTGACAAGGCATGCTAGCAAATTTTATGCATGTCAAGAAGTGTCAGTGTGTGCTAACATGTGCCAGATAGTTCCTAGTCATTCCAATTCATGCTAGGAATGCAAATACTTTCCATGTGTTAAAGAATGAAAAGATGTGCCAAGTGTTAGGGTATGCGAACACGTGTCAAGGAGTGTCAGTCGACAAAAGGGAACACCAAGTTAAAATTCAAATAAATGAACACATATGAGGCTTAATAATGTAGGACCTTGCCTTGTCAAGAGGGGCATGCCAGGCATACCAACACTAGTGCCAATACATGCCAAGGGCCAAGGGTTAGTGTGTCTTAAGTGCCAAATTTTCCTCTATTACTTCTCTCTTAATTGTGAATAATTTATCTCAAATAAATTTTATCTTAAACCATGCCAAGGAATTCTAGGGCATCCAAAAACATGCCAATAATTTTCAAGTGCCACCATCTACAAAGATCCAGTATGTGCCAAGGAATTATAGTGCATGCTATCGAGTTTCAAGCTTTCTAAGGAGGGAATGACAATATATTCTAGATAGTTACATGGCATTCTAGATTGTTAGGGAATCATACCAATATGTGCAGAGTGCTAATGTGTGTTCATTGTTAACGAGTGTCAAGGAAACACAAAGGATAACTATGTCAAAATGCATGGAAATGAATGAATAAGAGTGTGTGACAGGGAGTTCCAGGTGTGCTAAGGAGGGAGTGACAAGGTATGCTAGGAATTTCTAAGGCATTATAGAGGCTAGGGAAACATGCCAAGATGTGCATGGTGATAGGGTGTGCCAATGCATGTCAGGGAGTGTTATGGACTTCCAGGGAAAAACAAGGGAGCACTAGTTCCAAATGCATGGAAATGAATGAATAAGAGTGTGTGACAGGGGTTTCTAGCAAGTTCTAGGTGTGCTAAGGAGGGAGTTACAAGGTATGTTTAGTGCCAAGGAATGTGAGAGTGCCAAGGTGACATGCCAAGATGATATAAGTGCCAGGGTGTGCCAATGTGTGCTAGGGAGTGTTAGGAAGTTCCATGGAAACAGAAGCAAGAACTAGTTCAAAATGCATGGAAATGAAAGGATAAGGGTGTGTGATAGGGAGGGTCAGGGAGTTCCAAGTGCGCTAAGGAGGGAGTGACAAGGTTATATGCTAGGCAGTGCCAAGGCATTTTATATTTCCAGGGAATGTCAGCGAATGATATGTTTTTTTAGGGAGTTCCAAAGCATGCCAAGGAATGCAAGAGATGCTAACATGTTCCACATAGTGACAAGGGATTGTTAGATGTTCCAAGTGTTATAGCATGTCAAGATGTAAACTATGTTGCTTAGTTTTTTATGGCCACAGTTGGACATGATCCTTCACTTGGTAACTTGTTAAGTGGGATGAGTTAATATTGGACATGATTAGCCTAAGATGAGTTATAAGCCATTCTTAGGTGAACAAGGAATATCATAGTTGTAGTAAATGAAACTTGGTCAAGTTGTTCGAGTCGAGGCAGGACTTGGTTGGGTTCCCAAGTCTAAAAAAATAAGGGTCGTTATGATGACATGATAGTTACAGAGTGGCAGGGAATGCCAATGAATGAAAAGGTGTGTTGAAACATGACAGATAGTGTCAATGCATGCCAAGGAATGTTGGGTATTTTCAGGGCATCACAAGAGAGAACTAGTTCAATTTGCAGTGAAACGAAAGAATAAGAGTGTCTTACATGGAGTGTCAGTGAATTCCAGGTGTCCCATGGACGAAGTGGGTTAGGATAATTTCATAATAGGAATTTCAAGAGGCACGCCTACAATTTCGATAAGGGGATGGAAAAATCAGTATCATACAAAGCGAGACTTTGGCCTATACACGACACTATTTTTTCAATGACTTGGTTGGGTTCCCAAGTCATAAAAAAAGTAAGCCTATCTATGAGGGCATGACAACTAGGGAGTTCCAAGGTTTGCAGAGAATTCCAGGAAGTGCTAACACATGCTATAAATTTCCAAGGCATGTTAGGCATTCCAAGATGTGCCAGGGTGTGGTGCCAATGCATGCTCGGGAGTGTCAGGGAAACAGAAGGGAGGACTAGTTTCAATTGCATGGAAATTAATGAATAAGAGTGTGTGAAAGGGAGTGTTAGCAAGTTATAGGTGTGATAAGAAGGGAGTTACAAGGTATGCTAGATAGTTCCAAGGCATGATAAAGCACTTGGAAAGCATGTCAATATGTGCCAAGTTCCAGGGTGTGCTAAAGTGTGCCAAGGAGTGTTAGGGAGTACTAGAGAAACACAAGGGAGAACTATGTCATAATGCATGGAAATGAATGAATAATATTTTGTGATAGGGAGTTTCAATGAGTTCCAAGTGTGTTAAGGAGGAGCGGCAAGGAATGCTTGGCAATGCTAAGGAATTTTAGAGTGTTAGGGAGGTATGCGGTCAAGATGTTCCAACGCATGCAAGGAAGTGTTAACTGGGAGTTCCAGGGAAACATAAAGGAGAACTACGTCAAAATGCATGGAAATGAACAAATAAGAGTTTGTGATTGGAAGTTTCAGTGAGTTCCAGGTGTGTTAAGGAGGGAGTGACAAGGTATGTTAGGTCGTGTTAAGGTATGATAGAGGCCAAGGCTACATGCCAAGATGTCCTAGGTGCTAGGGTGTACCAACACGTGCCAAGGAGTGTTAAGGAATGCTATGGAAACACAAGGTAGCACTAGGTAAAAATGCATGTTAATGAATGAATAATATTTTTTTACTAGGAGTTTCAATGAGCTCTAGGTGTGCTAAGGAGAGAGTCAAAATATATGCTAGGTATTTCCAAGGAATTCTAGATTGTTAGGTTGTCATGCCAAGATGTTCCAGGTGTTAGGGTGTGTCAATGCTTGCTAGAGAGTGTTAGGGAGTTTCGGGAAAACAGAAGGAAGCACCAGATAAAAATGCATGTAAATGAACAAATAAGAGTGTGTGAGAGGCAGTATCAATGCGTTCTAAGTGTTTTATGGAGGGAGTGACAAGGTTATATGCTAGGCAGTGCCAAGGAATTCTAAACTACCAAGGTGTGCCAAGAAGTGCTAGGGTGTGTTAGGGAGTGTAAAAGCATGACAAGGAATGTAGGGGATGCTAACACATGCCATATAGCTCCAAGGCATTTAAAACATGCCAGTTACTATGGCATGTCAACATGTAAACTGTGTTGTTGATCCAGGAGAATCTTGTTTAGTACAGATCGATAGAGCTTCAATTTTTCCGATGTCCATTTTAGTCTCCAGTATCATTATTTTCACCAGTGTCGTCCGAAGAAGAAGTCCTCAAGTTGATCGTGGTTCAGTTTTGGTTCATGGTGTACTTCAGTTTTTTCTTGGTTGTGTGGCAAGATGTAAGATGTTATGTAATGGTGAAGTGGTGACATGTAACCTAAGGACTAAAACGTAACACCTAAGTCTAAAACCTAAGATGTAACATATTACAAATGTAAACGTAGTCCTAAGTCCATGTTATAAACCTAAGTGCTAAAATCTTGTATTAAAAAACCTATGGTATAAACCATAAGGTTTCAGGCCTAAAAATTAATGGGTTCGGTCTATGTTTAAAACCCAAAACAAATGTAATATGTCAATAGCAAATAACTGCCAGTTTAAAAACTGCATCGGAGCTCCTTGACATTTGAGAAGGTGTAAAGGTGAACCGTTATAATACCGTGACTACCACCATCAAAGATTAATATGTGAACACTATGGCAGTTACGGTCACTGTCACCGTCGAGAGTTAACCATTGGAACTGACCGCAGAGATAGCCGCCAGTAGTCCATTCCGCCTATTCACATGCTGACTATTTCAACCTCCACGCGGTTAATCTGACCGTCGAGGTTAAATGCCTATCCAAAGTTATTTTTGGGTTTTATAATTAAATTGCGCTAAGGTTATATTTACTACACTTTATCCCTAGCATAATCTGTCACCTTGAGATAAGACTGAGAACCATCAAAATAATTTTACTCAACCAAATGCCTAATTTGGCTATCAATGGTTCGAGTTTAACTTTATAAAGCCATGACATTTTCCTTGAGAGGGATATGAGAGTTTTGGAGTTCAGATTCAAAGGGATAGAGGAAATTTTGTTTTCAGAATTGATCGACTGTCCAGAGGTGGAATTGAGTACAGAGATAGGCATTGGAATGTTAAGAGTGAGCGCTTACTATTTTCAAAGACCATAAGTGCCTGCAAGTACAGTAAGTATAGTGTTTTTTCTATGTAAATACTTCCTCACATCAATCCCAATAAAACGAACACCCATCTTCAAAGTGGGCCAGGAGACGTATTCCACCAGGGACGAACTCTGTAATCAATCTTTGTTGTTTCTTCTCTCTATTATTTTCTATTTTTTCATTCTTAATTTGCTGCTAGTTTAAGTCATAAATGATTTCCTTCAGTCTTCCACATTAAATCATTCATCAGTTAACGATCAATTCACTTAATGGAAAAATAATAAAACTATCTCAGCACATAATCGATCACATTCAGATCATATATTTTGGTATCAGAGAAATTTTTTATTTGTACTATTTTTTTCCAGTGGATGTTAACCAGGTTGGGATTGCAACGTGGAGAAGTAAAGCATGAGGAGCTTGATCCAGATATTGGAAAGCGTAAATTCGTTCATCAATCGATGATGACAGGGACTGAAAATGTTGAAACCAGTGAAACTCTTGAAGTAAAGCACATGGAAGAGAATCAAATTCCTCAATTTTTTCTAAACATGCAACATATGTTGGGAGAACTATACGAAGATAAGAAGGTGAGAGATGCAGCTTCTTCATCGAAGGCATCAAAGAAGGACAAGGGTAAAGGAAAAGAAAATAAACCTCCTTCTCCTCCATCGTCTCCATCATCATCATCTTTTTCTTCTTCTAGTTCAGAATCAAAAAAAGAAAAGAAACCTCAGAAATATATTTTAAAACTTGATGTAAAGTTTGAGTTACCTGTTTATGATGGCGAAATGAACCCAGAGAAACCAGATAATTGGATAAAACAGTTAGAAGTGTATTGTCGGATTCAAAACATTTCTAATGATAAGACAAAGATCTAGTTAGCTAATCTTAGAATGGGGAGAACTTCTTTAATCTGGTGGGAGAGTAAAACATAGACATATTTAAAGCAGAAAGGTAGAATCATCTCCTCATGGTCTAAACTTTTGAAAGATCTAAAGAAAAAATTCTATCCATTGGGTTACACATAGAAATTTTTTATTGATTGGAAGTGTTTGCGACAAGGTAAGGGACAGAATGTTCAAGATTTCACTCTGGAATTCAGGAAGAAAGTGTTGGCACTTGGTATTCCTTTGGATACATGAGAAACTTTGTTAAAGTACATTGGCATTTTACATTCTTATTTACAACATACATTATTAATGTTCAATATTAATGACTTTGATGAAGTATGTGTTCAAGCCATACATGTCGAATCAGGTGGTAGGCCATTCAAGTTTACACCAAATACATCCAAACAGTTGGAGTCCAAAGACAACAAGAACAAGGATCATTCAAAAGGAAATAAGACAGCTACAGCTCAGAAGGAAGATAAAATACCTACCTGTACTCACTGCCATAGGATCAGGCATGATGAAACTAGATATTGGAAACTTCACCCGGAACTCAAGCAAAAGAAGTTCCAAAAGAAGAAAGGTGAAAATAAGTTTGATATAGCAATGCAACAAGACTTGGACTCCGATTGAGGTGATGAAGGGAAAAACACCGCAATGGTTATGATAGGTAAAAATTATGATGCTAGTTCAAGTTCAAGTACTTCTGCTTCTTCTTCAAACATTAATCACCTGGATGAAGATAAAAGAGTTGAGTTATTTCATATAAGGGTAACTTCTAAGCACACGAAAATAGATACATTGTTTGACATTGGGTCACAGGAAAATTTGATATCTAAATCATTGGTTAAGAAATTGGGTTTAAAAACACATAATCATCAAAAACCATATCCATTAGGTTGGTTAAAGGAATAGACTCATATTCATGTCACAAAGTTGTGTCGATTAAAATTTGCCATCACAACCAATTACATTGATGAAGTGGATTTAGATGTGATACAATTACACATATGTGGAATAGTGCTAGGAAGTCCTTATCTCTATGACCGTGATGCAATATTTCATAGGAAAGAGAATAAGTACTATCCTAAGAAATATGGAATTGAATACATCATGCGAGCACATAAAATCAAAACTCACTTGGATTTAGTTAATGCTAATCAGATGAAGCGCTTAATAAGTTCAAATAAGAGTTATATACTCATGTTTGTAAAAGGAAAACATAAGGATCTTAATGATGCTTGTTCAGGTTGTGAATCCCAGTTTAAAGATATTTTGGTTAAAGTGGTATATTCATTTCAAAGTCTATTTAAAGAACCAAAACATCTACTTCATAAACGGGAAATACAACATGAGAAACAGTTGATGTTTGTTTCCCCTCTTCCTAATATTGGAATGTATCACAAGTCAGTTATAGAGAACAAAGAAATAAAGAAACAAATCCAAGGAATGGTTGGAAAAGACTCCATGCGACCCAGTTCATCTCCTTGTGGTTCACCCATAATTTTGGTTCCTAAGAAAAACGGGACATGGGGAATATGTGTCGACTTTAAATTTTTTTATTCATTTAAGTAGAAAATTTTCACACCACCAATCTCAGCTTTATTAGATCATCAACAGCCATTTGAAGTTAAAACAAATGCTAGTGGTTATGCAATGGGTAAGGAAATAGTGATTCACACATATCATCAGCCGCTTCAATACCTTCAGTCACAAACTAAGTTGCAACAATCTCGTCACTATAGATGGATGGGATTTCTTCAACAAATTCACTTAGTAATTAAGGACAAGAAAGGTGTAACAAATAAAGTAGTTGATATTTTTTCTAGACCATCTTTGAATTCTTCTCTAGTACTACAGAATAGTTCATTGAAACACGAAAGCTATGTAGAACGATATAGTATTGATGATGATTTCAAAGATATTTATGAATCACTAACTCATGGTACTCAGGTGGAAGAAGTCAATTTTCATATTCATAAAAAAAATTTATATCATCTGGGTAAGTTGTGCATATCACAAACATAAAGGGTGCAGGTTATCCGGGAAGCTCATCCTTCTCGGATTGCAGGACATTTTGGCATAAGCAAGACTATGGCGCAAATTCAAAGGTATTGTTACTGGCCTCATATGTATGATACAATTACGAAGTACATTAAGCGATGTGTGATGTGTTCAACAAGCAAGCCAAGCAATCAAAAGATTGGTTTGTACATGCCACTTCTAGTTCCTTTGCAACCATGGGACAACATGCATTTTGTTGAAGGACAGACAGAAATGGTAAACAAGACCAGGATACATATTCTTCGAGGTTACTGTAGTAAACATACTAAGTTGTGGGATGAATCTTTACCTTATGTGAAACATGCTTACAATCAAGCCTTACATTCTTCTCTAACTGGGCCACGATAAGCATTGAGTCAAGACAAGTACATATTGTGCCATGACAAACATCAAGTCGATCATCATTTTCAGGTCGACGATCAGGTATGGTTGTATATCAACAAAGACAGGTTGAAACGAGAAGGTAAGAAACTGAAATCTATCAAGTATGGTCCTTTCGAGATTGTTGAGAAGGTTGGAAATAATGCATTCTAATTAGATTTACTACCTTACATGCATATTTATTTAGTTGTGAATGTAGAAAATCTGAAGTTGTATGAACCTTCGAGGATCGTTGATCCCGAGGAAGATACACATATTCCTACTATTAATGATTTAGAACCTGAGTATATGAATGAGTTGCAGGAAGATACCATCTTGGACAGGAGAGTTCGTACTTCTAGATGAGGAGATGTGGAATATCTTCGAGTGGGGCTCAAGGGCATGAATCCGAGCAAGGTGAGATGAATAGAGATCCGAGAAGTGAGGGAGTTGTACCCTCACCTGATATTTGTTTAAAATCAAACTTTTGAGGTACAAAAGCTTTCAAGTGGAGAGGATTGATCCAGGAGGAATTTGTTCAGTACAGAATGACAGAGCTTTAGTTTGTCCGATGTCCATTTCAGTCTTTAGTATCATTATTTTTTCCAGTTACATCTGAAGAAGAAGTCCTCAAGTTGATTGTGGCTCAGTTTTTGTTCATGGTGTACTTCAGTGTTGTCTTGGTTGTGTGGCAATATGTAAGATGTTATGTAATGGTGAAGTGGTGACTTGTAACCTAAGGACTAAAACCTAACACCCAATTCTAAAACCTAAGGTGTAACATATTACAAATGTAAACCTAGTCCTAAGTCCTAATTTATAAACCTAAGTGCTAAAATCTTGTATTAAAAAACCTACGGTATAAACAATTAGGTTTCGGGCCTAAAAATTAATGGGTTTGGACTATGTTTAAAACCCAAAACAAATGTAACATGTTAATAGCAAATAACCACCAGTTTAAAAACTAGGTCGGATCTCCTTGACATGTGAGCAGGTGTAAAGGCGAAACATTAACAATTATCAGAACCGGCAGGTTATAAGACCGTGACCGCCACCATCAAAGATTAATATGTTAACACTACGGCAGTTATGGACACCATCACCGTCAGGAGTTAACCGTTGGAACCAACCACAAAGATAGCCACCAGCAGTACATTCCACCTATTCACATGCCTACTATTGCAACCTCCGCGCGGTTAGGTTGACCGTCTGGGTTAAATTCCTATCTAAAGTTATTTTGGGTTTTATAATTAAATTGCGCTAAGGTTATATTTAATACACCTCATCCCTAACACAATGTGTCACCTTGAGATAAGATCGAGCATCATCAATGATTTTACTCAACCAAATGCATAATTTAGCTATCAATGGTTCAAGTTTAACCTTATAAAGTTGTGAAATTTTCTTTGAGAGGGATATGAGAGTTTTGGTGTTCAGATTCAGAGGGATAGAGGCAGTTTTTTTTTCAGCATTGCTCGACCTTCTGGAGGCAGAATTGAGTGTAGAGATAGGTGTTGGACATTGGGTTCAACGCTCTCCATGTGTTTCATGACATGGACTAATCGCCTCTCGTAGATCCTAACTCTGGCGATTGTAGCGGAGACTAATTCCTGCGAGTTTTGGTCTAATGACAATCGTGATTCCAACAAGTGGTATCAGAGCAACAGGTCTCGAGTTCAAAACTCACCTGACTTGTGTTGGGGGGTAGATTGTTGGACATTGGGTTCAACGCTCCCCGTGTGTTTCGTGACATGGACTAACCACCTCTCGTGGATCCTAAATCTGGTGATTGTAGCGGATAGTAATGCCTGCAGTTTTTGGTATAACGGAAATCGTGATTCCAACAATAGGCGTTGGAAAGCTAAGAGTGATAGCTTCCTATTTTCAGAGACCAGAAGTTCTTGTGAGCACAGTTAGTCTGGTGTTTTTTCTGTGTAAATACTTCCTCAGATCAATCCTAATAAAGCAGATGCCTATCTGGAAATTGGACCTGGAGACGCAGTCCACCAGGGACGAACTCCATAATCAATGTTTGTTGTTTCTTATCTCTGTTATTTGTTGTGTTTTCATTCTTAATTTTCTACTGGTTTAAGTCATAAATCATTTCCTTCAGTCTTCCACATTAAATAATTCATCATTTAATGATCAATTCACTTAATGGAAAACTAATCAAACTATCTCAGCACATAATCAATCACATTCAGATCAATTTATTAGTTATTTTACGACCACAGTTGGATGTGATGAGCCTTGTCTTGGTAACTTGTTAAGTGGGATGAGTTGAGATTATACATCAATATCCTAAGATGAGTTACATGTAGTTCTTAGGTGAACAAGGTATATGTTGAATTTACACATCACATGATAATCTGGGTTTGGTCTTAGAATCTTTGATGAAAACACACTTCTTTTCCACAACACATCTACCTTGCACAACAAAATATAAACAAATCACAGAATCAACTAGTGCACATGAGAATTTTTAACTTTTTGAAACCGGTCTTCGTTAAATTACAAACTATAAAAGAATAGGCTACACCTCTCATATCAGGGATCATGGCCCTTTACAATCGCACTGATATAAGGAATACAACTAGGGATTGGTTTTAGTCCTTTAGCAACCAATCTACCTTGAATAATACAACACTTGACCCACTTTTTTATGGTGGCCACAAATATTCCTTTCATTCCACATGTCCTGAACACATCTAGTACATCCTCTTGCCTCCCATTATGCAACTCCTCAATATGCCTCTATCAATGAACTCAGTTCCTTTAGGTTACCTGACTCAGCTCAAAAAAAATATCTCTCTATCTACCTCATTTTTCCTTTAAGGTCTGCAACACTTAGGGTTTTCGATCAGTTTTTCATAACTCCATTTGTGAACAACTCTTTTGTTTTCCCACTTATTCCATACTCCTGCTCCAATATGACAAGTCTAGGGCTATAGAGGTTTCCCTTCTTCTTACTGACTCAATCCTCTACAATATAATGAACTATGGCTATTTGGCCAGCCCACTTGACTGCTACTCTAGTCCTTCAAAGTATGCACATCCTTAGGCCTAATACACTTACTCTTATACCTGTTTTGTTTTCCTTCACAAGTACAGGACTTAGGACACTTCTTTTATAATAACATAATAACCCTCCAGCTGCACTTGGACTACCATCAATTTTCCCAACCACAGTCAATTATTTTACTGATCTAGTGCCCACAACACTACCCTCATCTAGGGCTCTTCAAATCTTCCACCTAATAGTGATTTGAGTCCTCTCAAAATCACTATTTAGGTGTACCAATTTCTTTATTTTCCAATCTATGAACAAATCTGAACTAATCCTCTTATCATCCTTCCAACAATTTGTTGATGACTGAACTAGGGTCACAAATCATCCACTAACAATCCATTGACTAATTGCTTATAGGTTTCTTTAGATATTTTCCCAAAACTCTATGGGCAGTCCATAAAAATCAGCTCCTCTTCATGTCAATCCATTCCTCATATGGCACATTTCTTCTACTCAATATTCTACTGAGGTTCCATATTTCTCTGGATTTGTTATCTCTGCACATACTTCTACAAACAAACTTCCAAATATTTGGTATATATTGCAGAGATAAACCTCTCTCCAAGGGTCATGACCCCCCTTCTTCTACGTTGATTTGCCGAAAAATAGTTTTGTGACCAAACTCACACAAACCCATCTCACTAGGCTTGTGGAGTACCTCCCAAGATACACAACTCAACAACATAGTCTATTTGTAGTAATCTTAACTTGGTCAAGCTATTGCAGTTAAGTGAGGACTTGGTTGGATTCCCATGTTGCAAATTAAGGGTCGTTGTGAGGGCATGACAGCTAGGGAGGGTTAGGGCATGACAAGGAATGAAAATTCATGCTAACACATGCCAGACAATGTCAATGCATGTTAAGGAGTGTTAAGGAGTGTTGAGGCATCACAAGGGAGAACTAGGTCAAAATTCATGGAAATGAATGTAAATAAGAGTGTGTGTCAGGGAGTGTCAGTGAATTCAAGTGTGCCAAGGTCGAAGTGTGTTAGAATAAGTTAATACTAGGATTTTCAAGATGCAAGCCTATGATTGCAATAAGGGGCTCAACAAAGCAGTTTTAGACAAAGGGAGACTTTGTGTTGGGCACAACACTATTTTTCCTTTATATATTATTTGTATATGACATGTGGAACACTTTGGCCAAATTCTCATGTTTTAAACTATTTTAGACAATTTTATATTGTACATTGTTTTGTATATGTTTTGGGGCACTCGACTTGTGCCAATTTATATCTTGTGTGTATTGTGTATCTTGTTGTTCTTGAAAACTCTCAGTTAATGCTCTATTATTTATATGAACTGGAAATACATGCGAAATATTTCCTATGTAACCTATGTTTCTTAGTTATTTTATGGCCATGGCTAGATGTGATCCTTGTCTTGGTAAGTTCTTCAGTGGGACAAGTTCAACTTGGACATGAGTGGCCTAAGATGAGGTATAGGCAGTTCTTAGGTGAACAAGGAACAATCTACTTGTAGTAGGTGTAATTAGTCAAGTTGTTGCGGCTGAAGCAGACCAATGTCACATGAACTACAGTAGCTAAGGGCTTGATTCAGTTCCCAAGTCATGTAAAAATGTAATGCTAGTTGTGAGGGCATGAGTGCCAAGGCATGCTAGGGAATGCTAACATGTTCCAGATAGTTCGAAGGCATGTCAAATATGCTAAGATGTGTCAAGTGCTAAGGAATGCCAAGATGTGTAAGGGTGTGACAACACATGCCAGGGACTATCAAGGCAACAAAAGGATAAAAAAGCTAAACTACAAGGAAATTAACACGTAAGAGGGTTAATGAGTCATCAAATTACCTTTTCCAGGAGGGTCATGCTAGGCACACTAACACTAGGTGCCAATAGGTGCCAAGTTCCAAATCATCCTCTGTTACTTCTCATCTACTTTCCAATAATTGATCTCAAATAAATTTAATCTTAAACCATGCCAAACCATACCAAGGCATCTTAATGAATGCTATACATGCAAATACTTTCCAAGTGCCAACACATTCCAAGTGCCAATGTGTGTTAGAGAGTGATACACATTTTATGAAGTGGAAGGACATGTCAAAGTGTGCTAAGGTGTGACAGAGTGTGCTAATGCATGTTGAGGAGTGTTATGGAGTACTAAGGCAACACAATGGATAACTAGGTAAAAATTCATGGAAGTGAATGAATATGAGGGTGTGACAGGGAGTGTCAATGAGTACTAGCTAGCATGCTAAGGAGGTAGTGACAAGGTATGTTAATCACTAGTAAGGTATGCTAGGGAATATTAGAGCATGTGAAAAAGTGCCAGAGTGTGCTAAGGAGTTCGAGTGTGTGTTAACATGTGCCAAATAGTTCCAAGACATGCAAAATGATAAGGCATGCTAGGATGTGTAGGGTGCCAGGGTATGCCAATATGTTTCAAGGAGTATCAAGGCAGAAAAAATAAGAACCAAGTTAAAATTCAAGGAAATGAACACATAAGAGGGTTAATAATTCATGACTTTATCTTTTCCAAAAGGGGCATGCTAGGGACACTAATAATAGGTTCCAATACATGCCAAGTTCCAATGTGTGCCAAGTGCTCATGTATGTTAATGCATGCCAAAGTGTTCCAAGGCATGTTAGGGACTACAAGGCATGCCAACACATGATAGGAGAGTGTTTTTGCTATGCTAGGGCTTGCCAACACCTGCTTGGGTGTCCTATTAATGGCAATATGTTCTAGGTACAAAGATGTTCTAAGAAATACGAGGTGCCAAGGAATGTTAGTATCTGCCAAAGCATGTTAAGATGTGCAAAGTGTGTTGAGGAGTGCTAGATATCTCTCATTAATAGAATTGACAAAGCTTGATTATGTATCAAATAATATAGTTTATACACACACTAGTGGAACTTTATCGAAAGGGAATTTGTTAGATAATAAACCTAATAGAGATGAATCATGTATTAACTCATAGGAAAACTATATTCTCATTACTTGAGGGAAATGAAACACACTAATTACTTATTAAAAAAATGACTTAATCTAACCACTATATGGCTTTAGACACATAATGAAAATACTCCACAACAATGGTCTTAAATCACTATCTTTTGACAAAAAATATAGTAACATGTACAAAACGTCATCAGAAACCCATTGGAATGATCAATGATGACGAACATTTTTTGACCATCAACAAAAGTACCAAAAAGAGAATTGGTGAGGGTCAATAAAAGATCGTCACTAGAAGTGTCAACAGAGAGAGAATTAGTGACGAGCCTTTAACAACCCTCACCAAAAGTGTCACTGAAAATGGATTTAGTGACAAACCTTAAAGGACTATCATTATATGCACTTACAACAACACTTCTTCAAGGACCATAACCAAATGTGGCATTGGTGAAAAACCTTAAATTTTCATCACAGGGATGACCCTCACCAATGTCGTTTTTTTCTTATAGTGAAATGAATGTATTTTTTGTAATTATTCACTGAACTAATGTGTATCTTGCATATTTACTATGTAGACTTGCCATGCTATCGACCAACTTTTACTTTGAAAAATTAATTTCAGAATCTAGATGTCAATTCACCACTTGAATTTATTTTTTTTCCTTTTTCTCATTATGCATATATTAAATGAACTATGTTCACTGAAATAAGTAATGTGTCTCATTTATGTCTCACTGCCACTTCCAACTACCCAGACAGAATTTACAGTAATCACGTAATAAAATATGTTATAAACACTACTGTTACACTACACAAATGCTAATTATAATATGCAATAGAAAATTTGATAAATGAAAATTGATATTACATGTTAGCTTTGAAATTTTTCGCAGCCAAACTCAGCACTTACATGTCATTTCCCAAAAAATAATAATAATAATAATAATAATAAAATAGAAATAGAAATAAAAAATAAAAAATAAAATCTACAAAATCCTTTAATGTGAAATGTGAGTGTTCATAGAACCAAAACTTGAAAGCTTCATGTGCACAATAGACTACCACATAACCATAAAGAAAGTTTGTGTTCAATCATATCAGATTGTTAATATTTGGGAATGCATAGATACACATTACTTATAATTAAAATATTTCAAAAGAAAATAAGAAATATTTAATACTAAAATATTAGCAATAGAAAGCATTATTTATAATTAAAATATTCACAATAAAATAGTATCAATCCACCACTTATCTTGGTGTTATTTCAAACAAAAAATATGCCTTCAATTCCAAGTCTAGAGATACACATATCCTCACAATGAAAACATGAAAGATTTCTCATTAGAAATAACCATAAACAAAACTTGTGTTCAATGTTTTGATCATTGATGTTGTTACAAGTTCTTTGCATTCAAGAACGAACCAACCTTCACTCAATTGAGCAGTGATATTTGGAAATACAAAAATTTACATAATTTATAACTAAAATATTTTGAATAAAAAATATGCATTATTCAATAACAATAACAATACCAATAGCATCGTACCAATAACATTACCAATAAGGAACTTAACTTCAACTCGATATTACCATGCTCACTTTCGATTAGTGGTACCTACACAACATAGTCCTCGATATTCACATTGCCATTGTACAGAAGTTCATTGTGCACAACTCGTCGTGTCGACATGTGCACATCAATATTATGTATAATGATTCATTTTTATAATGTTATTATATAATTACAAGGAAAAGCATAAATGGATGTATACTCCTAATGCTTATAATGATTAACCATTAATACATATTAACTATATTAACTATAATCATTAACTATATTATTTTTTTATAATAATAATAGCCTATGCATTTGGCAAAAGAAATGAATCAAATGAATTTATAAGCATAATCGAGGCCACCATAAAACAGTTTCAATACTTATAGTATGAGCACAAACATTTTAGCTTATCCAAATAAAAGGATAGGATGTATCGTAACTTATCGCACTGGTGGACTCTAGCTGACAGCGCATGTGGAGGAAGTTGCGCAAATGTCATTTGCAAAGCAAGCAGTGTGAATCAAGCATGAGTTAAGACAAAAGTGTGGGAGAAATTTGTACCCCACTTAATTAGTTGTAGAGACAGATAGATACACATCATTTATGACTAAAGTATTAGCAACAATTGTATAAGTCCACCACTTGCTTCGGTGGTATTGCAATTATTTAATACTAAAGTACCAAGTGTGGTGATTCTCATGTTGAAATTTTTTCCCACACAATGGACTTTCCCTACACTTCTGCACATATGCTAATTTGAAACATTATTTAAAATTGAAATTTACTTAAATATCATTATTATATATTATTGAAAATTAAAATACTATCAATAATATGTGCAAAAACAATGTTATCATCCACAAAATGAAATCTTGAAAGCTTCTTCTGCTACAAACAAATCTTTTTATCACTGAAATGTGGTTTGTACACAACTTTGTGTGCACTCCGCACTACTTTTAATCACTTGAATATTGATATGCATTACCTATAAATAATGTATTAGCAATAAAAGTGCTTAGTTCAAAGTGCGTACATCCGCACAAAAAACATTTTCGCGCAAGAGTATAAACAAATAGATATTAGAAACATTATTTACAATCAAAATATTATCAATAATATGAACATAAACAATGTTATTATCCGCAAAAATTTTACTTAATTTATTGCTAATATGCATTATTTATAACTAAAATATTAGCAATAATATTAGCACTTAGTGCAAATCACAGAGATCGGTATAAAGACATCTTTTGCACAAGCAGATGTTCAAAATATACAAAATATTAGCAATAACTTCATTTATGTTAACCATTTACTAAAATAATTATTTGCTCTAGTGGGGTCTCCACATTTAGCGTGTCGGGAAAAAGTTGTGTGAAAAAGTAGTGTGGAAAATCTGGAACTCTTCGCACAATAGAGTTACGTGCCTAGAGATAGCGTGTACGCAAGAATTTGTGTAGTCATAGTTGTGCAGAGCAAGCATTACGCAAAAAGCAATGTCAATGAAATGTGGACCTCTCCGCAGAAATACAAAATGATATTAAAAAATATGAATATCACCAATAATATTGTGTATGTAAATTGCTTACTAAAATATTAGCAATAATAGGCTTTAGTGGAAAAAATGTGTTCCTCTCCACACAATAGAGTTATGTGTCTAGATATAGAGTATATGGAAGAAGATGTGCAGTCTTCATTGTGTGCAACAAGCAGTGTGGAGCAATCAATGTGGATGTAATACATACCTCTCTGCACAAAAACAAAATAGGTTACTAATTGTGCAAAAGAAGTTATGTGGAGGCTACAATAACGAGAAAATGAATGTGCGATAAACACTCTTAAATAAATATTTAATAAAGTATGTATGAGAAAACAAAGGCAGCAATAATGAGAAAATGAAACTACAAAAAAAACTTTTGGATAAAGATTTAATAACATATATACAAGAAAACAACTAGTTGTGCGAAGAAATCTATCTAGAAACATATTGAAATCTTCCTCTGCACAATACATCTCATCCACACTTCCACACATATGTGTAATTATTTACAATTTAAATATTATTATTAATTGTGTTGAGCTATTTATATTATTTTATTATTTGAAAACAGATACATTGTGAAAAAAAATCAATTGTTTTATTCTATTTTATTATTGGAAAATAAATACATCATTACAAAGAAAACAATAGATAACTTTTGTACGAGAAACCTAGCGTATTATGCGGAAGCGAGAAACATTGTCTATTTTACGGAACCTAGCTCATTGTGTGGAGCTATTTATTTTATTTAAGTATTGAAAAAAAAATACACATTATTTTTTTATTGGAAAATGAATACATCATTACCAAGAAAAACAACTAATAACTTTTGTGCGGGAAACTTAGCCTATTGTATGGAAGCGAGAAAATTATCCTATTGTGTGGAACTTAGCTCAAGGTTGTTGGGTATGTGTTATATTCTTTCCACGACTAATTTGTTATATTATGTGTTAGGTCCTTAATTTCCGGTGGGTAGTCCGAGTCCATGGTTTTGTGCATGGTTTTGCACATGGTTTTGGGGTACGATGGTTTTCGGCCCCTGGTATTTTTGTAGATCCGGTCAAGGGAACTATGGTTATGTTCTAATCCAAGGTTTATGGATTGGGGTTTATGTATGCTTCGGCATGTATATATATGTGTTGTAACACTAAAAGGAATATAATGAAAAATCAAGCTGGTCGTCCCGATTTGGGATCCAGGGGAAAATCTCTGTGTTTATCCGTTTTATGTTTTATGCTCTCGCTATTGTTTATTTTCTGTTATAAGATTCGTGTGTAGATAATTTCTGTTCAGGGTTAAAACCTACATTTGGTATCAGAGCTGTTTCGGCTTCAAGGGGACGCCTTTGTTGTTGAGGGTTTTTTGCTCGGGCCTGTGGTAGACCCTGTGCAGTGGGAGATCTGCGGGATCGATTCTTGCGATGAAAGAATATGGCGAGCGGCGGAAAGATAGAGATCGAGAAATTTAATGGTCAGAGTTTTGAGTTGTGGAAGCTCAAGATGGAGGATCTGTTGGTGGATAAAGATCAGTGGATCGCGGTAGATCCAGGTACTAAACCAACGGCAATGTCAGATGAAGACTGGAAGAAATTGGATCGGAAGGCTAAGAGCACAATACGGTTGTGTGTCTCAGATTCAGTATTGTTGAATGTATCTGGGGAAGCTACGACGAAGACCTTGTGGGAAAAACTTGGGACTTTGTACCAATCTAAGTCTCTCGTGAATAAGTTGTTTCTGCGGAAAAAGCTGTATAACCTGAGGATGAAGGATGGAGACTCGGTGACAGAGCATCTAAACGCCTTCAATACTGTGGTAAGTCAACTGTCATCTGTTGATATTAAAATCTCAGATGAAGATAAGTGCATCAGTTTGTTGTGTTCTCTACCAGACTCGTGGGACAGTCTGGTTATTGCAATAGGTAGCAACACAACTACCTTGAATTTTGATGACATTGTATCAGCCTTGCTGTCGGAGGAAATGAGACGGAGAAATATGGAGGGTCAAAATGGAGATGCCTTATCTGTACGAGGAAGGTCCCAAAACAGAAACAAGAATAAGGTTTCGAGTGGGAGATCTAAATCTAGAGGGAGATCTAAATCTCCTGGAAAGTTTGTAAAGGTGTGCTGGAAATGTAGAAAGGAAGGGCACTACAAAAAGGACTGTAGATCTAAAGCTCCTGAGAAAGGAAAGGGATCTGATGATGCTCCTTCTGCAGAGGCAAAAACCACCTCGAATGAAGGTGGGGATGTCTATTTGGCTTCTTCTTCAAATACACATGTAGATCATGAGTCATGGTTGATTGACTCAAGTGCATCCTTTCACTTCACTCCCCATAGGGAGTGGTTCTGCGAGTATGAGAAATATGATGGTGGTGATGTCTTCCTAGGGGATGATAGGAAGGCCAAAATAATTGGATGTGGAAAGGTCAAGCTGAAGCTGCAAGGTGGAAGGATTAGAACACTTCCTGGTGTTTGTGTTCTGCATATTCCCGCATTGGCCAGAAATCTGATTTCTGTAAGCAAGATGGATGATGCAGGTGTAAAAATAGTGTTCGAGAAAGATGCCTGCAAGATGGTTCGGGGAGCACTGGTATAATTGCGAGGAGTTCGGACTGGAACTCTATACAAGCTACAAGGTAGCACTGTTATTGATGGGTGTAACAGTTCTAGGGTTCCTGAAAGTGGAGCGGAAAGCCTAGCTGTCTCTGGAGAAAAGACTATGCTATGGCATCAAAGGCTTGGACATATTGGAGAGAAGGGCCTTCGGATACTGCATAGAAATGGTATGGTAGAAGGTATGTCTAATTTCTCTCTGGATTTCGATTTCTGTGAACATTGTGTATATGGGAAGCAGAATCGGGTGAGTTTTCCTTCTGGTGCTAAGAGGACAAACAAGATATTAGAACTTGTGCACAGTGATGTGTTTGGGCCTGTGTCAGTTCCATCACTGGGAAAGTCTGTGTACTATGTTTCATTCATAGATGACTTCTCAATGAATACATGGATATATTTCTTGAGGAAGAAATCTGAAGTCTTTGACAAATTTAAAGAATTTAAGGCTCTGGTGGAAAACCAGACAGAGAAGAAGATAAAGGCGCTGAGGACAGATAATGGTGGGGAGTTCTGCAAGAATGAATTTGAAGAGTTCTGTAAGAAGTGTGGTATAGCACGACATAAGACTACTCCATACACACCTCAGCAAAATGGAGTTGCAGAAAGAATGAACAGAACACTGATGGAAAAGGCAAGAAGCATGCTCAGTGGTACCGGGTTAGGACAAGAATTCTGGGCAAAGGCAATGGAGACCGCATGTTACTTAGTTAATAGATCACCTTCATTAGTGTTGGAGGACAAGACTCCACATGAGGTATGGACTGGTAAGAAACCCTCTCTTTCACATCTAAGGGTATTTGGATGTGATGCATATGTACATGTTCCAAAGGAGAAAAGGACCAAGTTGGATAATAAATCTGAAAGTTGCATCTTTATTGGGTATAAGGATGGTTTAAAGGGTTACAAGCTTTGGAACCCAGAAACAAGGAAGGTTGTGTACAGCCGAGATGTGGTGTTTAGAGAAGTGAAAGATGTTGTTAAACATGAAGTCCTACCAAAGGAACCTGAGAAGATAGAGTTTGAGCTAAAAGAGGATGAATCAGACTCTACAACAGAAGAAGACTCAGAAGATGAAGAGCCACAAACTCCAGCTTTGAGAAGATCAGTTCGGGAAAGAAGGCAACCAGAAAGGTATAGTCCATCTGCTTTCTGTTCAGGTTTTTCCTTAACTATAACTGATGATGAACCCAGAACTGTCAGGGAGGCAGTAGATTCAGAGGATGGAAAACTCTAGAAGGAGGCCATGGTTGATGAAATGGCATCCTTGCACAAAAATGATGCATGGGATCTGGTGGAGTTGCCGGTTGGAAGGAAGCCCATTGGGAGCAAATGGGTGTTTAAGAAGAAGATGAATGTAGAAGGCAAGGTGGAGAAATACAAAGCTCAGTTGGTAGCGAAAGGTTATTCCCAGGTGCCGGGAATTGATTTTGGTGATATTTTTTCTCCTGTTGCCAAAGTCACTTCTATTAGATTACTTTTATCTGTTACTGCTGCATTTGATTTTGAGATAGAACAGATGGATGTGAAGACAACATTTCTTCACGGGGATCTAGAAGAGGAGATCTACATGAAGCAACCTGAAGGTTTTATGGTTAAGGGTAAGAAAGAACTGGTATGCAGGTTGAAGAAGTCTATTTATGGGTTAAAACAGTCACCAAGGATGTGGTATCAGAAATTTGATACCTATATACGGGGACTTGGCTTCACCAGAAGCAAGGAGGATCACTGTGTTTATTTTAAATTAATTGGTGACCGTGGTATTTATTTGGTCTTGTATGTGGATGATATGTTGTTGATTGGAAATGACAAAGAAATTATCCAAGATTTGAAGACCCAACTGTTCTCCAAATTCGACATGAAGGATCCGGGTGCTGCAAACTATATTTTGGGCATGGAAATTAAGAGAGATCGGGCAAAGAGGAAGCTCTGGTTAAACCAGAGGAAGTATGTCGAGACTATATTGCGGAGGTTCAATATGCAGGATAGTAAACCGGTGAATGTTCCTATTCCTGTAGGTGTAAAGCTGTCTGCTGAACAGTGTCCCAAGACACAAGAAGAAGAGGAGTATATGTTCCGTGTTCCATATGCAAGTGCAGTGGGTAGCCTGATGTATGCAATGGTCTGTACTAGACCAGACATTGCACATGCAGTGGGAGTATTGAGCAGGTTTATGTCAAACCCAGGGAAGGAGCATTGGACAGCAGTGAAGCGGGTTTTCAGACATTTACGTGGCACTAGTGATTATGGCTTGTGCTACCAGGGAAGACCAGGATTGGAAAGAATGTTGGACATTCGTGGTTTTGTTGATGCAGACTGGGCTGGAGATCTGGACCAAAGAAGATCTACAAGTGGGTATGTGTTTAGCCTATTTGGAGGCGTAGTCAGTTGGATGAGTAAAAGACAGTCTGTAGTGGCTCTTTCAACTACAGAGGCAGAATACATAGCAGCCACTCATGCAAGCAAGGAAGCAGTTTGGTTGCAGAGATTGTGTTCAAGTATGGGGTTGGTACAACAAGCTATAAGGATAGACTGTGATAGCCAAAGTGCAATTTTCTTGGCTAAGAACCCTGTTTATCATTCAAAGACAAAGCACATTGATGTTCAATATCACTTTGTTAGAGATATGGTTGAGGCTAAAAGGGTGTTGCTGGTAAAGGTGGACACTTTGAAGAATGTTGCGGATGCATTGACAAAGTCTGTGAGCACTCAGAAGTTCTCTTGGTGTAGAGAAACAATGGGTGTTGAAGAATTGGGCCAATGACTAAGCCCTCCTGTGGCCCCCCATGGAAAGAAAACAACAAGTTGGGAGAATGTTGGGTATGTGTTATATTATTTCCACGACTAAGCACGCGGCGGGGGGTAAGAGGCGGCGGGGGTAAGAGGGGGGCGATAGCCCCCCCTTTATGCTGGGCGCAATGGGGGGGTCACAGGAAGGGTGGTAGCCCCCCCTGTCAGGGTCCGAGCAGCGCCCTGGAAAAAAATTTTAGTCCTTAATTTCCAGTGGACAGTCCATGCCCATGGTTTTGTGCATGGTTTTGCACATGGTTTTGGGGTACGATGGTTTTCGGCCCCTGGTATTTTTGTAGATCTGGTCAAGGGAACTATGGTTATGTTCTAATCCAGGGTTAATGGATTGGGGTTTATGTATGCTCCGGCATGTATATATATGTGTTGTAACACTAAAAGGAATATAATGAAAAATCAAGCTGGTCGTCCCGATTTGGGATCCAGGGGAAAATCTCTGTGTTTATCTGTTTTATGTTTTATGCTCTCGCTATTGTTTATTTTCTGTTATAAGATTCGTGTGTAGATAATTTCTGTTCAGGGTTAAAACCTAAAAAGTTCTGGAGCTTATAGCCTATTGTGTGGAACTTATAGCCTATTGTGCGAAACTTTGTTCATTGTGCAGAGCTTAGGGCCTATTGTGTGGAACTTAGTTCATTGTGCAGAGCTATTTATTTTAATTATTATTGTAAAATGAATTCATCATTACCTTTATTATTGGAAAACAAATACGTCATTACCGAGAAAAAAACTAATAACTTTTTTGCGAGAAACTTAGCCTATTGTGCAGAAGTGAGAAACTTAGCCTATTGTGTGGAACTTAGCTCATTGTGTGGAGCTTATAGCCTATTGTTTGGAACTTATTTCATTGTGCATAGCTTAGGGCCTATTATGAGGAACTTAGCACATTGTGCGGAACTATTTATTTTACTTTATTATTAGAAGACGAATATTTCATTACGTTTATTATTGGAAAATGAATACATCATTACCGAGAAAACAACTATTAACTTTTGTGCGAGAAAATTAGCCTATTGTGCGGAAGCGAGTAACTTAGCCTATTGTGTGGAACTTAGCTCATTGTGTGGAGCTATTTATTTTATCTTATTATTGGAAAACGAATACGTCATTATCGAGAAAAAACTATACAAAAAAAAATGTGAAACTTAGCTCATTTTGTGGAGATTGTAACCTATTGTGTGGAACTTAGTTCATTATGCAGAGCTGATATCCTATTGTGTGGAGCTTATAACCTATTGTGTATAACATAGTTCATTCTGCAGAGCTAGGGGCCTATTGTGTAGAACTTTGCTCATTATTTGGAGCTATTTATTTTATTTTATTATTGGAAAAGTGTTAATTTTAGGATTAGCATGTTCTTGCATAAGTCAACCACTTCATTATCCCATTATTTATTTCATTATTCCTTATTAATCATGTTAACCATTGACTGAAAAAAGAAAATGCAGAAGACAAGCCAAGGCAAGGGAACACAAGGATTGGTTCAAGCCAAGGAAAAACCCCAAGATGGGAAAACCCTTGAACAATTCCTCTTATTATCAAAATCAAATGCTCAGTAGAGAGAGAGAGAGAGAGAGAGAGAGAGAGAGAGAGTACCATAAAAGTCAGAATTGACTTTCCATGAATGATGATTTGAATCACTTTCCAAATGCCGAGTAGGAAACCTTATCAAGTATACAGTGTAGTCCTTAAATAGCAACAGACAAATACTAACTAGAGATGAGGAGAAGCTTTAAGCAATGGAAAAATTATTTCCACAAGGAACTAGATCCTTGCTCATATGATTCGGCCTTCTATGCTGAATGGAATGAGCTTAAGATAGTCCAAGAATGGACAGTCAAAATACTAATGAATAATGTTTGCAACCTAGTGTTAGAGACTACATTCTAGTTGCATCATTAAAAGGGTTTCATTCATTGAATTTACTGTGGCCTACCCTCCATAACTGCGGGTGAGATGGTGGATACTAACTAGCCCATTCAACCCTTCCACAAGTGCCTGCAACATGTTGTAATAGAAACCCTTATTGCGACCCAACAGAAATAATTCTTCTCTGAATTGTGGTCTGATGTGGAAGGGCATCTGAAGCCTTAAGGTTCCTCCAAATAGTCCTCCAATAATCCTTGTTGGATAAGACAAACCTCATATAATTGTGGCCCTTTCATCCACAGAAGATTGTACCCAAACAAGAACAAACTTCGGTTATTTTCCCTTGAACTCCCTAGCCTGATATTTCTAACTTATTTCAGAATAATTATACTCCTTGATTATTTAAATGAGGTCAAAGGCTCCTCTATTTATACAAGATGGAGGGAAGGCCGACCTTGAAAATTTGGAGGCATAATTTGAAATTTCAATTTCCATTTTTTTCCACCTAAATAAAATCAGAACTTATAGAAATTATTTTTTAATTAAAAAAAAAAATTCTTTGTCCAAATTTGGCGATCTTTAGGTCGATTTTGTTCCTGAAATAGTAGCAGACAAATACTAACCACAGATCAAGAGAATATTTAAGGAGTGGCATAATTATTTCCACGAGTAACTTGGTCCTTGGTCATATGATGCAGCCTTCTATGTTGAATGGAATGAGCTTTAGATAGTCCAAGAATTGGCAGACAAAATACTGATGAATAATGTTTGCAACCTAGGGTTAGAGACTACATTCTAGTAGCAACATTACAAAGGTTCCACACATTATCCTCCATAACTGTAGGTGAGATGGTGGATACTAACTAGCCCATTCAGCCCTTCCACAAATGTCTGCAACATGTTGTAATAGAAACCTTTACTGCGACCCAAAAAAAATACTTCTTCTCTGAATTGTGACCGAATGTGGAAGGGTATCTGAAGCCTTAAGGTTCCTCCAAATATTCCTCTGAGCATCCTTGCTGGATAAGACAAACCTCAGATAATTGTGGCCCTTTCATCCACAAAAAATTGTACCCAAACAAGGACAAACTTTGGTTCTTTTCCCTTGAACTCCCTAGCCTCATTTTCGTAACTTATTTCAGAATAATTATGCTCCTTGATGATCTAAATGAGGCCAAAGGATCCTCTATTATACAAGATGGATGGAAGGCCGACCTTGAAAATTTGGAGGCAAATTTAAAATTTCAATTTTGCAATTTATCTCGCCTAAACAAAATCATAACTTATAGAATAAACAAATATTTTCTTTGTCCAAATTTGACGATATTTAGATTGATTTTGGTCCTCTCAAAAAGATGAATTCAATGGAATTATTATATCCATCAACTGAGCAGACCAAAGTGGAATTTGGCCCTAGTTTCCAATTTTAACACTCCCTCTCAAATAGGCAGAATTCCACCTGCCAATCCATCTACTTCCATACATCATCATACCATCCTACCATCATGAACCATATTTGTCTTCTCTGTTCTGCTCTACTTTACTCTACTCTACACTACTCTCCTCTACTCTTCTCTACCGAACATTGATGTGAATAATAAAGAAGAATTGATAGAGAGTGAATCACAAGACCTTTCAACTCTCCACTAACAAAATTTAATCTCCAGGTAGAACGTCAATTGATCCAAATCAAGTAGATAAACACCATTCATCCTAGGATAAGAAGTATGGAATTATTTGATGCATCCGTCGATATTGCTATGGTCCCTAACCACTTTCCCAACTCATTGGCCAAATGAGAGGTACTTCACATGTGTCCTGAACTACATGGGTAGGATGATGTAGAAACACCAGCAGGGAAAGAAAATATCACTTCCTACTCATACATAGGGAAAGGAGAAACCACATCCTACAAACACATATCCCAATCACATGTAGGGAAAGGGAAAACCACATCCTACAAATACATGTCACAATCATCATAGGGAAAGGATGAACCACATCCTGCAAACTCATATCATAACCATATGTAGGGAACGAATGAACCATATGAAAACAACTAATAAATTTTGTGTGAGAAACTTAGCCTATTGTGAAAAATTGAGTAACTTAGCCTATTGTGTGGAACTTAGCTCATTGTGTGGAGCTATTTATTTCATCTTGTTATTGGAATACAAATATATCATTATCAAGAAAACACTATGCAAAAAAAATGTGAAACTTAGCTCATTTTGTAGAGCTTATAGCCTATTGTGTGGAACTTAGCTCATTATGCGGAGCTAATATCCTATTGTGTGGAACTTAGCTCATTGCCTATTGTGCATAACATAGTTCACTATGAAGAGCTAAAGGCCTATTGTGTAGAACTTATCTCATTTTTCAGAGATATTTATTTTATTTTATTATTGGAAAAGTGTTAATTTTAGGATTAACATGTTCTTGCATAAGTCAACCAATTCATTATCCGTTATTTATTTTTTTATTCCATATGAATCATGTTAACCATTGACTGAAAGGAAAATGCAGAAGACATGCCAAGACAAGAGAACACAAAGATTGGCTCAAGCTAAGGAAAAACCCCAATATGGGGAAACCCCTTGAACAATTATTCTTATTATCAAAATCAAATGCTCAGCACACACACACAGAGATTAACATAAAATTCATAATTGACTTGTCGAGAACGATGATTTGAATCACTGTCCAAATGCCAAGTAGGCAACCCAATCAAGTATACAATACAATCCTCAAATAGCAGCGAAAAAATACTAACTAGAGATGAGGATAAGCTTTAAGAAGTGGCAGAATTATTTCCACAAGAAACTCGGTCCTTGATCATATGATGTGACCTTCTATGTTGAATGAAATGAGCTTAAGATAGTCCAAGAATGGAAAGTCAAAATACTGATGAATAACGTCTACAAATAGGGTTAGAGAATACATTCTAGTAGAATCATTACAAGGGTTGCACCCATTGAATTGACTGCGTCCTACCCTCCATAACTACGGGTGAGATGGTGGATACTAACTAGCCCATTCAGCCCTTCCACAAGTGCCTGCAACATGTTGTAATAGAAACCCTTACTGCGGCCCAACAAGAATACTTCTTCCCTGAATTTCTACCTGTTGTGGAAGGGTATCTGAATCCTCCAACCAGTCCTCCGAGCATCCTTGTTGGATAATACAAACCTAAGATAATTGTGGCCCTTTCATCCACAAAAGATTGTACCCAGACAAAGACAAACTTCGGTTCTTTTCCCTTGAAATCCCTAGCCTCAAATTCGTAACTTTATTTCAGAAGAGTTATGCTCCTTGATGATCTAAATGAGGTCAGAGGCTCCTTTATTTGTATAATATGGAGGGAAGGTCGACCTTGAAAATTTGGAGGAAAATTTGAAATTTAAATTTTCAATATTTTCTGCCTAAACAAAATCATAACTTATATAATTTATTTTTGAATAAAAAATATTTTTTTTTGGTCCAAATTTGACAATCTTTAAATTTGATTTTGGTCTTTTCCAAAAAAAGGAATTCAATGGAATGATTATCTCTGTCAATCAACTAACTGAGCTAGCCAAAGTGGAATTTGGCCCTAGTTTCCAATTTTAACAAAATGGAATATGTCATTACCTTTATTATTGGAAAAGAATAAAACTTAGCATATTGCGTTGAACTTATAGCCTATTATGCAGAACTTAGCTTATTTTGTGGAGCTTATAGCCTATTGTGCCGAGCTATTTATTTTATTTTATTATTGGAAAACTAATACATCATTACCTAAAAAACACTATCCAAAAAAATCAATTAAATAGTGGTAGAGGCAATAAGTTTTGTATTGTAGGGATTTCCCTTATTTGGGATGCCACCATCCTACATTACAACCAATTTATTTTTTTTCTTGTAAGATAATGTTTTGTGAATATTAATAATTTCTAAAAAAAATATTAATAATTAATAAAAAAAAACTATTTTGTAGATATATCTAAAATGTTAAATCAAAATAAAATATAATAAATGTTTGAAATTTCTATAGTACATATTTTACCTAAAAGAAATATATATATGGAAATTTGTAGACCTATTGATTGGCACATATGTATATGTATTATGATGTATATGTATTATGATGCAAAACACCATTGTAAAGAAAATATAGAAATAACATTATTTTTGGTGGTAAGCTAAAAAGGTGGGGAATAAACCTATAAGCCATAACCAACCTCACCTCCTTGAGAGAATAAGTATAGGATAGTTTATGATACTGATCTCTATATAGATGAGATGATCAGGAGTTAAGGTGATAATAAAGTCAATAAATATAAAAGTTTAAATTAAATATAATTTATTGAATGTTGAATTTCTAATAATAAAAAATCAAACTAAGATTGAAACAACTTTAATTTTGGTATTTATTGTCATATCTATGCATGGAACAAAATTATATCTAACAAAAAAAATAAAATTAATTAAATACCATAAAATATATATATATAAAAATAAATAGTTACAAAATATTTGTAACTACAATTCCTAAATCCAAATAACAAGATAATGAAAACCACATCCAAATTAGAATTACCCAACAAATAGATTCACCACAACAATGAAATAATTTGATGTCAAATACCTCAACCTCAATAAATATGTGACATATACATCCAAAAGAAATTGATTGTATTGTCTAAAAGGTAATGGTTTTTTTGGGGAGAAATATGGGGCTGCCATCTATAATTGTGCAGTATAGAATATTCTGTGAATTGTATTATACCAGTTTCGTTTTTTATCGTTGTATTAATTTCATGCTCTATATTTTTTAAATGCTGTCATTCATATTCATATTGAATACATATTGATACGTTAAATTGCATAAGTTTATGATTATGTTAAATTTTCTATTTAATGGAAATAATTTGCAGAAAGTAGGTTCATTTCATTAAAAGGACTGTGTTTAATTATGAATATTCATGAGGTTGAGAATGACGTGGAACTAATTTGAGAAAATAATGTTTATTTGATTCAGAATTTATATTGTCCAATGCTTAAATTACCTTATTCAATTTCATGTCCATGTCCATACGGTTCATGATCTTGTTGAATGCCATTGATGATATTAAGGATGACGTGGAACTAAGTTTCATAAAATATCAAATTTAAGTTATTGTTTTAGAATTGCTCCATTTAGCTTAGGACCTGCTCTATCTCATCCAACATTGTGAAATTATGAAAAAAAACCATTTTTTGCCATTTAAATTGCAAGTATATGTAAAGTAAGTTTTATGTAGTTTAACTCATCAATTTGGAAAGTATTAACAAAAATTATTATAAATTAAAATTTAATTATTAAATATTATATTTTTAGAAATATTTGTAAAAATAAATATTAAGTGTAAATGTTTTATAGTCAAATATATTAAATTGGTGTATTATGATTGAAAATCTCTTTAATATGGGTGAACACTTCACTCATCTTCAAAAATGAGAAATTACGCATAATATACAAGTGTTCTAACCAACTTAAAATAAATATTGATTATATATATATATATATATATATATATATAATCAAAGTAAGAAAAACTCATCTCTTTCTTTATTTTGGTATCAAAATTTAGATAAAGGAGCATGAAGGAAACACTACGCAAAAAGAATTGAAGACAAGGCTTTAGCATTAAGTCTTCCTTTGCCCCACTAGGGAGAAAGTATTATTGTTAATTGTGATACAGTGAATGAATCCATCTTGAGAAGATTCAAGCAAAAAAGACTATGGTTTGAAGAGTCTCTCCAGATTATTAGTAATTGTTTAATTAAAAAAAACAACTAATATTTATAAATCTATGAACCATAAATATCTAAACATGAGTAGTAGTTGTTTAATTAACAAAAATATCTAAACATGAGTAGTAGTTATTTAATTAACCAAACTAACCAATATTTACAAATCTATCGAACCATAAATATCTAAATATTATATACCCACCATTAAATTAAAATAGATACAATATATCTAACAGCCCCTACATATTAATGACTTAATAACCCAATAAATAAGCTTTGCCAATGCCAATCAACAGGCCACATAACCCTCGTTCAAGTCCCACAAATGCTCTAAAAAGGTTGATTCCTCTAACATGGCTGCACCACCATAGCATGGGACTATTCACAGATCCACGCCCTAGATGGGCTTGTACAAAATAATATTCTAAGATGATAGTATAGCATCTTCATTGAAGATTCCATGAATCAGAGTAGCCAATCAGAGTAGCCAATATCCAGAGTAGCCAATATCCTGCAAAGAAGTGAAGGTGCAAGCCACACAAAGGATAAGATATGCAACCATCAAAGTAATGCATCACAAATTTCAATTGTTAAAGGTAATTTTATCAATTTTATTTGAAGGTAATTTTATCAATTTTATATTTTAAATATTGTGAGGTGATTGGTTTAGTATTTTATGTTGTGTTTTTTAAAATTAATTTTTTTAGTCTAGCCAGTTGTGTTTCGTGTTTCTTAAAATGTAATTTTTTTATTTAAATGAATGAAGAGAAAATTATGTAAATTGAAAAAATTTCGAAAATTTTTTATTTAAATGAATGAAGGGAAAATTATGTAAATTGGAAATTTAAGATGTAGATTTTAATGGAAAGGTGTAAAGTTTGATCAATTATGTGTAGAGATGAAGCTAATCCAACAATCTTAGCAATCTTAGTTTAAGATGGAGAGATATGAGAATAGCATTAATCTTCATATAAGGGAGTACAAACCATCTCAGGAAATATGGAACATACTTAAAAGTTTGTATAAAATGAGTAACACAAATTAGGTATTGTTTTTAAAAAGCAAGCATCTCTAAATAAAAATGGAATAAATGAAAATATTTGTAATCTTCTTTCTAGAATTAAAGAACTGAAGGATAATTTAGGTGATATTGGTGAGAATATATGAAACACTAATTTTGTTATTGTTACTTTGAATGAAATGTTAGATGAATATAAAAACATTATCACTAGTATGCAGCAAGAGAGAAAACACCTTCATTTGATCTTTTGACAGGTATTTGGTTTCAAGAAGAGGAACAAGGGAAGAATCTTAACAACGAGTTTTAGAGTATATATTTCGAGTTGATAACCAAATTCAAAAAGGAAAACAAAGGAAAGTCATGGGAAATGAATGTTGGAGGCTAATTCTAATGTAAATTTGCATCAAAGAGAGGCGTCACCAAGGACAAATACAAGTGTGAAGAAGTATAACTCATGTTACTATTATGGTAATTTTGAACATTATGTTAAATATTGTAGAGAAAAGAAGCTTCACGAGAACAAATTAATATAGCAAACATGCAAAGAATTTGGTTGATAGAGAAGCTATGGTAAGTGATAATCTCAAAAATTTCAATTTGTTTAGTTCAAATGCAATAACTAGATATGGATGATAGTGATGCATGATTTATAGGTTTATCTGCTTCTATTCATATAACATGTCATAGAGGTTGGTTCAAAACTAGTCATGAGAAAAAATGGCACTAAAATATATATAAGTGATGATATATGTCATAAAATAAAAGAGTGTGGTTATGTATGTGTGACTTTTCCAAGTGGTTATGTGAAACAAATCAAGAATGCAATGTATATGTAAAAGATTAAGAAAATTTTAATCTCAGTTTCAATAATTATAAATCAAGGTTTAAAATTTTAATTGTAAATTCAAGTTGTCCTGTGAAGGACATAGAGTATCACTACAACTTATAGAAGAAGGAATCCAAGTGGGAGGCCTCTACAAACTTGATGTTACTATTAAGGATAATCAAGCATTGTCATCAACAACTATATCTATAGAATAATTTTGACACTCGTGACAAAGCCCCGAACATCAAGAAAGAGAGTGCCTCAAACTGTAACTCCAAATGCTACTAGAGCCCTTTGAAGCAAAGGGAAGTTTCCCAAGCAATCCATTGTTGAATTACCAAAGAGGAGGAAGACCAAGAAGGCCACCTAAAGCAAGGAAAAGGAGACCTCTCTAGATCCGCTCTTAGATCATGAATTTGTTCTTCTCTATTTATCAAGAGAGATTCTAGGAGTTTGGCCTCATTGTCGCTATCATCACTGTTTATCTGAATTATGTCAAAGTCCCTCTCTTTCTCATGGCTACTTTCTTCCTTCTCCTTTCCCTTGCTTTGGGTGTCCTTCTTGGTCTTCCTCCTCTTTGGCAATTCAACAATGGATTGCTTGGGCAACTTCCCTTTGCATCGAAGGGCTCTAGTAACATTTGGAATTACAGTTTGAGGCACTCTCTTTCTTGATGTTCGGGGCTTTTTCACCTTTGAAGAAGAAAGCATGGCCCCTTGCCTAGGAGAGGTAGCTAGCACATGCTCTATTTGCTCTTTTCCCTTGCTACTCCCCTCATCATCCTTGCCATTGTTTTGACCTTCTTCATGAATGCTTTGACAATCACCTTGCATGTCTTTTTGAAGGCTTCCCTTTTCACTCTTGTCCTTGCTTTCTTTAGGACTTTTAGGCTCTATATCTTCCATGTTTTGTGCTTCATCCTCATCATTTTTACTGCTGTGAAGGCTACCAATATCCTCATCAAACTGTTCCATTTCTTCATCATTTCCCTCTTCACTGTTTTTCTCTTTTTCATGGCACTCTTCTTCATCACTGTGCTGCCTTTCATCACTGTGTTTTTCTTCACTTTGCTCCCTTTGACTTGGATCCTCTTCACTGTTTTATTCTTTATCACTATGCTGCCTTTCCTCACTGTGTTCTTCTTCCTCATTATGTTGTTCTCCCTTACTGTGTTGTTCTTCCTCATTATGTTGTTTTACTTCAAAAGAAAGATATGGTAGAGGTTCTTATATTTTATAAGAGTAAATACATTGAATTTAATGATTGTGCATAGTGAAAACAACATAGGAATGTGTTTCTTATAAGTTCAGATAAAAGGCAAGATATTTTTGAATCAGTGTGTACTAATTTGTGTGGGCCAATGTAAGGAAAATCACTTGGGGGAATTCTTATTTCCTTATCTTCCTTGATGATAGAAAAATATTCACAAGCGTTTATGTAATAAGAAAGAAAAATAATTTGTTTGAATATTTCAAAGAGTTTAAAAACATGGATGAAAAGTATATAAGAAAAGACATCAAGATCCTTAGATTATATTGACAAAGAGAATACACATCAAGGGATTTCATCAAATATTGCAAGTAGACTAAGATTCAAAAACAATGCTCAAATTACCATACTACTAGAAAAATGGTGTAGCTCTGAGGAAAAATAAAACCCTAATTGAATATGCTCCAACTATGATTAATGGTAAAAATCTTCCTAATGGTTTCTAGGCTAAATCAATAAATAATGTTGCGTATCTAAAAAAAATATAAGCCCAACCCAATTTTTAGATTATAAACCTTATTATGAAGCATTCTATGTTTATAAACAATTTCTAATCATATAATAACTTCTAGGAATAAAATGCTTTCTCATATTCTAAATGAAGATAGAAAGAAACTTGATGCAAAGTCAATCAAATATATCTTCATTAGTTATTTTGTGTTGACCATACAACTTACAAAATGTATAATCATCCTAAGGCATTTTTTAGTTAATTTAATAATTATTTTTAATATGGACATCATGAACATTACTATAATTATGATAATATTCATTTATTTCTATAAAATTCAAATTATTGAAAATCTTATTTTGACTAACTAATTTAATATTTATAAAATCATATAAATATTTCAATTTTTTTCTTATTAATAATTTCTTTATCCTCCTAAATTATATCTTTAAACTTTATATAACTACAAAATATAACATTATAAAAAATATTAATTTAATTATTTTCTTTTATATTTAAATAAGTCATGCAAACTTTATAATTTTTAACCTAACTAATATTTTTGATGTTGTTATTGTGACTGCTACTCACGTTATCCTTACTTAAATTGAACAATTTATATTTATAAGTATCTAACTATGATCTCAGATTTCACACCATCAATGTGAAAGCACATGTTTATGTCACTTGAAATTCATAAAATTAAATGTCACTTATCCATTTTACATGTTTATGTTACATAGTGTCAGTGGAAATTCATAAATTAAATGTCACTTATCCATTTTCTTTCAATAATGTTGAAATTCCAAGATAAAATTATTAGTAGTGAAGTTGTAATGGTTGATTATCATAGAATTTTGAGTGATGAACAAATGTAATGGATAGTTAACATTGTTTCGGCATGAATATAAAGAAATGCATGCAATGCATAAAGCTAAAATCGTTATAGTTGTACTAACAGAACACTACTAAAACATTAACTGACTAATAATTGCAAGGAGTTTACCTCCTAATAATTGTGTTAATGTTTTAAGTGCTCAGCTTATCGAACTTTCTAATAATTCCAAGGAATAAACCTACTTGTTGCAAATGGAAGTTGCACTATTTTTGTTGGTTAATTTTGAGTAAGGAATTTATTTCCAATTAATTTTTGCAACCTGATTTTTTTGGTTGTGTAATATAAAAATAATAATTTTAAAATAAAAACAATATTATGTTGAGGTTTTTAGTTACATTAAATGTTTTAGGTATTAATAAACTTTCAAATTTTTACTATTATTTCGAATTTTTGAATGGGAATTAATCTTATATTCTTAAACTCTTAAGTATTAGTAAACTTCTAAATTTTTATTATTATTTTAAGTGGGAAATTAAGCTTATGTTTTTAATGATGATTGAGGGTGTATTAGTAAACTTCCAAACTCTTACCATTATCTTGAGTGGGCAATTAATCCCATATTCCCAAAGTGGCATTTAGTAGAACTCGTCAATTCCCAATGAGGTGTGTAACAAGTACTCCGACACCCCCCTCGAGTGCAACTTGAGGAATCGAACTTGGCCAAGGCTTTGTGATGAAAAGTGAAACCCACTACAAGCAGGTTCACCTTTCATGTAATCATATGAACCTACAAGCCTCAAAATCTGTATCAATTTTGCAAATTCATAAGTCCGATACTCGATCCTGGGACCTGTGGGTTATGGGCCCACTATACTTCTCCTGCATCACTTCAATGTCTACATATAGATATAGACATATATCGGAGGCACTAAACCCATCTCCAATCTCTTGAACACTTATAGACATATATCGGAGGCACTAAACCCATCTCCAATCTCTTGAACACTTTTAAGACCCAATGTTTGATCTTCGGCAATGTGATATTAACAGCATCTTAAACCAAGGGTTTAAACCCTTTGAGTCTCCTTATACCATTCAACCTCACTCTATAATATAAATCATTCCATTAAGAATTAAACCTCTATACGGCTCCATCGTCACCACCGTTGGATCTTCATCAAACCAAATCGAATGGATGCGCATTCGATTTCACTTTGGACGTTAATACCTCAAAATATTTTGTTCCTTTATTAAGCCTCCACGAAAGTGTTCACGCGACCGCCGTTGGATGCCTTCTTACACCAAATCGACGGATATCACATTCACTTCCCCGCAGAACTTTAATACTCCAACGCAATGTGAAATGGCTGGTTTTTGTATTGTGATGTGTCACAATGTCATTTGCTCGCATTCCAAACAATAGAAACCACCCTCAGCTCAATTGCAGTATGAGACCGGTGGTTTCGTTCCAAAACCACTCGCATGAAAATTCTATAAAAGAGCCTGTAAAAACCACGGAATTTCTTATTACGTTCGGTTTAAACTAGCTTCATTCTGAGCCACCTTCCCTATGTGCAACTAATAACATGGGTCATTCAACAGATCGACCTTCACCAATTTTCAAACCAGAGTTAAGCACATAATCGATTAACACTGCCCAATCTAAAGAAAACAAAGATTCTCGTTCTCTTTTTGAATCGATTTCACAGGTTTGAATATATTTAAATCCACCATGCTCTAACTCATTCTATGGCATTTTTGGACAGGATCTCCATCGACCCTTACAGTGGTCGATGGTCGATAAATCAACACGACATTTAACTTGTAAATCTAACTCATAAACAAAAACATTTTCGAACACACAAAATTCCATGTAATAGCATATTCTATTATGTAAAAACACAAGATTACATCTAAGGCATTTCAGCCTTAGTAACAAATTCACATATTACTACATTGTATCCGCTTTCTCCCCCTCTACGCATTACAGACTCTCTGTTATATATCATTTACAAAGGATCGTGAATCGTTTAAGATCCCCCAAAATCTCTAGACAACCCTACATCTTCTCAAACGCACACATGGCAAATAGTTTCTCTAAATTTAGAATCGATTTTAACAAACTTTGCCCCAAATTCGCATAATCGTTCTCATAACCGCCTCTTCAGTTTCGGATTCGAATTTGAATTCAGATCAGCTCAAATGCCCCTGCATGATTTTGATACCATGTTAAGGTTTTCCATATACCAAAACCCACAAGAAATAGTAACTTCCAACCCTTACCATTACCTTAGTGGACAATTAATCTCATATTCCCAAGGTGGATCCTAGAGTGGTGATTAATCCACATGATATATTCCCAATAAGATGAGTGTGGCAATAACTCCAAAACAAAACAAAAAAATACTAAACAACAATTAAAAACATTATTAACAAACTCAACAATATTAAATTATTAATTAGGGAAAAATAAACATTACCCATAAATATAAGATTTTGGATATTTATTTGTACTTTTTAATTAAGCAAAAAGTAAATCTTTCACACTATGATTGTGTATCTTAACATAATAACAAATAACCATGCTTATAAAAAACAGTTAGAAAAAAACACTTCCATACCACACTGAGGGGAAAGGATATTAAAGGCAAAATTGCAGTATCCCCAAGAAAGAACATAAAGCACATGAATCAACATGTAACAAACATACATGGAATAGAAGGATTAATATAAGCTATAGTAACTATTTACATATGTCTATTTTAAATGGGATTATTTGAATATTAATGATGTTATTAGTTTTCGGGGCATCTTTGGTGATGATTGTGAAAATGAAGTGTGATGTGTGAGGAGGTTTGAGGTTCAAATTTTCATATTCACTTATGCCTGCGAAAAGGGCATATGTAGGCACCTAGAAGTTATAGTGGTAGTTGTTGGAATCGACCCCATGTCATGTGAGTATGAGACCAACCCACTTGTTGATTCTTCTAATACAAAAACAAGGAAAAATAAATAAATAAATAAAAACAAACAAACAAAAGTTAAAGACACTATTGATTATTTAGTGTTTAATATCTACCATACTAGGAGTGCATAAAAACATTGAAGTGTTGTTGGAAAGAATGAACACTTTAATATTTATATATCATTCCTAGTGATGATAAGCATGTTGTTGTTAACTTCATGAATTTTTATAATTAAATTACTTATATAATGATATATTTTTATTTTTATTTTTTCATTTTTATTCATAATTCTAGATAGTATTAGTATTGATCCATTTTAACTGTGGATTTATCAAGTCATGAGAAGGATCAAGTTTCTTGATATGTGAATGCATTTTAAAGTGAAAAACTTGAAAAAATATTTGCACCTAGAGATTTAATCCCTCTACGTCCTTGATAAATTTGTCATTAAGATGAATTTCTCTCTATATATACAAATTCACACACACACACACACACCATGTGGAATTTTTCATTGTTTAAATTTCATTTTTTAATGCATATGGATACCTTGCCTTGAAAAAATCCTTAGGCACTTGGATTGTGTAAACTACACAACTTAATCTTATAATTGTAATAAATATTCGCTAGATTTTAGAAAAAATTAACCAAAAGAGCCAAAATGTAGAATAGTGAGACTAAGTGTTTTAAGATGTTTTAACCATAAGAATTTACTTATTTTAAATTTTTTATATAATATATAGGAAAGTCACATTGAAATATTTTATTTCACATAAACATTGAAATATTTTATTTTGGACCATATTGTCCATATTAAAATGTTTTCCTTTTATTAATTGAATCGAGAGGCTCACGGACGGCAGGAGCAGGAGGGGTAACTCATTGCCTCAAAGAACGAAAGGAATGCAGTCTCACCTGGGGTCTAGGATCGGAAAGAAACAACCAAGCAGAGTTATGGGTGTTGAAAAATGTGTAATTGGCTTCGGTATTCATAAATATGAAATGTACTTTTGATTCTTGTAAATTGTAAAATAAAATAAAATTATTGTAATTAATTTTGGAGCATGGGTTTCATGCTCAAGGTCTTCTATTTTATAGGTCAAGCACCCATTAAGTTCTTCTAGGGTTTTTCCTAGGTCAAGAAGTCAAAATATTCATTGTCATAAGTTGAAGACACATTCGGGCACATTCTAACTTGTAAAGAAAATTATTTTCGTACTTACAAGTGTCAAAATACCCTCCAAGATCAAGTCGGCCTGGCAACTAGCAAGTCGGCCTTATTTTGGGAGCAATGTACACCTTTGAGAAACCTATATAAACAAGGAAACTCGACATCCTTCAAGCACATTCATCTCTCACTCATTCAAGCAAAGGAAAAAGAAGAAGAAGTTAGTGAAGACGGAATAGGAAGAAGAAAACTTGGTTTTGGGATATTTCTCTCTCACACGTGTGAAGAAAGGCTAGGGTTTCTGCAACAGATCAAGGGTTTCCTCTACAAGTTCAATCTTGAAGAAGAGAAGGAAAGAAGGTCAAGCAAAGGTCACAAGAAGCCATTCTCAAACTCAAGAAGTAAAAGATAGCCAAGTGAAGGTCTAAGGAATCCTTGGGAGGATAAAATAATCTCACACGTGTGGCAGCAGTAACCACGGGAGGGCCAAAAATATCAGGTCTGCTGTAGAGGCTGAAATTTTACAGTTGGAGGTCGAAGTTGTGTTGCTTGAAGAGATTTGACTGGGTTTGACTTGGATAAGTAAGTCACATCATCCGGAAAGTTTGGACTTGTTCTTGGAGTGGTCTAAAGGTCTTGGAATTTGTCAATTGAAGAATATATAAGGTAGAGAAGAGATTTGTGGGTTTTCCTCTCAAGTGGAGAGGTTTTTTCCTTAGCTTGCAGCCTATATTTTGTGTTATTGTTCTTCTTGTTTTTGGTAGATTCTTGATGATACACAAACATAATAATAATAAGAGAAGATAATAAGTAATATAAGTAAAAAGACATCACAAGAAGTTATCAAAGAAATATAAATCACTCTATTCATTTCCCTATAGATTTTTGAACATGGTATCAGAGCTAAGGTTAGCTAAGGGCATCATGAAGATATGTACTACATTGAATAATTTTCTCAAGAAGTGTTAAAAGTTAGAAAGCCGTCACAATAAAGGAATCAAAGAAGTATGGAATCTCCTATTAAATCCAAAGAATGAAGTGACCGAGACAAAATACGGAGGACTCTTCTCAACACTCACTGCCACATTTGAAGATGAGAGCATTAAGGTGATCAACAGTGGAGCATCAAGGCACATGACCGATCATCACATGCAACTAAATACACTATCAAAAGAAAATTATTTTTACTCCATAAAACTTGGAGATAATAAGAGTTATCCTGTGAGAGGAATTTTATCAACCTCGATGGAGCTAGAGAATGGAAACAATATGCATATCAACAATGTCATATTTGTTTCAAGTTTGCATAAGAACTTACTCTTAATTTAAATTTTGGAGGATAAAGGTGATAGAGTGGCTTTAATTGATGGAAAAGTTGTAATATGGGGTAAATACTCTAGCATAGAAAATTCTAGAGTGATTGGGATTTGTGAAGCAAGACTTTACAGGTTGGTATCTCCTCCTGCTCAAGCGTTTTTTCACATTGAAATAAAACCACGTGAACTTTGGCATAGAAGATTTATTAATCTCCATTTTAAATCCTTCCAACCCTAAACACAATAGTAGATGGAATCCCCGAACTAAAATAATATCATATAGGAGTATGCAAGGGATGTGCATTGGGTAAGAACACCAAGAGACCATTTGGAAGTAGCGCTTCACTGTCAAAATAAATATTGGATCTTATTCATTCTGATGTTTTTGTTCCTATTACTCCTAAATCACTTGGAGGTCATCTATATTAATCACATGTATAGATGACCATTCAAGAAAAACTTGGGTTTACTTAATGAAATCCAAGGATGAATAATTTACCAAATTTCAAGAATTTAAAGTTGAAGTAGAGAAACTTATAGAAAGAAGAATCAAGATGTTAAGATTTGATAATGGAGGAGAATAAACATCTAAGGAAATCATCGCATTCTATAAGGATTTTGGGATTAAGAGGGATTTGATAGTTCCATATAATCCCTAACAAAATGGAGTTGTAGATCAAAAGAATCGATCCATTGAAGAAAGTGTAAAATAAATGATACATGATCAAGATTTACCAAACTTTATGTGGGGTGAAGCTACAAAGACAGATGTATACATAAAAAATTGAAGTCCCCACGAGTATCTAGATAATAAAACTCCTAAAGAAGTGCTCATTGGGATGAAACAAACCGTGGATCGTCTCCGAATTTTTTGTGTCTTGTCTATATTCATATACCAAAGAAAAAAAGAAATAATTTGGATCAATCAGGCATGAAGGGAATGCTTCTTGGCTACAGTAACTCTTCTATGGCTTATCTCATCTACATAAAAGAATGACATTGAATTTAAGTCAGTCAAGATGTGATATTTGACGAAAGTATCGCATTCAAGAAATCAAATGATCTCCATATGGACTCTGATGATGAAGAAATTATTGTATTCAAAGAAGAAGTTACTAAGGAAAAATAAGAATCAAACCATGAAGTTGAAGGTCCCTATGAACCTATACAAACTACAATAATCCCCGAAACAAGAAAAATACCTAATTGATTAAAGTCTACACTACTAGATGTAGAAGGTCATGGGGCAACTCAAGGTACATTTAAGGAAAGCAAGAATACCAAAAGGTATTATGGATATGTAGCCTACTTGAAAAAACTAATAGAAGAAGATCCATCCACTTTCAAATAAGTTGTCAATCACCAAGAACAGTAGGATGCCCTGAATGAAAAATATCAATCTATAATAAAGAATGGATTTTGGTAAATTGAATATAGGCCTAAAGACAAATCTGTGGTAACTTCCAAATGGATCTAAAATATCAAACATGCAGCAGATGGAAGTATTGATAAATATAAGGCAAGAATTGTGGCTAGGAGCTTCTCTAAACAAGAAGGAATCAACTATGAAGAGGTATTTTCTCTGACAACAAGGTATACAAATATAAGTTCGTTTTTCTCTTTGGCAACATCGATGGAATGGAACACCCACCAAATGGATCTCAAGATTGCATTCCTGAATGGCATAATTGATGAGGAAGTATATATCGAACAACCCTTGGGATTTGAAGTTAAATATAGAAATGAATATGTTTTCAAATTGAAGAAGGCATTATATGGCCTAAAGAAAACACCAATGGCATGGTATGCTAGGATGGATGCATATGTAGAGAGATTAGGATTCATAAAGATTTTTTTTTATCTTAACCTTTATATTAAGGTTGTGAAGGGAGAGACGTAATCATTATTTTGTATGTGGATGACCTCCTCTTGACAAGTGTGGAAGGTCAAATTGAAGAACTAGCGTAGAATTTGACATGAAGGATATATGATTGATGCACTACTATTTGGGACTGGAATTCTGGCAAGGACCTGATGAGATCTATCTGGGTCAAGGAAATTATGTGATCAATATATTGAATAATTTTGATATGATGGATTGCAAAAAAATGACAACCCAAATGATCACAAATTTGAAAATACTGAGTTTTGAATCAAGCCATGTGGATCCTTCCAAGTATTGACAATTGATTGGCTCCCTAATGTACTTGGTGAATACTCGACGAGACATACGCTTTGTAGTAAATGTTCACAATAAATTGCAAGTATATCTGAAGCATGATCATTAGATAACATCAAAACATATATTGAGATATCTACAAGGTACCATCCACTACTTCCTGAAATATGATAGGAGGAATGATGTCCACTTGATTGGATATATAGATTTTGACTAACAAGGGAGTGAGCAATATGGAAGAAGCACTACAGGAGCATGTTTTAGTTTTGGATCCTCCTGTTAGCCTCCTATATCAATAGGTTTCATCTTTCATGATTGTCTTGATGGAAGTGTGGAATATGTTCAAACCTTCTTACTTGAGCAAAGGTGTTCCATATTCTTGAAAAACCAAAAAATCAAAAAATTTAAAAAATGTAAAGAGGGTATACCCTAAAAGAAAGATCAAAGGGTAAAAAGAATAAAATGGTCAAAAAAGAGAAAGAAATGAACCCCAAGCAAAAAAATAGACCAAGGAAAGTGTGCAAATCCAAATGCCACTACTTTTTACTCTGTTGTAATAAATCAATTGTGTGCAACTTGTGAAATTTTTGCCACAATTCATGAATAAGTCAAACTGTTTAAACTTGACTTAGTCATATTTCAATTTCATGTTATAGATTAGAGAATAAATATCTAGCCAAACAGTTTAATCTTGGCAGATAAGTAGCTAGGTAGAGTGAATAAAGGTGCTCAACAGTTTAATCTGAGCCCTTGGATGTAATAAGGGTAGAAATAGATAGATTTATCATGTAAAAAAGAAAAAAAGATTGAAAAGGGTTTGCAAGTCTAAATGCACCCTAATAAAGAAGAGAAAATGGTAGTGTTAAGTAGATAGGGTAGGTAGATGGTGCTGCAAAGTGTTATCTGATGAATGGTGCTGCTACATGTTGGTTAATCATTTACTTTCATCACAAGTACTAAAGCAGGAAATGCACTGGAAAATCACAGCAAGCAAGTCAAATTCATTAACCTCCCTCATCATTTTTCCCTCAAGAGTTTTACTAATTTCCCCAAAAGTACTAAGGTAATTTGAGATCAAAGGGGCTCAAGGCATTTCCTTGACTTCTGGAGGGACCGGACCCTCGGCCTAATGATCAAAAGACCTAAGCACTTGGAATAATCCATCATTGATTATCTTCCATTTTTAACTTTTCCTAAGTAAAATCCTATTTTACTTAGGAAACTGATGCAATATTCCATAAAATTCCTCAAAACAACTTGTTATTCTAAGTTTAAGTGTTGAAGATAAAATGTTGCAATTTACTTCATAAATTATCACTTTCTTAGATGTACAAAGATGTTTTGATTTTCCTTGTCCATTTTCATATTAACATTTGATTTTACTATATTAAATCCCTAGTAAAATCCCTTTTCCTAAGTATATAACTCCCTTTTCTAATAAATATCCCGAAAACCCTTTATTATAATGTTTTACCAAAGTATATATTCCCGCACATTGAAAATAAACACCCCGCTTTTACAAGTCCTTTGGTTAAAACTATAGCCTTATATATAAATTCGGCCCCTATGATGAATTAATTATATTAATTCATTCATCATATAATAAAAATATATACAAAAAACTTTAGACATACGACAAGTATGTTTAATACCAAAAACATATCAATAAACTTTGCGAAAGTCTATGCCATCATAATCTCCGTCCACGTGGCATTCCACCTAGCCAACTCCGCCGCAACCCATTTCATTATATACCTGGGATTAAGTAGTCATTCGGACTAATTAACAACCTTCTCCGCCTATTAACATTTCCCCGGGGTGATTAGATTACGCATTAAAACCTTTTAAAACCCGACCGGGCCCACCTTTGAAATCGCACAAGTTCCCCTCCCTTTCAGCCGTTGGATCGTCCGTTCGTTGATCGACGGTGATCGATTAATCCCGCTGCCCATCCCTTGTCAGCAATTTAACCAGCGGGGGATGGGTGGTTTTTGAATAGTCAACCATCCACGTGGTGATCATCCTATGGAATCGCTGCCCCTCCGATAAAAACCACCCTCGACCAAAAGCGGTACGGGAATACCACTTACCGCTTACCGCTTACCGCCGGCTTACGTCACCCCGTACGTCGATGACGCCATCACCTCGAAAAAATAAAAAATACTTTTAACTTGCGAATAAAGCCATTTTTCGTGTTTTTCAGCTTTTATTTTCGTCGAAATAGAGTTCCACAAGTAATTTTCAAAATTTCCGATTGTGAATTGACCATTTTTTGGCCTAAGATTCACAATATTCGTGCTTCGAAGAGCAGCTCACGATTGTTCGTTAACCTGATAAAGAACCAGCTTCCGTCTAAAAGCAGGTATTTATCCTTTTCCGCCCCGACTGCAAATAAAACTCAGTGTTCTTTGTTTTTCGCGGAAATAGTGGTTAAAAATCGTCACTGATACCTCGAGATTTTAAACTCCGTGAAAATGCCTCAAACTCCGCAAATTGTTCCAATTTCTACATTTCGATAAGGCATTCCGTCAAACATCCGTAAGAAAAAAAACAAAGCCTCCATTTTGAATCCACAAGAACCAAAATGGAGGTCCCTAGCAGTTTTAATATCACTCATCAATGCTCTCCTCACCGTGGAATTGACTATTTACCTTTAATAGATGAAGATTTACCAAAGACTCAAGGCTTTTGATGAAAGTCCCCGTTTGAGTTTCTGTCGCTGTAGAGACGAACACTCAAAGGGGCAAGATCTTATAGGGTTGTGGGAATCCAATCTCCCAAGGTATCTCATCCCCTCAGTCATTATTTTCCCAGAAATTGTCCACTATTGCCATTCTAACTATGATCCAACTCAAAAGAGCAGTAATGTCCCCTAACCAGAATGTCCTTTTCCCAATTACTGCTCAGTCTAACACAGTAAAGAACAATCAAAGAGTATCAGGATTAAAGAGTATCAGTGGTTAAAGTGTATCAGGTAAAAGTCAGAGTGAAAGTAAAAATGAAGTTACAAAGGGTCAAAGGTAAAACAGTAAAAGTAATTACAGAGGCAGTAAAATGATAAAAAGAGATGAAAATACTTTCACCAACATTGAATTTTATCTAAAGTGAAAGTAAAACAGTCAAAGGAACAAAAAAGTGAAAAGATGAAAAACATAACAAGAAGGAACATTTTTGCAGAAATTGCATGTTTTAGTCATAATTTTGCAGAAACTATTGTGATCAATCAAAGATGAATTTTACAAAACTGAAGGAGGTTTATGTTCTTAAGAGGACCATCTACAAAAACCTCTCTCACTTTTCTAACAGCTATTATGGTTTTGGAAATATTAAACAAAGTTGGAAAGCACTTTTTGCAGAAATTTACAGTCAAGTCATCATTTTGCAGAGACTATTGTGGCCAATTAGAAATACATTTTACAAAACTGAAGGCGGTTTTTGTTCCTAAGGGACCAATATACAAAAACCTATCTCACTTTTTGCACAGTGATTTCAGAATGAGAGATACATGCACATCTTTAGAGGCTATTTTTCAGACTCTGTAAAACTCTGTTTTACACATATTTTTTACAGAGAATATTATGCACAGCTGGAGAGGAATTTTGGGAAACTGAAAGAGGTTTATCTCACCAACATATTAATCCACAATAACCTCTTTCACATTTTACATATCTATTACGGATTGAGAAATACGAAGATATCATTGGACCCTAAGTTTGCAGAATTGTTGGAGCAGATTGCACAAAGAAAGGAAGCAGTTAGTGACTTGGATGCCTCATCATCAACTAAGATTTGGATCAAATTCGAATTATCCTCTTTTTCATCACCTATCCATCAAAAATAGTGCCAAATAGTTTGAGTGTCCTTTACTTTAGTTCTATTTATGTAAATAGTTGGAGAGATTTGTGAATCAATTTTGATATTTGTTTCAAGATATTTTAGTTTAGAATTTGTATAAATACTCCACTCTTGGAAGCATTTGGGGTGGATTCTATTACTCTGTTGTAACATTGAGGTTTTCGGAATAAAAAGATTTTGGAAAAATTTACTTGTGGCTTACTGGATGACGTTTTGAAGCACTGGACTTGTTACAGGATTCATGTGTTGGACTTCAGTTCAATAAGTTTTCCAACCCTTGTGTTTAAATTTTATATTAGTTTATGCTATCATCATATCCGTTTCTGAATAGTTTACATAAAAGATTGAAACAGAATTTGCTTAATTGTAATCTGTTTTCAAATGTGATTATTCTTGATGTTTTCTTCTGGATTAGTTATAAGCATGAATTCTTAATTGCTCATGTTTTGCTGATTTAAACATTGTTGATTACTGTAACAAAGAATCCTTCATTGCTCTTTGTTTGTAGTCATTTCTCCTCTTTCTCTTGAATATGGTGAAAGATTCTTAGTTGCCTTTCATTCCTTCAAGACCATCCATCCACTTTAAATTTTAAGGATTGTTCTCCGTCTAGCTATCTTGCCCTGTAATACCATCTTGTGTTCAGAAAAGAAATCCAGTAAAGCCATCCTTAGACTCCATAGCCCAATGGACTGAAAGCCCTCAACCTTGCCCTTAGTTTTGTGGATTCCACCATTTTCCAAAACAAACTTTGAATCTATAACTAGCCTAAAATCATTCAAAAACAAAGATAAATCATAAAGAGAGAGCCCTCTCTGGATGCAGATTGGCTAGATTCTGCATCTAAAAGGTTGGTTTGTGGTTACCTCGGGTATAATTTCCTCTTATACAACTTCTAGGAAAACCTGAGTGATAACATAGTGGCGACTCCACTGGGGAACTGAATCATTTTATTGATACTATTGTTTGATTTATAAGCTATGGACAGAGTCTGAAGATCAGCCAGGTAGCCTTTGAAATTGCTTTTGCTCTGCAATTGCAAAAGTAAATAAAAGCTGCTTCAGTCTATCTCTGATTTAGCTTATACATTGAACCTTAGTTTCAAATGTTTAATCGGACTCTCTTGTTTAATAAATCTTTGAGAAAATTTTAATTAAAAATCTTAAATTTCTTGAAGAGTTTGTAGAAGTTGTTTTGAAAATTCACAAAAATTTAGTTTCCTGAAGAACTAACTTTCTCTTCAGAATTGTTTTACAGGTTTAGATCTGATCTATGATGGTGGACAGAGATCAGACACACAAAGGTTAAAATCATCCACCTGGCGACTCCAAAATCAATTTCACTACTAAGACTCCACTGGAGGAATGAACCTGGAAGAACAATATGGAAAGATCAGGCTTTCAACTTGGATTGTTATCTAAGACATTATGTTCTTTCTAAATTGATAGAGTTTTCCAATGTATATTGTATTTTAGAGAAGATCTTAGAGTAGTTTTTAATTTATCTCTTTTGAAAATTGTAAATATAAAATCTCCATGCACATTTGAGCATCATTCTTCTATTTTTTTGATATCATTTTCCAATCAAGACACTGTAGATCAGAGATCCAGAGCTTCAAGTTTCAGAGAAATTCCACAACCAAATAATCCATAGTCCAAAGCATTAATAATGATACTGGATGACAGGGTTTATGGAAAATCTTCCATTTGATGAAATTTTAAATGAATTCAGGGATGAGTTATCAAAACTTCAGTTTGATGAGGATTTTCTAAGAGATTTCTTTCTTATTTTTAAATCAAGAAAATGTTCTCCTCGAGTTAAAAAATGGCTTCTTGATATAATTTCTGAAAATTATGAAAATGAAATCAAACTTTCACATTCTCAAATTCAGTCATACAATTTCCGAAATCCTAAAGAGTTCTTTGAAAATCTTCCTTCTCCAAAGCAAGATGAAATTGTACTATCTTTTGACTTGCATATTGAAGATGATTATTCTTTCAAACACAAGACTGAAGAAATAAGTTTATGGTCTAATATTCATAATTCAATTGAACAATTAGTCATTGAAGGCCTAGAAGTAAATAACATACATCATGCTTTTATTGATCCTATATCAGATTATATGGAGAATCTTTTGAGCCTAAATTTGCAAACATGTTTTCTCTATAAGGATCAAATACATAAAAAGTGGCCTTTACACATCATATCATTTATTATAAAGGCACATGATCATAACCTACTTCCAATTTTGATCACAAGCAATCAAGTTGTCCATTTATTTTTACAGCTACTTGATTGGCTTCATTGGCATTTTTGTATTACCTGATTCAATAAGATTTTAGTAGATTAGAATAGGTAAATGAGTGCCAATAAGCTCGAATTTTGAGCAATTTTTTTTTAGTGTTTCAATTTTCAGCTAGTTTTTCATTAAGTTGGTTTGAAATTTTTTGTGTGCTGTTTTAGATCAGATTTCAGGTTGCATAAAAAGGACTATATTCAATTCAAGATTTTCAACCACAGCAAATGCATGTTTGGGATTGGAACAAGGCAGAAGATTTCCAACTGGGAAACAAATTTTTAAGTTTTGAATAGATGGTGAATTGCTGAAGTTGAAGCCCGAAGTGAAGGCCCTAAGCTTCAGAAGTTGCACTATCATATGTACAATAAAGCTACCAGAAGAAGGAGATTACATAGTTCAGTTTGAAGACATGTTGAGGCATCTGACCTGCTGTTCTTGACTTTTCACAAGGAAAAGCCATCCCCAAGTGGAGCCAGTGTTAGACTCCTATACCAATAGGTGTCATTTTTCATGATTGTCTTGATTGAACTATGGAATATGTTCAAACCTTTTTCTTGAGCAAAGGTGTTCCATATTCTTGAAAAACCAAAAAATCAAAAAATTTAAAATGTAAAGAGGGTATACCCTAAAAGAAAAATCAAAGGGTAAGAAAAATAAATTGGTCAAGAAAATGAAAGAAATGAACCCCAAGCAAAAAATAGACTAAGGAAAGTGTGCAAATCCAAATGCCACTACTATTTCATTTTTGTAATAAAGCAATTGTGTGCAGCTTGTCAAACTTTTGCCACAATTTATGAAGAGTCAAACTGTTTAAACTTGACTCATTCATGTTTCAATTTCATGTTATAGATTAGAGAATAAATATCTAGCCAAACAGTTTAATCTTGGCAGATAAGTAGCTAGGTAGAGTGAATAAAAAGTGCTCAACAGTTTAATCTGAGCCCTTGGATGTAATAAGGGTAGAAATAGATAGATTTATCATGTAAAAAAAGAAAAGATTGAAAAGGGTTTGCAAGTCTAAATGCACCCTAATAAAGAAGAAAAATGGTAGTGTTAAGTAGATAGGGTAGGTAGATGGTGCTGCAAAGTGTTATCTGATGAATGGTGCTGCAAAGTGTTGGTTAATCATTTACTTTCATCACAAGTACTAAAGCAGGAAATACACTGGAAAATCACAGCAAGCAAAGTCAAATTCATTAACCTCCCTCATCATTTTTCCCCTCAAGAGTTTTACTAATTTCCCCAAAAGTACTAAGGTAATTTGAGATCAAAGGGGCTCAAGGCATTTCCTTGACTTCTGGAGGGACCGGACCCTCGGCCTAATGATCAAAAAGACCTAAGCACTTGAAATAATCCATCATTGTTATCTTCCATCTTTAACTTTTTCCAAAGTAAAATCCTATTTTACTTAGAAAACTGATGCGACATTCCATAAAATTCCTCAAAACAACTTGTTATTCTAAGTTTAAGTGTTGAAGATAAAATGTTGCAATTTACTTCATAAGTTATCACTTTCTTAGATGTACAAAGATGTTTTGATTTTCCTTGTCCTTTTTCATATTAACATTTGATTTTACTATATTAACTCCCTAGTGAAATCCCTTTTCCTAAGTATATAACTCCCTTTTCTAATAAATATCCCCAAAACCCTTTATTATAATGTTTTACCAAAGTATATATTCCCGCACATTGAAAAGAAAACCCCGCTTTATAAACCCTTTGGTGAAATATATCGTTATACCATTAATCCCCGCCCTATGGTGAATTAGTTATGTATTGATTAATTTACCATATAATAAAAATATATATAAAAAAGCTTTAGACATACGATAAGTATGTTTAATACCAAAACATATCAATAAACTTTGCGAAAGTCTACGCCACCGTGTTCCGTCCACGTGGCATTCCACCTGGCCAAGCTCCGCCGCAATCCATTTCATAATTTCATGGGGTTAATTAATCATTTGGACTAATTAACAACCATTTCCGCCTATTAACTTTTCCCGGGGTGATTAGATCACGCATTAAAACCTTTTTAAAACCCCGACGGGCCCACCTTTGAAATCACACAAGTTCCCCGTCCTTTCAGTCGTTAGATCGTCCGTTCGTTGATCAACGGTGATCATTAATCCCGCTGCCCATCCCTTGCCAGCATGTTAACCAGCGGGGGATGGGCGGTTTTTGAAAAGTCAGCATTCCACGTGGCGTTAAAACTATGGAATCGCTCCCCCCGCGACTTTTACCGCCCTCGTCCATAAGCGGTGCGGGCTCACCGCTTACCACTTACCGCATACCGCCGGCCCCACTTCCCTACGTCACCCCGTACGTCGATGACGTCATCACCTCGAAAAAAACAAAAATACCTTAAACTTGCGAATAAAGCCATTTTTCGTGTTTTTTTAGTCATTTTCATTATTCTGAGAAGAACGTTTCTCCCGCTGCGATTTTCAAAATTTCCGCTGTAATTGACCATTTCGCCCCAAGATTCCGCTGCGCCCGTGCTGAAGAGCAGTTCCGCCATTGCCTGTTACCTGTTAGAGAACCAGTTTCCTTCTAAAAACAGGTATTTATCCTTTACGCCCCGACTGCACGAAAAACTCAGTTTCCTTTGTTTTTTCGCTGAAAAAGTGGTTAAAAATCATCGCTGAGTCCTCCCTGAAGATTTTAAACCTGTGAAATTGCCCCCCAAACCTGCAAATTGTTCCAATTTCCTCCATTTCAGATATCCCGTCCGGTCTGTAAGGAAAAACAAAAACCTCCATTTTGAATCCACAAGAACCAAAATGGAGGTCCCAGCAGCTCTAAATATCACTCCATTGAATGCTCCTCACCGTGAATTGGACTATTTACCTCTGATAGATGAAGATTTCCAAATTAAAGACCTGCATTTTGATGAAAGTCCCCTATTGAGCTATTGTCGCTGCAGAGACGAATACTCAAAGGGGCAAGATCTTATAGGGTTGTGGGAATCCAATCTCCCAAGGTATCTCATCCCCTCAGTCATTATTTTCCCAGAAATTGTCCACTATTGCCATTCTAACGATGATCCAACTCAAAGAGCAGTAATTTCCCCTAACCAGAATGTTCTTTTCCCAATTACTGCTCAGTCTAACACAGTAAAGAACAATCAAAGAGTATCAGAATTAAAGAGTATCAGTGGTTAAAGTGTATCAGGTAAAAGTCAGAGTGAAAGTAAAAATGAAGTTACAGAGCGGTCAAAGGTAAAACAGTAAAAGTAATTACAGAGGCAGTAAAATGATAAAAAGAGATGAAAATACTTTCACCAACATTGAATTTTATCTAAAGTGAAAGTAAAACAGTCAAAGGAACAAAAAAGTGAAAAGATGAAAAATACAACAAGAAGGAACATTTTTGCAGAAATTGCATATTTTAGTCATAGTTTTGCAGAAACTATTGTGATCAATAAAAGATGAATTTTACAAAAATGAAGGAGGTTTTTGTTCCTAAGAGACCCATATACAAAAACCTATCTCAGTTTTCTAACAGCTATTATGGTTTTGGAAATATTAAAACAAAGTTGGAAAGTACTTCTTGCAGAAAATAAAATTACAAATTGTCATCATTTTGCGAGAATATTTGTACATTTTTCAGATCAGAACTGCTTTACGATATTTTTTGGCTGCAGAATATTATGTGCACAGATGGAGAGGAATCTTTGGGAAACTGAAAGAGGTTTATCTCACCAACATATTAATCCACAATAACCTCTTTCACGTTTTACATATCTATTACGGATTGAGAAATACGAAGATATCATTGGACCTTAAGTTTGCAGAATTGTTGGAGCAGATTGCACAAAGAAAGGAAGCAGTTAGTGACTTGGATGCCTCATCATCAGCTAAGATTTGGATCAAGTGGAGAATTCTCCTCTTTTGTCACCTATCCATCAAAATGAGTACTTAGGAAATAGTTTGAGTGTCCTTTAATTTAGTTCTATTTATGTAAATAGTTGGAGAGATTTGTGAACCAATTTTGATATTTGTTTCAAGATATTTTAGTTTAGAATTTGTATAAATACTCCACTCTTGGAAGCATTTGGGTGGATTCTATTACTCTGCTATAACATTGAGATTTTCGGAATAAAAGCATTTTGGAGAAATTTTTCGTGGCTTACTGGATGACGATTTAAAGCACTGGACTTGTTGCAGGATTCATGTGTTGGACTACAGTTCAAGAAGTTTTCCAACCCTTGTGTTTAAATTTTATATTAGTTTATGCTATTGATCTATCGTTTACAAATTAGTTTACATAAAGGATTGAAACAGAATTTGCTTAATTGTACTCTGTTTTCAAATGTGATTATTCTTGATGTTTTCTTCTGGATTAGTTATAAGCATGAATTCTTAATTGCTCATGTTTTGCTGATTTAACCATTGTTGATTATTGTAACAAAGAATCCTTCATTGCTCTTTGTTTGTAGTCATTTCTCCTCTTTCTCTTGAATATGGTGAAAGATTCTTAGCTGCCTTTCATTCCTTCAAGACCATCCATCCACTTTAAATTTTAAGGATTGTTCTCTGTCTAGCTATCTTGCCCTGTAATACCATCTTGTGTTTAGAAAAGAAATCCAGTAAAGCCATCCTTAGACTCCATAGCCCAATGGACTGAAAGCCCTCAACCTTACCCTTAGTTTGTGGATTCCACCATTTTCCCAAAACAAACTTTGAATCTATAACTAGCCTAAAATCATTCAAAAACAAAGATAAATCATAAAGAGAGAGCCCTCTCTGGATGCAGATTGGCTAGATTCTGCATCTAAAAGGTTGGTTTGTGGTTACCTCGGGTATAATTTCCTCTTATACAACTTCTAGGAAAACCTGAGTGATAACACCTCCATGATCACATGGATGAGTAGAAAGAGAGATAATGTTGCTTTGAGTAGTGTTGAAGTTGAGTATATTGCAGCCCGTGAAGTAAGCATAGAAGTGGTCTAGTCGAGGAAGTTGTTATCTCACCTGTTCAAAGGACCTATGGACCCTATAGTGATACGTTGTGATAACATCAGTTGTATACAACTTTCTAAAGGCCTAGTATTTCATGGAAATACAAAGCATATCAACAATAAGTATCACTACATTCAGAAGATAATACAAGATGGTGTGTTGCAGCTACAATATATCTCCAGCAATGAGTAGTTAGTTGACATATTGAAAAAATGTCTTCTTAATAAGAAGCTTGTGTATTTGAGATGAAATCTTGGTTTGATTGATGTATCCTCCCTAGTTGAGAGGGAGAGATAGGCACATCATTCTTGTCTTCACTAGGGAAGACAGAATGGAATATTAGGTAAGAATTTGGCACTTGATACTCTTTGAGGATGAGGTAGGGAATCCAAGATAAGAGTAGTCATGGATCGATATTTTTTGAGGACTAGTTATCTAGGATAACAATAGTCCAAGGAAGGTCATACTATGTGAACACCCAGGTGGGGTATGTGCCTTAAGAGACAATGATGATGGTGTCTATAAATAATTTGTCTCGCAAGCATTGTGCTCTAATATTCTAGAGAGATAGAGTAGTTAGCCAAGGCCTTGCTATATGAAAATGTTAGTTGATATGATGCTAAACAGATGGGTTACTAATCTGACTCTTCATATGATATCTCTTTAGATTGAAAATGTCCATGTATCATTTATGAACACCTACCTAGTTAAGAGGGAGTGTAGAAAGATGTGTAACTAGGTTCATTCTTCATAAATATGAAATGTAATTTTGATTCTTGTAAATTGTAAATAAAATAAACTTATTATTATTATTTTTGGAGCATGGGTTTCATGCTTAAGGTATTTTATTTTATAGGTCAAGCACCCATTGAGTGCTTCTAGGGTTTGTCTTAGGTCAATAAGCTAAAAGAGTCATTGTCATAAGTTGAAGACACCTTTGGGCACAATGTAACTTGTAAATAAAACTATTTTTTTCCTCAAAAGGGTCAAAATACCCTCCAATACCAAGTCAGCCTAGTGGTTAGAAATTCGGCCTTATTTAGGGAGCCACATCCACCTTTGAGAAGCCTATATAAAGGAGGAAACTAGACCTCCTTGAAGAACATTCACCTCTCAATCATACAAGTGAAGGAAAAATAAGAAGAAGGTAGCGAAGAAGGGAGACAACAAAGAAGACTTGGTTTTTGACTATTCATCTCTCACACGTGCGAAGGAAGGTTAGGGTTTCTGCAACATATCTAGGGTTTTCCTCTACAAGTTTGATCTTGAAGAAGAGAAGGCAATAAGGTCACAAGAAGTCTTACTAAAACTCCAAAAGTCAAAAAAATCCAATCAAATGTGTAAGGAAGCCCTGGGAGGCTAAAATAATCTCACACGTGTGGCAGCAACAACTACAGGAGGGCCAAAAATTGCAAGTCTATAGTGGAGGCCGAAATTTTGTAGCTAGAGATCAAAGTTGTGCTACTGGAATAGATTTGGCTGGGTTTGACTTGGAAAAGGAAATCACATCATCTAGAAAGGTTGGAATTGATAATGGAAGGTATTTTTCTTTGTTTAAAGGTCTTGGAATTCGTCAATTGAAGAATCTATAAGGAAGAGAAGATATTTATGGGTTTTCCTCTCAAGTGGAGAGTTTTTGGCTCTGTCTTGCAGCCTATATTTTTTTGTTCTTGTTCTTCTTTTTTTTCGTATCTATTTGATGATACACAAACACAATAATAATAATAGAAGTTAATAAGTGAGATAAGTAAAAATACATCACAAACAGTTATCAAAGAAAGAGAAATAAATCTAATCATTGCCCTATAGATTTCTCAACAATGGGCACTTTGGAAAGCTCTCGACCTTGCCAAAGAAAAGGGAATTCGGAAACTGAGGATCCTATGGGATTCAATGTTGGTAATAAGACAAATATCCAAAGAAATGGCAGGAAATTAAACATGCATTCCCTCAATTTTTCAAATAATAGCGTTGTTTGCATTGAATTTTGAAAAACTCTCTCTACATCACGTTCTTGGATCTCTATATGAGGAACAAGGATCCATAGCATCAGGGTACTCAATTAGAAATATGAGTAATTATGGTTGATGGTGTGTGATATATCGTGCCAATCCCATAAATAATATTAATAAATGGAAAAATATTGGAGATTGAATGAATCGACCACAAGGTCAATGGAATTAAGGAGAATTAACATCAAATTACAGTTGGAATCATACAATCCAACAAAGGAGGCTCGGAAAGGACGAATGGAAACTAGGAAAATCCTTCCCACACTGTAATGTATGCATAGGGGTCTCCACACCTGGTCTTACAGTAACACCCTCATCCCACGTCTACCCAAGTAACCAGCCAAATGGGGTAAACATTCGATGAGAGGCTACTATAATGATATTCAACCTCTTATGTGACCTTGAGGAAGTGGAGATGGTCGAAAACACCACCTGCAAACCCTATACAAAAACCACAACATCCCTAGGAGGTAACACAACCATTCAGGCCTCTTACCCCTACGTCACATTAACATTTTTACCCCCTTTAAGCCATAGCCACAGGATTAACACTGTATTTCAAGGGCTAGGAGGCTATAGCTGCATCCATAAAACTCCATGTCAGCAACTAGGGGCCCCAAATGCTCAGTTCTGTGCCTGCAGCTTTGGGATTTAAGCCACATTTTTAGGCCTAGATCCCATTTCATTGCCCATAACTTCATGAAAACTTATGGGATGATAAATAAAAATAGAAAAATGATACGGAAGAAATCACATTAGCAAGAACTCATCTGGACCCCTCCTAGCCATGAAATAATTTTGTCAAACATGTCACAAACATTGAATCTTTAGGTGTAAACAAGATATTTAAGCACACGGATCTCATACTTATTTAAGAATCACTAAGAAGCATTTATCCCTTACATCATTATCTGCAATACCATCTCTTTGACCATAGATACATTGTGCATTCATTTACAAGTAAAAATATGGAAAGATCCATACATCATCATTATCAAAATACATGCTCATAACCAGCATAATAATAGCAGAAATACCACGAATACAACAACAATAGAATCCTCATGTAAATCAGTACACTTGCATACCAAATACCAAGGGAATTAATTGTGCATTAATGAATGTAGAAACCAACCGGAGATGGGACTTCCATGTTACACTCGACCATAGAGTGACTGACCCAAGTCTCACTTCAGCCAATCACCCATGAGCCATATTCCAAGCATCAATGTGGGATCTCATCAAACACATCAATCACAACCAATCCAGGGCTTCCAAAGGCCAAACCACCTCAACCCTTAGCTGGTGATTCCACCTCAGGGTAGGACATCACAACCATCACGGATTGGTCTATATCCAAGTTGTTCCAGGGCTCTAGAGTGTTTTTTCCAACTAGGGCTTCCAGGACTAGTAACTCAACCCCAATTACTACAGATCTTCAAGAGCGTTTGTCCAACTAGGGCTTCTAGGACTAGTAACTCAACCCACCTAGGGCTTCCAGAGTGTTTGTCTAACCAAAGCTTATAGGACTAGTAATTCAACCCACGGTTTTACATCAGTCTTCCAGAACATTTTTCCAACCAAGGCTTCTAGGAACTAATAATTCAACCCACAGCTAAAGGAACATGAGATCCAACCAGAAAATAAGAAATCAAAATGAACCCACAACACCATGATTATCTAGGAAATGGAAAGGCTAGGAAAATGTGTTCTTAATTCAGGAAATCGTCCATGCAAACGGCAAATCATGACCAAGAAACTGCATGCATACACCATGCATGCCAAATCTAGTGAGGAAAACATACATGCAACTCGGTACCTACAATCAAATCCCATTGTAGTTGTTGATCCTGATATCCTCTTGCACTTTCTTGCTCTTCCTTTACCTTCTTGCTCCAAATCACCAAGTATGCCACACTCTCCAAGAGTGCTCCAAGAAAGATATAAGTACCCAAGAGTATGAGAGAGAGAGAGAGAATAATGAGAGAGCTCGAAAAATGCACTGAAAAAAGGTACCAACTGATCCTTAGAATCCTTTTTATAGAATAGGCCTCTATTTTCTTAATTTTCCATTATTTTCCTTCATTTTCCTCCTCACATGTAACCTGTGACCTTTCATCTCCCCTTTCTCCTAATTTCCATTAATTTCATAAATATATGTTCAAAAAATACGTTTTTCCTCTTTAATGCCTTAGTCGTAGCCTTTTCCAATTTCCTTAGCCATAATAAACCATGTGAACACCCGCACTAGGATTTTTTCCCCAATATTTAACTTGGAATAAGTGTCCCATCAACTATCCTTATTATTTTAACTTTATTGCATGGAATTTTCACCAGGGCTGTTATAGAACCCTCCCCCTTGGGGGACACTTTCCTCAGTGTTGAATCACACATATACCTTCGCAACACCACTAAAAAGAAAGCATAATGCCCATGGAGCTTTATAACATAGCTAGATGCATTATTTACAATGATCACCCTACTGAAAAAAAAAACCAACATAACATCACAAAAACATGGCAACTATAATGACATGACACCCAAACTGCTTATTGGAGATTTATAACATAGCTTATGGCGGTATTTACGTTCATATACATATGTACATATACCCGAAGCAAGTAACTTAGCGTATTGTGTGGAACTTAGCTCATTGTGTGGAGCTATTTATTTTATCTTATTATTGGAAAACGAATACGTCATTATCGAGAAAACACTATGCAAAAAAAATGTGAAACTTAGCTCATTTTGTGGAGATTTTAGCCTATTGTGTGGAACTTAGTTCATTATGTGGATCTGACATCCTATTGTGCAGAACTTAGCTCGTTATGCGGAGCTTATAATCTATTGTTTATAACATAGTTCATTGTGCAGAGCTAAGAGCCTATTGTGTCAAACTTAGCTCATTGTTTGGAGCTATTTATTTTATTTTATTATTGGAAAAGTGTTAATTTTAAGATTAACATGTTCTTGCATAAGTCAACCACTTCATTATCCCATTGTTTATTTAATTATTCCTTATGAATCATGTTAACCATTGACTGAAAAAGAAAATGCAGAACACAAGCCAAGACAAGGGAACACAAGGATTGGCTCAAGCCAAGGAAAAACCCCAAGATGGGAAAACCCTGGAACAATTATTCTTATTATCAAAATAAAATGCTCAGTAGAGAGAGAGAGAGAGAGAGAGTACCATAAATGTCAGAATTGACTTTCCATGAATGATGATTTGAATCACTTTCCAAATGCTGAGTAGGCAACCTAATCAAGTATACAATGCAGTCCACAAATAACAACAGACAAATACTAACTAGAGATGAGGAGAAGCTTTAATCAGTAAAAGAATTATTTCCACAAGGAACTTGGTCCTTGATCATATGATGCAGCCTTCTATGTTGAATGGAATGAGCTTAAGATAGTCCAAGAATGGACAGTCAAAATACTGATGAACAATATCTGCAACCTAGTGTTAGAGACTACATTCTAGTAGCATCATTAAAAGGGTTGCACCCATTGAATTTATTGTGGCCTACCCTCCATAACTACGGGTGAGATGGTGGATACTAACTAGCCCATTCAACCCTTCCACAAGTGCCTGCAACATGTTGTAATAAAAACCCCTACTGCGACCCAACAGAATTACTTCTTCTATGAATTGTGGTCTGATGTGGAAGGGCATCTGAATCTTTAAGGTTCCTCCAAATATTCCTCCAAGAATCCTTGTTGGATAAGACAAACCTCATATAATTGTGGCCATTTGATCCACAGAATATTGTACCCAAACAAGGAAAAAAAGTTCGATTATTTTACCTTGAACTCCCTAGCCTCAAATTTGTAACTTATTTCAGAAGAATTATGCTCCATGATGATCTAAATGAGGTCAGAGGCTCCTCTATTTATACAAGATGGAGGGAAGGCTAACCTTGAAAATTTGGAGGCAAATTTGAAATTTCAATTTCCAATTTTTTCCACCTAAATAAAATCATAACTTATAGAAATTATTTTTTAATAAAAAAAAAAAATCTTTGTCCAAATTTGACGATATTTAGGTCGATTTTGGTCCTGAAATAGTAGCATACAAATACTAACCAGAGATCAATAGAATATTTAAGGATTCGCATAATTATTTCCACAAGTAACTTGGTCCTTGTTCATATGATGCAGCCTTCTATGTTGAATGGAATGAGCTTTAGATAGTCCAAGAATTGGTAATCAAAATAATAATGAATAATGTCTACAACCTAGGGTTAGAGACTACATTCTAGTAGCACCATTACAAAGTTCCCACCCATTGAACAATGAATTTATTTTGGCCTACCCTCCATAACTGCAGGTGAGATGGTGGATACTAATTAGCCCATTCAGCCCTTCCACAAGTGTTTGAAGCATGTTGTAATAGAAACCCTTACTGCGACCCAAAAAAAATACTTCTTCTCTTAATTGTGGCCGGATGTTGAATGGCATTTGAATCCTTAAGGTTCCTCCAAATAGTCCTCGGAGCATCCTTGCTGGATAAGAAAACCTCAGATAATTGTGGCCCTTTCATCCACAGAAGATTGTACCAAAACAAGGATAAGCTTCGGCCATTTTCCCTTGAACTCCCTAGCCTCATTTTCGTAACTTATTTCAGAACAATTATGCTCCTTGATGATCTAAATGAGGCCAGAGGATCCTCTATTTATACAAGATGAAGGGAAGGCCAGCCTTGAAAATTTGGAGGCAGAATTGAAATTTCAATTTTGCAATTTATCCCGCCTAAACAAAATCATAACTTATAGAATAAAAAATATTTTCTTTGTCCAAATTTGACGACCTTTAGATTGATTTTGGTCCTCTCAAAAATATGAATTCAATGGAATGCTTATATCCATCAACTAAATAGACCAAAGTGGAATTTGGCCCTAGTTTCCAGTTTTGACACTCCCTCTCAACTAGGCAAGATTCCACCTGCCAATCCATCTAGTTCCATACATCATCATACCATCCTACCATCATGAACCATATTTTTCTTCTCCATTCTGCTCTACTCTACTCTACTCTACTCTACTCTACTCTACTCTACTCTGCTCTACTGAACACTGATGTGAATAATAAAGAATAACTGATCGAGAGTGAATCACAAGACCTTTCCACTCTCCACTAACAAAATTCAGTCTCGAGGTAGAATGTAAATTGATCCAAATCAAGTAGATAAACATTATTTATCCTAGCACAAGGATTATGGCATTACGTGATGCATCCATCGATAGTGCTATGGTCCTTAACCACTTTTCCAACTCATTGGCCAAATGAGAGGTACTTCACATGTGTCATGAACTACATGGGTAGGATGATGTAGAAACAACAGCAGGGAAAGAAAATATCACATCCTGCTCATACATAGGGAAAGGAGAAACCACATCCTACAAACACATATCCCAAACACACGTAGGGAAAGGGAAAACCACATCCTACAAATACATGTCACAATCATCATAGGGAAAGGATGAACCACATCCTACAAACTCATATCATAACCATATGTAGGGAAAGGATGGACCATATGAAAACAACTAATAAATTTTGTGTGAGAAACTTAGCCTATTGTGAAAAAGTGAGTAACTTAGCCTATTGTGTGGAACTTAGCTCATTGTGTGGAGATATTTATTTTATCTTGTTAATGGAATACAAATATATCATTATCGAGAAAACACTATGCAAAAAAATGTGAAACTTAGCTCATTTTGTAGAGGTTATAGCCTATTGTGTGGAACTTAGCTCATTATGTGGAGTTGATATCCTATTATGCGGAACTTAGCTCATTCTGTGGAGCTTATAGCCTATTGTGCATAACATAGTTCACTGTGAAGAGATAAGGGCCTATTGTGTAGAACTTATGTCATTTTGCAAAGATATTTATTTTATTTTCTTATTGGAAAAGTTTTAATTTTATGATTAACATGTTCTTGCATAAGTCAACCACTTCATTATCCCATTATTTATTTCTTTATTCCATATGAATCATGTTAACCATTGACTAAAAAGAAAATGCAAAAGAGAAGCCAAGACAAGAGAACACAAATATTGGCTCAAGCCAAGGAAAACCCCAAGATGGGAAACCCCCTGAACAGTTCTTCTTATTATCAAAATCAAATGCTCAGCACACACACACACACACACACACACATTAACATAAAAGTCATAATTTACTTGTCAATAAATATGATTTGAATCATTTTCCAAATGCAAAGTAAGTAGCCGAATAAAGTATACAGTGCAGTCCTCAAATCGCAGCAAAAAAATACTAACTAGAGATGAGGAGAAGCTTTAAGAAGTGGCAGAATTATTTCCACAAGAAACTCAGTCCTTGACCATATGATGCGGCCTTCTATGATGAATGGAATGAGCTTAAGATATTCTAGGAATGGACAGTCAAAATACTGATGAATAATGTCTACAATTAGGGTTAGAGACTACATTCTAGTAGCATCATTACAAGGGTTGCACCCAATGAATTGATTGTGACCTACCCTCCATAACTGTGGGTGAGATGGTGGAAACTAACTGGCTCATTCAACCCTTCCACAAGTGTCTGCAACATGTTGTAATAGAAACCCTTATTGCGACCCAACAAGAATACTTCTTCTATTAATTGTGGCCTGATGTGGAAGGGCATCTGAAGCCTGAAGTTTCCTCCAAATCGTCCTTTGAGCATCCTTGTTGGATAATACAAACCTCAAATAATTGCGACCTTTTCATCCATAGAAGATGGTACCCAAATAAGGACAAACTTCGGTTATTTTCCGTCGAACTCCCTAGCCTCAAATTCGTAACTTATTTCAGAATAATTATGCTCCTTGATGATCTAAATGAAGTCAGGGGATCCTCTATTTATATAAGATGGAGGGAAGGTTGACCTTAAAAATTTGGAGGCAAATTTGAAATTTCAATTTTCAATTTTTCCTGCCTAAACAAAATCATAACTTATAGAATTCATTTTTGAATAAAGAAATATTTTCTTTGTCCAAATTTCACTATCTTTAGATTGATTTTGGTCCTCTCGAAAAAGGAATTCAATGGAATGATTATATCCATCAATTGTGTAGACCAAAGTGGAATTTGGCCCTAGTTTCCAATTTTAACATTCCCTCTCAACTAACATTAGGGGAATTTTGAGGTCTAAAATGGGCCTCCTAAGGAAATTATAAAATAATAGTGGAAATAATAAAATAAGATTAGATTACATCATCAAATTTTAGAGGAAAAAAATAAATAAACTACTTATTCAACTCGTATTTTCAACTTATATCCCTATGGTTTTTCTCAAATTTTGAGAAGGAACACTCATTGGATGCAGAATTTAATTTCTCCTCTGAGGAGTACCCATGCTACATACTTTCGATGGAACCTGCTACAGGAAAAATGAGAAACACATGAAAAATGTGATTGTAATTTTTTATGTATTTCTCATTTTTCTTGTAGTAGGGTCCATCTAAAGTATGCAACATGGGTACTCCTTGGATGAGGAATTAAATTTGGCATCCAACGAGTACTCCTACTAGAAAATTTAGTAAAACCTTAGGGAGATAAGTATAAAACACAAGTTGAAAATGTAGTTTAATTATTTTGTTATTTTTTAATATTTTTACCTTTTTACCCCAAAAATAGTGAATCATCCCAAAAGGTTGACATCATCATCTTACATCCTATTGGTTCTTATAAAGTTAATTTGGTTGTACATTTTTCTTAGGAGGCCCATTTTAGACCTCAAAATTTCTCTAATGGGAGAATTCCACCTGTCAATTCATCTACTTCCATAGATCATCATACCATCCTACTATCATGAACCATATGTGTTTTCTTTGTTCTGCTCTACTCTGCTTTACACTACTTTACTCTACTCTACTCTACTCTGCTCTACTGAACACTTATGTGAATAAATTCTATACATAGGGAAAGGAGAAACCACATCCTACAAACACATATCACAATCACATGTAGGGAAATGGTAAACCACATCCTACAAATACATGTCAAAATCATCGTAGGAAAAGTTTGGACCACATCCTACAAACTCGTATCATAACCATGTGTAGGGAAAGGATGAACTACTTCCTACACGCATGCAAAAACCCTCAATAGTAGTAAGAATCCTACATGTGGGGAAAGGATGAACCACATTCCACTGACATGTCAACCATGAATCGTAGGGAATAAACATCCTACATGTGGGGAAAGGATGAACCATGTCCCACCGACATGTCCATGGATTCATATATACATCTCTTACTAAGGTACTAGCAGGAGAAGGTGAACCACTCATCCTTTTCATATGCCATCAACAGTAGGCAAAGGTGAACCACTCACCCTACACACATATGTCTGTTATCATAGGGGAAGGTGAACCACTCACCCTACCCACATGTTATTCATCACAGGGGAAGATTAACCACTCACCCCTTGGTTTCTCATAACTCAACAAGCCCTCAGGAGCTCCCAGAGCTCAATATTCCATCTTAACCAAAGATCCCTTCATATAGGAGATAGAGATAGGCTGCTTTCTGAAAGTCAGGACTACATCTAGGTGATGATTTTTCTGACCAAATCATCAAGCTCCATCCAGCAGCATATATTCATACATGACTGATATTACTCCCTCTTGCTCAAGGAGATCACGAGCCTAATTTTGTCTTTACAAAGTGCAAAGTGTCCATCTGGCAACTTACTCATCATGAGATCCATTCTAATATGTACATATAAAGGAGGTCCTTAAGAGATACAACACTTTTATGTGCACATATTGTCTACTTCTTTCCAAGAAGTTAAGAAAAGTTGTCAAAAATATGCTCAATGATAAAACATGGAGGCTCACCAATGTATAGTATCAAAAGTAGGTATTTCCATGACTTCCACTTTTTCTTTTAACGAAAACATCAGCTTCCTCTTGTATGAGAGGATCATTATCTATCAGATCATATCTCCCTCTGAACATCGAAAAGTATGTTTGTTCAGAGCATATCTACCTGGCTATTCATCTTGTGGTCTATGCACAAAAGTAAGCCAATCATGTTGCTTATTATCTATAGCTCCCTCTGAAGCCTTATGTCAAATTTTCATCTAGCTTTCAACGATGAGAATGTTAAATGCTTTCTGCCATGTATATGAAACTACTCAACATCAACTACTATACGAGGAATAAATAGTGTTGTAAAATTAAAGAAACTTACTAGAACATTTCATGACCTGCTCAGGAATAAGAGTAAGCCTATTTCTTTGTCATAATGGTGATAGATAGGATTGTCCAGAAAGATCAGTAGCTGTTGAAGCCATGTCGTAAGTACCAAGAAATTTTTTTACGTTGTATCCCTCCCGAGACTATGAGATGATAAGGTTTCCTTGCTAATAAACCAGCTACTTCTTTACTTCATCAACAGGTCTTTGTGCAAGATGCCAAAAAACAAAGTGTGTTGGAATAGATCTGCCTCTAAATACATTAATCTGACTAGAACTTACACATCTTGTTCACAACTTCATTTGTGAACAAGAACCAATGTTAATGCTTCTGTCATCGATGATCTTCCATGCTTGATGTGTTGATGATTTTTTCATCAGTGATCTTCCATGCTTGATGTGCTGATGAAAAGTATAGATCGTTGAACTGAAATGTCAACCATACTATTGTTGTGTTAATACAAGATACAAGAATATTGCTTCCATCTCAGAATTAGAGTCTCTCTAATGATGTTTTCGTGCCATATCAATAAAGATATCTATGATGTTCTGTTATTATTGTGCTTAAGATACCATACAATCTTATCAATACATATACAATCCCATTACTGCAATGCTTGCCAATACAATGTCAAATCAATGTACATTCTGCCAATCACTGTAACATGGTTGCTATCAAATTTTAGGTTTCAGCATACATCTCATAGATGAGGATCACACCTTAATCATATTATTATAGCATAGATTCCATTTTTGCAATCATAGTACCAGGAATCATATAAATAAACCATTTTTCTAAGAACCCAAGGAATAAGACTTATAGTACCCAGAAATCACATATATAAGTCACAGTGCCAAATGACTATTTCCAGACTTTAGTTCTAAGAAGTAGGACAATAAACTATAGATTCCAACAAGATGTGTGAGGTACAAGAGCATGTCTCTGAGGGATGGAAAAACATCATCTAACTATACGAGCCATCGTGAGGGGATACAACTGTGCCAAGGTTGAATTTTTCATCATTCAATGCTCAATATTGTCATCTGTCCTCAACAAGAATCTTACCCCTGGAGTATACATGATAGAAGTATAACCGATCCATCCCTTAAGTTGCTTCAACAAAGATATGATATACTATGATTTTTCCATATCAGAGAGCGAATTACTTTTCAAGAAGAAAGTGTCATAAAGGTGACTATCAAATCAAGCTTGTTGTGCTAAGATCATTTCATATATACTAGAATTCCGAGAGTATACAACCAAGGTTATTGTATATAAATGAGGGTGAGATCAATGAATGCGACAATACTGGAATTATATTATCAAGACTATGTAGATACCAAATAGAGAATATTCCAATACGATGAGGTTATTCAAAGGTGTGCTATCTGTTATCTCCCCGTAATTCCAGCAGATTGGTGAGACAAGAACTGCGGAGAGGACACTTGAACCACTTTGGATTCTAAGATCTAGCCCTCCTGAATCCAGAGAGGGATCTCTCTTATAAAGCGCAAAGATTGATTTATCTTTAAGGCTTTTAGGGTATGATATTAGGCTAGTTATTAAGAACGAGGATTTGGTTTTTTTTTTGGATGGTTGAGCATGATTATTAGTTGAGTGGAAAGTCCTAAAATGAAAGAGCTTCAAAGGTGTGAAGTTGCAAGAAATCAGAACAAGCTTTGGCTGATTAGATAGATATAACGCTGGTTTTTAGTCCATTGGGCTATGGAGTCATAATAGGGCTTTAATTGTGCAACAAATTTCAAGAGTGGTCCAAGGGGTAAGTTATCTATATCACAAGATCTTTGAGATAAAATGATGGAATGGAAATAATAAAAGTGTTGAAGGGGTGGAAACAGACAATAATTTCAACTAGGATTTATCAGTCTGTCCAAACAAGAAAATCCTTTTAAGTAAATTTTTAAAACAGACCAAAGGGCAAGGCTAACCATAAACCTCTTTGGACAAGCTCGTATTAAAGCTATCTCAACAGACAAAAAATCCAGTAATCCGCATAATTACTTTCATAAAGGATGAAAACAGATAAGAAAGACAAAGTGCAGCCTAAGATCAGTTAAGATACTTTTAAATCTAGACTGCTTTCAGCATACTCTTAGGGAAACTTTCAGAACTACCTTTGGAGAAGGAAGCTAGAAAACAAGGCACACCATCACTTTTCTAGTCTAACTTTACTAAGCAAATAATGAAAATAACATTCAAGAACAATGTTTAAAGTAAATAGTAGGACGAGAGAACGCCAGCATTCCTAACTGCTTGACTGTATTAAATCATTCTTAAATATACGATTTGGAGGAAAACATTGAGATAAATCTTATCAGTCAGAGAAGGGTACTGTAAAAAGTAAATCCTAACTCTATGCTTGTTGTTCTTTATCAGAGAATAATGGAAAAAATGGCATACATGAAAGGAAAAACAATAACACAAAAAGAAGCACTTCACCAGTGATATAGACCAGGATCCCAAGAATCAACTTGTATATTGATGTCAATCCAGTTACATGCTTCAAGTCCAATGTTTCAGTTCAGCAATCAGCTTCACTTCTCAGCCTAACTTATTTAATCACAAACAGAGCTTCAAGAGCCTTCGAACACTATTTACAATGTAGAAGTTTCGAGCACAAGTGTATTTCAAAGTTCTGCAACCAACCCTTTACAATGAGCTCCTCAAGAAGATTTTATAGGAAAATGAGGAGGTCGAAGAGAGAAAAATATCTATGGGCTCAATTAATACAGTTAATGCTTCTTGGCCTTTGAGGGGCTCAAGGGAGAATATTTCAAATATTTCTCTATATTAATTGGCTTTACATTAAGTATTAAGCTCGCTGGGAAGCTTTTGTTGACTTTAAGGCTCTCTGTCATCTTTGTAATAACTCTGCTGATAGTTTATATTAGTTTCTTTGATTCGTAATAACTATTCAGCTGAATTGAGGCAAATATCCTCTATTCTGGTCATTACTTGACCTCTGTTGAATTCTTTGAGGCTACAGGTGGCTTTTAGGTAGCTGAGAGGAATCAATTAGCCTCTGATGTGGCAGTGGAGGCGTTCTCGGTCTGGTAGATATTTTTTATTTTCTTTAAACACTGTTAATTTGATTTGATTCTGTGTGTTAGGCTTAATCAGGCCTAAATTTTTTCTTATGTTCTTTAACTGTGTTTAATTTAGTGGATTAGGCTTTTGATTGTCGATCTTAGCTGTAACTCACCAAAACTGTGATTCTACTTTCAATTCTTCAGTTCTGTTGTGGTTTGATCTTTAAAACTGATACTCTCTGTTTCTTTTAATATTTGTTGTGTCTTGTTGATGTGCAGGTGCATAGAGGGTTCTTATGGCATCAGTGCTCATGATGTACTGATGAAACATGATATGGAACCCTGTAGAATGATTTCTCCTCATGCACAACGGCGTGGGGGATCGTCATCCCCGGCCTTTGGTTTTCCTTTAATACAACGGAGAAAACCATTAAAACCTGCAAAATACACAAAATGTTTATAAAAATCCTACGTGGCTGGGTAAAACTACTTTGGAGGCTTAGGTTTAGAGCGTGGTCGTTGGAAGAAAGCATCCAACGGTGGAGATTTATCGTTGAAGTTGAAAGGGAAGTGGTCGAACAGGCGGTGGGGAAAAATAAGTCAGGGTCATTGATCTACCGAGATCAACGGTCGAGAGTGATTTGGGTTCATATAATGAAAAAGGGCCACTTTAACGCGAAATGGAAGAAAAAAAAAAGGAAATAGGTGAAAAATCCCTTTCGCGGAGGAAATATGTTAAAAGGAAATTTGGGGTTTCCCGGACGATGTTGGGCCGTCGGATGAGATCGGCCCAAGGAGATCAATGACAAAGATTGATCTATGAAGGCCCTTGGAGGTAGGCATAGGGCGATAATGTAATCGCAAAATTGAATTTGAGCTGTTGATCTGCAGAGATCAACGGCGGGGAGCGAATGCGATAAAACACAATATAAAAGGGGAAAGCAGTTTCGACTTGAGAAACCAGCGGTATCACACTACAAAAAGGCAGATGGGTGGTTTTAGCTTTTTGAATTCAATATGCATCAGAGTCTGACACGTGGCATTTCAAAACTGCTCATATTGCGTGATTTCTGAGAATTAACGTTTGGGCATGAATTTACGCGAAAATGCGCATCAGCCGTTAGATCTGGGATGTCAGATCGAATGCCTGTGAGAGAGCGCGATATTGGATAGATGCGTGGATGGAAAGAGGTGGGGGCATGAGAAGGCGGTTTCAATCTAAGTCGTTGGATCAAAAAATGAACGGCAGAGATCAAATCTGGGGCGGGTAGGACCCAAAGGAGTTGGGCCTATCGCGCTTATTATGAGTCGTTGGATGAAACGGATCAACGGTGGAGATTGAAACTGGGGTTAAATGGAATAATATACGAGGCAGAGAAAGGGTTAATATGGGTCGTTGATCTGCAGAGATCAACGGCGAAGATCTCCCCAAAAAACATTACAAAGCGGGGCTTCATAATTTTAACCAAGGTCACGGCATTCAATCTGGACCGTCGGATCTTGACACATGGACGACCCAGATGTAATCGGAGTTTTTGCAATCGGCGGGGGCAAAACAAAAAGGGCGCTGATGCGATTGATTATGGGTCGTCGATTTGAGGATCAGATCGACGGTGGAGGATGAATCAGAGGTAGCCAATCGAAGGGGGGGTAATAAAATAATAAAATGCACCAATGGAAATCTCTGATGCGAGATGGCGCTGGCCATTTGATTGATTAAAAATCAACGGTAGAGGTTCGGTCCGACCAATAAATGGGCAGGTCCCTTTATAATATGAAAAAGGTGGATTTTATTAAATACAAAGGATTATTGGCTTCGGGGCGGATTTATTTATAATTTTAGTGCCCGATTGCAGGGCTTTTCGGGTTATATGAAGCGGTAAAGGGATCGGGGGTTTATACAAAGGGGCCAATCGGATCAGAGGTCTTAACATAACAAATAGACTTGCGCGCATCATTTTTTCCGATGCGATAAGCACCAAATGGGTTTAGCGCTTGGTTCCAGCGCTAGGGCATATGGTGGGGAAGTGGTTTAGGACTTGGCCCAAAGGGGCTTAGGTCCATAATGTGAAAAGTGATTTTTTATGATTTTTTCAAGGATTTTTAATGGATTTGGGGGTTTCGGTAAGGTTCAAAAATGAGTTTTAAACCTTATAAAGGGGTCTTTATGAAGGGGAAAGTGGAAATGAGGAAAAATAGAGGAATTTTATGAGGAAAAAGGGGATAAAAAGGAGGTTTTTCTGAGTGAAAAGGGGAGGTAAAATGAGGGGAAAAGGGAGTTTTTGCAACAGTATTTTCTTCAGGAAAAAAACATAATTTTAGAGTTTAAAAGGGAAATAGCAGTGAATATTAACCAAAGAATAAGATGTCTTCACAAGACTTCAAGAATTAACAATTTTGCAATAAAACTTGTTTCTTGAAGGCTTCAAAAATGATTTAGCCACCATTTGATATGACAAATTTTATAGGTGGCTAACACTATTTTTGTCATTATGATTAGACCATTCCAGAATCCTCCATCATGTAGAAGTCCACGTAAAAGTAGTTCTAAAACATCTGCTTCAGCAAATGCTTCAACAAGTCTCAATGTTGCTACATGATATTTTCAAGTCTTAATAATGATGAATTTAAACCAAAGCTCCAAGGGTGCCTAATGTTTGTCGCAACGCATACTTCTATAAGGGGAGCAAAGTAAAGATCAGTATTGAGATTCCAAGGTTTGTAAACTGATGCAAGAAAGGGAGAGAACAATAAAAGTCAGAATTGAATTTCCATGAATGATGATTTGAATCATTGTCCAAATTCCAAGTAGGCAACCCAATCAAGTATACAATGTAGTCCTCAAATAGCAGCAGACACATACTAATCAGAAATCAAGAGAAGTTTTAAGCAGTGGCAGAATGATGTCCACAAGGAACTCAGTCCTTTGATGATAAATAACGAATGGACAATCAGAATATTGATGAATTATGTTTGCAACCTAGCATTAGAGACTATAATCTAGTAGCAGCATTACAAGGGTTGCACCCATTGAATTGACTATGGCCTACCCTCCATAACTGCGGGTGAGATGGTGGATACTAACTAGCTTATTCAACCCTTCCACAAGTGCCTGCAACATGTTGTAATAGAAACCCTTACTGCGGCCCAACAGAAATACTTCTTCTCTGAATTACTACTGCCTGTTGTGGAAGGGTATCTGAATCCTCCAAACAGTCCTCCGAGCATCCTCGTTGGATAATACAAACCTCTGATAATTGTGGCCCTTTCATCCACAGAAGATTGTATCCAAACAAGGACAAACTTCGGTTCTTTTCCCTTGAAAGCCCTAGCCTCAGATTCGTAACTTATTTTAGAAGAATTATGCTCCTTGATGATCTAAATGAGGTCAGAGGCTCCTCTATTTGTATAATATGGAGGGAAGGTCGATCTTGAAAATTTGGAGGAAAATTTGAAATTTAAATTTTCAATTTTTTCTGGCTAAACAAAATCATAATTTATAGAATTTATTTTTGAATAAAATATATTTTCTTTGTTTAAATTTCATGATCTTTAAATTGATTTTGGTCTTTTCGAAAAGAGGAATTCAATGGAATGATTATCTCCATCAATCAAGTGAACTAGCCAAAGTGGAATTTGACCATAGTTGCCAATTTTAACAAAAAAGAATGTCGCTACCTTTATTATTGGAAAAGAATAAAACTTAACATATTACCTAAAAACACTATCCAAAAAATCAATTAAGTAGTGGTAGAGATTGTGAGTGTTGCATTGTAGTGATTTTCCTTATTTGGAATGCCACCATCCTACATTACAACCAATTTATTTTTTTTCTTGTAAAATAATGTTTTGTGAATATTAATAATTTCTAACAAAAATATTAATAATTAATAATTATTTAAAAATTAATAATAAAAAAAATTTATTTTGTAGATATTTCTAAAATGTTAAATCAAAATAAAATATAATAAATGTTTAAAATTTTAATAGCATATATTTTACCATATATATATATATATATATATATATATATATATATATATATATATATATATATATATATATATATATATATATATTTGTATTTGTATTTGTATTTGTATTTGTATTTGTAGACCTATTGATTGGCACATATGTATATGTATTATGATGTATATGTATTATGATGCAAAACACCATTGTAAAGAAAATATAGAAATAACATTATTTTTGGTGGTAAGCTAAAAAGGTGGGGAATAAACCCATAACCAACCTCACCTCCTTGAGAATAAGTATAGGATAGTTTATGATACTGATCTCTATATAGATGAGATGATCAGGAAAGTTAAGGTGATAATAAAGTCAATAAATATAAAAGTTTAAATTAAATATAATTTATTGAATGTTGAATTTCTAATAATAAAAAATCAAACTAAGATTGAAACAACTTTAATTTTGGTATTTATTGTCATATCTATATACATAAAAGAAAAGTGAAATTATATATATATATATATATATATATATATATATATATATATATATATATATATATATATATCCAAGTAACAAAATAATGAAAACCTCATCCAAATTAGAGTTACTCAACAAATAGATTCACCACAACAATGAAATAATAATTTGATGTCAAATACCTTAACCTCAATTTATATGTGATATATACATCCAAAAGAAATTGATTGTATTGTCTAAAGGGTAATGGTTTTCTTTTTTCGCGGGAGAAATATGGGGCTGCCATCTATAATTGTGCAGTATAGAATATTTTGTGACTTGTATTCTACGAGTTTCCCTTTTTTATTGTTGTATTAATTTCATGCTCTACATTATTTAAATGCTGTCATTCATATTCATATTGAATACATATTGATACGTTAAATTGCATAAGTTTATGATTATGTTAAATTTTCTATTTAATGCAATTAATGTTGTGGGTGGCGTTGAAATAATTTGCAGAAAGTATGTTCATTTCATTAAAAGGGCTGTGTTTAATTATGAATATTCATGAGGTTGAGAATGACGTGGAACTAATTTGCGAGTTTATATTGTTTATTTGATTCAGAGTTTATATTGTCCAATGCTTGAATTAATTATGTTTATTTGATTCAGACTTTATATTGTCCAATGCTTGAATTACCTTATTCAATTTCATGTCCATACGTTGTAGAAGTTCATGAACTTGTTGAATGCCATTGATGATGTTAAGGATGACGTGGAACTAAGTTTCATAAAATATCAAGTTTAAGTTATTGTTTTAGAATTGCTCCATTTAGCTTAGGGACCTGCGCTATCTCATCGCACCTTGTCAAATTACGAAAAAAAACTATTTTTTGCTATTTAAATTGCAAGTATTTGTAAAGTAAGTTTTATGTAGTTAAACTTATAATTTTACAAAGTATTAATAAAAATTATTATAAATTAAAATTTAATTATTAAATATTATATTTTTAGAAATATTTGTAAAAATAAATATTAAGGTTTGAATGTTTATATAGTCAGATATATTAAATTGGTGAGAATTTCTAGAGATTTATGTATTATAGTTGAAAATCTCTTCAATATTCGTGAACACTTCATCCATTTTCAACAAGAAAGAAAAATTACTCATAATACATAAGTGTTCTCACCAACTTAAAATAAATTTTAATAATATATATATATATATATATATATATATATATATATATATATATATATATATATATATATATATATATATATATATATAATCAAAGTGAGAAAAACTCATCTTTTTCTTTATTTTGGTATCAAAATTTAGATAAGAGAGCATGAAGGAAACACTGCGCAGAAAACATTGAAGTCAAGGTTTTAGCTTTAAGTCATCCTTTGCCTCACTAGGGAGAAAGTATTATTGTTAGTTGTGATACTGTGAATGAATCTATCATGAGAAGATTCAAGCAAAAAAGACTATGATTTAAAGAGTCTCTCGAGACTTTTATTAATTGTTTAATTAATCAAAACAATCAATATTTACAAATCTATCGAACCATAAATATCTAAACATTATATACCCACCATTAAATGGAAACAAATACAATATCTAACAGCCACTGCATATTAATGACTTAATAACCAATAAATAAGCTTTGCCAATGCCAATCAATAGGCCATATAACCCTTGTTCAAGTCCCATAAATGCTCTAAAAAGGTTGATTCTTCTAACATAGCTGCACCACCATAGCATGGGACTATTCACAGATCCACGCCCTACATGGGCTTGTACAAAATAATATTCTAAGATGATAGTATGGCATCTTCATTGAAGATTCCATGAATAGGTTTACTTACATTGACGGTCTTCCAACAATGAGAGTAGCCAATATCCTGCAAAGAAGTGAAGGTGCAAGCCACACAAAGGATAATATATGCAACCATCAAAGTAATGCATCCCAAATTTCATTTGTTAAAGGTAATTTAATCAATTTTATTTTAAAGTAATTTTATCAATTTTATATTTTAAATATTGTGAGGTGATTGGTTTAGTATTTTATGTTTTGTTTTTTAAAATTAAATTTTTTAGTCTAGTAGGTTGTGTGTCTAGTGTGAAGATGTATAACTCATGTTACTATTATGGTAAGTTTGAACATTATGTTAAATATTTTAGAGAAAAGAAACTTCACCAGAACAAATATAGGAAACGTGCAAAGAATTTGGTTGATAGAGAAGCCATGGTAAGTGATAATCTCAAAAATTTCAATTTGTTTAGTTCAAATGAAATAAGTAGGTATGGATGATGGTGATGCATGATTTATAGGTTTATTTGCTTCTATTCATATAACATGTCATAGAGATTGGTTCGAAACTTATCATGAGAAAAAATAGCACTAAAATATATATAAGTGATGATATATGTTATAAAATAAAAGATTATGGTTATGTATGTGTGACTTTGCCAAGTGGTTATGTGAAACAAATCAAGAATGCAATGTATATGTAAAGGACTAAGAAATTTTAATCTCAATTTCAATAATTATAGATCAAGGTTTAAAATTTTAATTGTTAATTCAAGTTGTCTTGTGAAGGACATAGAGTATCACTACAACTTATAGAAGAAGGAATCCAAGTGGGAGGCCTCTAAAAACTTGATGTTACTATTAAGGATAATCAATCATTGTCATCAACAACTGTATCTATAGAATAAGTGTGACACTTAATCTTTGGTCATCTAAATCTTGAATGTATAGTTTTACGTCAAAAGAAAGATATGTATCTATAGAATAATTGTGACACTTAATCTTTGGTCATCTAAATCTTGAATGTATAGTTTTACGTCAAAAGAAAGATATGGTAGAGGTTCTTCTATTTTTTAAGAGTAAATACATTGAATTTAATGATTGTGCATAGTGAAAACAGCATAGGAATATGTCTCTTATAAGTTCAGATAAAAGGAACAAGATGTTTTTGAATTAGTGTGTACTGATTTTTGTGGGCCAATGTAAGGAAAATCACTTGGTAGGATTCTTATTTCCTTATCTTCCTTGATGATAGAACAATATTCACAAGAGTTTATTTAATGAGAAAGAAAAATGATGTGTTTGAATATTTCAAAGAGTTTAAAAACATGGGTGAAAAGTATATAAGAAAACACATCAAGATCCTTAGATTATATTGACAAAGAGAATACACATCAAGAGATTTCATCAAATATTGCAAGGACACTGAGATTCAAAAATAATGCACAATTTATCATACTACTAGCAAAATGGTGTATCTCTCAGGAATTATAGAACCTTAGTTGAATGTGCTCCAACTATGATTAATGGTAAAAATCTTCGTAATGGTTTCTGGGCTAAATCAATAAGTAATGTTGTGTATCTAAAAAAATAGAAGCCCGACTGAATTTTTAGAGTATAAACCTTATTATGAAGCATTCTATGTTTATAAACAATTTGTAATCCTATAATAACTTCTCGAAATAAAATGATTTCCCATATTCTAAATGAAGATAGAAAGAATATTGATGCAAAGTCAATCAAATATATCTTCATTAGTTATTTTGTGTTGACCATAAAACTTACAAAATGTATGATCATCCTATAACATTTTTTAGTTAATCTAATAATTATTTTTAATATGGAAATCATAAACATTGCTATAAATATGACAATATTCATTTATTTCTTTAAAATTCAAATTATTGAAAAAATTATTTTGACTAACTAATTTAATATTTATAACATCGTAGAAATATTTCAAGTTTTTTTTTATTAACAATTTCCTTATCATTCCAGATTCTATCTTTAAACTTTATATAACTACAAGATATAACATTATAAAAAATATTAATTTAATTATTTTCTTTTATATTTAAATAAGTAATGCAAACTTTATAATTTTTAACCTAACTAATTTTGTTGATGTTGTTATTGTGACTGCTACTCAGGTTATCCTTACTTAAATTGAACAATTTATATTATAAATATCTAACTATGATCTCAGATTTCACACAATCAATGTGAAAGCACATGTTTATGTTACATAGTGTAAGTTGAAATTCATAAATTAAATGTCACTTATCCATTTTCTTAGTAGTAAAGTAGTAATGAAGTTGTAATGGATAACTATCATAGAATTTTGAGTGATGAACAAATGTATTGGATAGTTAACATTGTTTCGGCATGAATACAAAGAAATGCATGCAATGCAAAAAGCTAAAATCGTTATAGTTGTACTAACAGGACACTACTAAAACATTAACTCACTAATAATTGCAAGGAATTTACCTCCTACTAATTGGGTTAATGTTTTAAGTGCTCAGCTTATCGAAATTTCTAATAAATCCAAGGAATAAACCTATTTGTTGCTAATGGAAGTTGAAAATAGTTATAGTTAATTTTGAGAAAGGAATTTATTTCCAATTAATTTTTGCAATCTGATTTTTTTGTTGTGTAATATAAAAATAATAATTTTAAAATAAAAACAATATTATGTTGAGGTTTTTAGTTACATTAAATGTTTTAGGTATTAATAAATTTTCAAATTTTTATTTTTATTTTAAATTTTTGAATGGACAATTAATTTTATATTCTTAAACTTTTAAGTATTAGTAAACTTCCAAATTTTTATCATTATTTTTAATGGGAAATTAAGCCCATGTTCCTAATGATGATCCAAGGTGTATTAGTAAACTTCCAAACTCTTACCATTACCTTGAGTGGGCAATTAATCTCATATTCCCAAGGTGACATTTAGTAGGCCTCATCAATTCCCAATGAGGTGAGTGTAACAAATACTCCAACACCCCCCTCAAGTGCAACTTGAGGAATCGAACTTGGCCGAGGCTTTGATACCATGTTAAGTTTTTCAATTATACCAAAACCCACAAGCAATAGTAACTTCCAACCCTTACCATTACCTTGAGTGGACAATTAGTCTCATATTCCCAAGGTGGATCCTAGAGTGGTGATTAATCCACATGATATATTCCCAGTAAGATGAGTGTGTCAATAACTCCAAAACAAAAACAAACAAAAAAATTACTAAACAACAGTTAAAAACATTATTAACAAACTTAACAATATTAAATTATTAATTAGGAAAAAAAGAAATATTACACATAAATATAAGATTTTGGATATTTATTTGTCCTTTTTAATTAAGCACAAAGTAAATCTTTCACACTATGATTTTGTATCTTAACATAATAACAAATAACCATGTTTAAACAAAACTGTAGAAAACAACACTTCCATACCACACTGAGGGGAAAGGATAATAAAGACAAAATTGCAGTATTCCTAAGAAAGAACATAAAGCACATGAATCAACATGTAACAGATATACATGGCATAGAAGGATTAATATAATTTATAATAACTATTTACATATGTCTATTTTAAATGCGATTATTGCAATATTAATAATGTTATTAGTTTTCGGGGCATCTTTGGTGATGATTGTGAAAATGAAGTGTGATGTGTGAGGAGGTTTGAGGTTCAAATCTTCATATTCACTTACGCCTACAAAAAGGGCATACGTAGGCACCTAGAAGTTATAGTGGTAGTTGTTGGAATCGACTCCATGTCATGTGAGTATGAGAGCAACCCACTTGTTGATTATTCTAAATACAAAAACAAGGATAAATAAATAAATAAATAAAAACAAGCAAACAAACGTTAAATACACTATTAATTATGAAGAATTATTTCGGTAATAATCACATTATCATGAACAAAGTCGATGCGTTTCGAACCAACCAGTGTGGTTCATCATTAGGACTAGGTGAGAGATCAGATCAGTCGTTAGGTTTAAATAGATGTAGGAGAGGCAAATAAAACCGTTATAATCAGCTAATTTGACTATGAAATCCAAAACGGTTAGTTCTAATAATTAAAACAAAAAATAAAAATAAAAATAAAAATAGTTCCACTAATTTAATTATTAATTACAATTTGAAATGGCTAGTTTGAATATTCAAATTAATAGTTTAATTATAAATAAAAATAATAACAAATTATATTTCTATTTATCATTGATCTATTTTTCAAATTACAAATATTATTTAATATTATATTGTAATTCTATCTAAAAAATTAAAAAAATTAAAAATAATAATAATAATAAAATAAATAAATAAATGAATAAAAATTAAAATATAAAATATAAAATATAAATTAAAAAAAATAATAAAAAATAAAAATAAAAATAATAATAATAAATAAAATAAATAAAATAAAGTATAAAGATAAATTAAAAATAGTTCAATCAATAAAATTAAAAATCGTAACGGCTAGTAAGACATTAAAATCAATTTTTATTATTATTATTATTATTATTATTATTATTATTATTTAATAAATATTATTTAGGTCAATCTAACTACTAAAAAATAATAAATAAATAAAAAAATTATAAATAAATAAATTTAATTTTTCTTAATATTGTTAATTGATTATTGAGAATTTAAATATTATTTTATTATATATATATATATATATATATATATATATATATATATATATATATATATATATATATAATTTTTAAAATAAAATAAAATTAAATTAAAATTAAATAAATAAATAAAAATAATAATAATAAAATTTTAAAAAAAAATGAAAAATATTTAAAAAAATAAATAAATAAATAAATTATAAAAAATAAAAAATTATAAATAAATAAATAAAAATTAAGAATATAAGGCAGGAATCCAATCCAACCGTCATCTCTATTGAGATTTGAGGGTCTTTTTTCAATTTCAAGGGCCTCTCTTAACTTACGATGATGAAAATAATCAATCTTGGCTAAGACCTTAGCCTCTTCAATGCAGATATGATGGTTAGTTTTTTCCACATGTTCAGCTAGGGCAGAGGTGCGGGACCTGCCATGTCTAATGTCAGCTGCATGTTCACATATCCTTTGGCTAATGGACCTACCCGTTTCACCAATGTAAGGTGTCCCACAGGAGCAAGGAATAAGATAGACACCTTTTCTATCCTTAGGGTTCGCAGGATCTTTAACTGAGTTAAGAGAGTTGTGAATCGTGTTAAGGGGTTTGAAGGAAGAAGAAACCCTATGCTTCCTAAGGATTCTAGTAGTGTTTAATATCTACCATACTAGGAGTGCATAAAAACATTGAAGTGTTGTTGGAGAGTATATGAACACTTTAATATTTCTATATCATTCCTATTGATGATAAACATGTTGTTGTTAACTTCATGAATTTTAATAATTACATTAATTATATTATGATATATTTTTATTTTTATTTTTATTTTTTCATTTTTATTGATAATTCTGGATAGTCTTAGTATTGATCCATTTTAACCATAGATTTATAAAGTCATGAGAGGGATCAAGTTTCTTGATATGTGAATGCATTTTAAAGTGAAAAACTGGAAAAAATATTTGCACCTGGAGATTTATTCCCTCTAAGTCCTTGATAAATTTCTCATTAAGATGAATTTCTCTCTATATATACAAATTCACACACACACACACACACCATGTGAAAATTTTCATTGTTTAAATTGCATTTTTCAATGCATATGGATACCTCGTCTTGAAAAAATCTTTAGGCATTTGGATTGTGTAGACTACACAACTTAATCTTATAATTCCAATAAATATTTGCTAGATTTTAGAAAAATTAACCAAAAGAGCCAAAATGTAGAATAGTGAGACTAAGTGCTTTAAAATGTTTTAAGCCTAAGAATTTACTTATTTTAAATTGTTTATATAATATATAGAAAAATCACATTGAAATATTTTATTTCACATAAACATTGAAATATTTTATTTTGGACCATATTGTCCATATTAAAATGTTTTCCTTTTATTAATTGAATCGAGAGGCTCAAGGACGGCAGGAGCGGGAGGGGTAATTCATTACCTCAAAGAACGAAAGGAATGCAATCTCACTTGGGGTCTAGGATCGGCAAGAAACAACCAAGTAGAGTTATGGGTGTTGAAAAATGTGTAATTAGCTTCAGTCTTCATAAATATGAAATGTACTTTTGATTCTTGTAAATTGTAAAATAAAATAAAATTATTTTTATTAATTTTGGAGCATGGGTTTCATGTACAAGGTCTTCTATTTTATAGGTCAAGCACCCATTAAGTGCTTCTAGGTTTTTTCTTAGGTCAAGAAGTCAAAAGAGTCATTGTCATAAGTTGAAGACCCGTGTTCGGGCACATTGTAACATGAAAAGAAAATTATTTTTGTCCTTACAGGTGTCAAAATACCCTCCAATATCAAGTCGGCCTGGAAGCTAGCAAGTCGACCTTATTTTGGGAGCAATGTACACCTTTGAGAACCCTATATAAAAAAGGAAACTCAATGTCCTTGAAGCACATTCTCTCTTACTTATTCAAGCAAAGGAAAAGGAAGAAGAAGTTAGTGAAGATGGAAGAGGATGAAGAAAACTAGGTTTTGGGCCATTTTTCTCTCACACCTATGAAGGAATGCTAGGGTTTCTGCAACAGATCTAGGGTTTCCTCTACAATCTCAATCTTTAAGAAGTGAAGGAAAGAAGGTCAAGCGAAGGTCACAAGAAGCCATCCTCAAACTCAAGAAGTGAGAGATATCAAAGTGAAGGTCTAAGGAATCATTGGGAGGCTAAAACAATCTCACACGTGTGGCAGTAGCAACTGCAAGAGGGCCAAAAATATCAGGTCTGCAGTAGAGGCCGAAATTTTACAGTTGGAGGTTGAAGTCGCGTTTTTTGAAGAGATTTAACTCGATTTGACTTGGCTTAGAAAATCACATCATCCGGAAAGTTTGGACTTGGTCTTGGAGTGGTCTAAAGATCTTGGAATTTGTCAATTGAAGAATATATAAGGTAAAGAAGAGATTTGTGGGTTTTCCTTGAGGTTTTGCCTTAGCTTGCAACCTATATTTTGTGTTCTTGTTCTTCTTGTTTTTAGTAGATGCTTGATGATACACAAACATAATAATAATAATAAGAGAAGATAATAAGTAAGATAAGTAAAAAGACATCACTAGAAGTTATCAAAGAAATAGAAATCACTCTAATCATTTCCCTATAGATTTTTGAACATGGTATCAGAGCTAAGGTTAGCTAAGGGCATCATGAAGATATGTACTACATTGAAGAATTTTCTCAAGAAGTGTTCAAAGGTAGCAAGCCATCTCAAGAAAGGAATCAAAGAAGTATGGAATCTCCTATTAAATCTAAAGAAGGAAGTGACCGAGACAAAATATGAAGGACTCTTCTCAACACTCACTGCCACATTTGAAGATGAGAGCATTTAGGTGATCAACAGTGGAGCATCAAGGCACATGACCGATCATCACATGAAACTAAATACACTATCAAAAGGAAATTATTCTTACTCTATAAAACTTGGAGATAATAAGAGTTATCATGTGAGAGGAATTTTATCAACCTCGATAGAGCTAGAGAAAGGAGACAATATTCATATCAACAATGTCATATTTGTTTCAGGTTTTCATAAGAACTTACTCTTAATTTCAATTTTGGAGGATAAAGATGATAGAGTGGCTTTAATTGATGGAAAAGTTGTAATATGGGGTAAATACTCAAACATAGAAAATGCTAGAGTGATTGGGATTCATGAAGCAAGACTTTACAGGTTGGTATCTCCTCTTGCTCAAGCATTTTTTCACATTGAAATAAAACCATGTGAACTTTGGCATAGAAGATTCGTTAATCTCCATTTTAAAATCCTTCCAACCCTAAACACAATGGTAGATGGAATCCCCGAATTAAAAGAATATCAGGTTGGAGTATGCAAGGGATGTGCATTGGGTAAGAACACCAAGAGACCATTTGGAAGCAATGCTTCACTGTCAAAATAAATATTGGATCTTATTCATTCCGATGTTTGTGTTCCTATACTCCTAAATATATTAATCACATGTATAGATGACCATTCAAGAAAAAATTAAGTTTACTTAATGAAATCCAAGGATGAATAATTTACCAAATTGCAAGAATTTAAAGCTGAAGTAGAGAACCTTACAGAAAGAAGAATCAAATGTTAAGATTTGATAATTGAGGAGAATAAACACCTAAGGAAATCATCACATTCTATAGGGATTCTGGGATTAAGAGGGATTTGATAGTCCCATATAATCCCAAACAAAATGGAGTTGTAGATCAAAAGAATCGATCCATTGAAGAAAGTGTAAAAGCAATGATACATGATCAAGATTTACCAAACTTTATGTGGGGTTAAGCTACAAAGACAGTTGTATACATACAAAATTGAAGTCCCCGCGGGTATCTAGATAATTAAACTCCCGAAGAAGTGTTCATTGGGATGAAACAAACTGTGGATCGTCTCCTAATTTTGTTTGTCTTGTCTATATTCATATACCAAAGAAAAAGATAAATAATTTGGATCCATCAGGCATGAAGGGAATGCTTCTTGGCTACAGTAACTCTTCTAAGGCTTATCAAATATACATAAAAGAACGAAATTGAATAAAAGTCAGTCCAGATGTGATATTTGATGAAAGTATCGCATTCAAGAAATCAGACGATCTCCCTATGGACTCTGATGATGAAGAACTTATGGTATTCAAAGAAAAAGTTACTAAGGAAAAATAAGAATCAAACCATGAAGTTGAAGGTCCCAGTGAACCTATAAAAACTACGGTAATCCCTGAAACAAGAAAAATACCTAATTTATTAATGTCTACACTACTAGATGTAGAAGGTCATGGGGCAGCTCAAGGTACATTCAGGGAAAGAAAGAATACCAAAAGGTATTATGGATATGTAGCCTACTTGAAAAAACTAATAGAAGAATATCCATCCACTTTTGAAGAAGTTTTCAATCACCAAGAACAGTAGGATGCCCTGAATGAAGAATATCAATCTATAATAAAGAATGGAGTTTGGTAAATCGTACCTAGGCCTAAAGAAAAATCGGTGGTAACTTCCAAATGGATCTAAAAGATAAAACATGCAGCAGATGGAAGTATTGATAAATATAAGGCAAGACTTGTGGCTAGAGGCTTCTCTCAACAAGAAGGCATCGAATATGAAGAGGTATTTTCTCCGACAACAAGGTATACAACTATAAGTTCATTTTTCTCTTTGGCAGCATCGATGGAATGGAACATCCACCAAATGGATGTCAATATTGCATTCCTAAATGGCAAAATTGATGAGGAAGTCTATATTGAACAGCCCTTGGGATTTGAAGTTAAATATAGAAATGAATATGTTTGCAAATTGAAGAAGGCATTATATGGCCTAAAGAAAGCACCAACGACATGGTATGCTAGGATGGATGCATATGTAGAGAGATTAGGATTCATAAAGAGTTTTTTTATCTTAACCTTTATATTAAGGTTTTGAAGGGAAAGACATAATCATTATTTTGTATGTGGATGACCTCATCTTGACATTGAATTGAAGAAGGTAAGAAGCGACTAGCATAGAATTTTACATGAAGGATCTACGGTTGATGCACTACTATTTTGGACTAGAATTCTGGCAAGGATCTAATGAGATCTATCTGGATCAAGGAAATTATGTGATCAAGATATTGATGCATTTTGATATGATGGATTGAAAAAAAATGACAACCCAAATGATCACAAATTTTAAAATACTAAGGAGTTCTGAATCAAGCCATGCGGATCCTTCCAAGTATAGACAATTGATTAGCTCCCTAATGTACTTAGTGAATACTCGACCAGACATATGTTTTGTAGTAAATGTTCTTAATTAATTCCAAGTAGATATAAAGCATGATCATTAGATAGCAGAAAAACATATATTGAGATATCTACAAGGTACCATCCACTACTTTCTGAAATACGATAGGAGGAATGATGTCCACTTGATTGGATATACAGATTTTGACTAGCAAGATAGTGAGCAAGATGGAAGAAGCACTACAGGAGCATGTTTCAGTTTCATATCCTCCATGATCACATGGATGAGTAGAAAGCGAGATAAGGTTGCTTTGAGTTATGTTTAAGTTAAGTATATTGCAGCCTGTGAAGTAAGCAGAGAAGCGGTCTAGCTGAGGAAGTTGTTATCTCACATGTTCAAAGGACTTATGGACCCTATAGTAATACATTGTGATAACACCAGTTGTATATGAATTTCTGAATGCCTAGTATTTCATGGAAACACAAATCATATCAACAATAAGTATCACTACATTCGGAAGCTAATACAAAATGGTTTGTTGCATGGTCTGTTGCAACTACAATACATATCCACCAATGAGTAGTTAGTTGACATATTGAAAAAATGTCTTGTTAATAAGAAGCTTATGTCTTTGAGAGGCAAGCTTGGTTTGATTGATGTATCCTCCCTAGTTTAGAGGGAGAGATAGTGTTGGCGAAGAAACAGGTCTCGCAGGCAAGACCCAAGTTCAGAGGTTGGAGCCAACAAGGGTATCTGCAGTAGTCTAGAACCACGCTGGCATTATCACCCTACTCCGGAGAGCAGAGAGTCTCACCCGAGGCATGCTGCGACCGCATGCAAGGGGGAAAGAGATCAATGGTGATGGATGGATCCGCAACTCATGATTAACATAGAATCGATTGCATCAACATCATATGTACGCAAGAACATTCAGAACATCGATTAGTTATTAAGCAAATAAAATTTTAAAGCATCACAAACATCATGCATGCATGTGACTCATAAGATCAGACAGTAACCTTCATGTATATTAATAATCTTCAACCAAATCCATAGTTACATCGCTGCCACAGCAAGATCCTTACACATCTGTCGCAGACATCTTATAGGACAGAAATATAGATAAGAGAAACCTAGGAACTACAGAGATATCATTCTCGGAATGGATTCCCTCTGCATCATCTTCTCAATCCTCTTCAGGCGCTCTGCATTCGTCCCTTCTGTCACATTCCTCCTTTCTTTCGGCCAGGTGACTGCTATTTATTCACCCTCCATCGCAACTCCCAGTTCCTCTTGTGTTCTTCTTCGGCGGTTTCTGGCTTCTCTCTTGTGAGCTGTGAGTTATGCTTTCTATCTTCCACTGTATCTTCTCTCCGTCTGCGCTTATGCTTTTTCTTTCTTCAACTATCTCTTGCTTCTTTGCCACCTTGATAGCTCCGCGACTTACTGTAGTTTCGATTTGGTTGCGACTGCCATGTGTCGTTCCGCAACCCAAAATTTTTCCTTTATTCAAAATTCAAAATATTCAAAACCAGTTTTGAAAACAAGGGCCCCAACAGGCCCCAACCACAGTTTCTTGACTCGTCCCTAAGTCAATCATAGATCATCTTTTCTATCTCCATCGCCCCGCTGGATCTCGTGCCCTGTTCTCACTGTGCACCTTCAGCCTGTTGTCCAAACAAGGGCCCCAACTCAGGTACTTTGCTGAACGTTGTAGCCTTAAGCTCATGGAAGGTCGATACAGCTTGCTGCCACCTCTGCACCAATGAATCTGTTTCTACGGCAATCTTAATGACAGCTGCCTCTTCTACATGCGCCGGTACAGTCCCGAACACCGTGCCGATTTGGGTTTCGGCCTCAGTGGCTAGTTGTTGCATTGTCCTGGCACTGCGTTGGAGGGGCGGGCAGAGCTCATGAATTACCTGTTTGGCCATTGCTGAGCTGGCCTCTATTTGCTGAATCTGCACCTCTAGAGCATCCGCCTGGGCGTATAGTTGTTCCAACCGTGCGGGGTCCATGGCCTCTTGGATTTCTCTCCAAATTTGTTGCAGCTACGCGGAGATTGGCTGTGTTTTTACGGTCAGTGCCATTGAGCACTCCTGAAGACCCTTCAGGAGGTCGTAAGCATCACGCGTTGCAGAGCTGAGAGTTTCTTGCATCTTGTGGATACACCTTCCAATTGAGTGTCAGGAACTCGACAGAGTCTGAGAGGCCGGCATCTATGAGGGCCGCATTGTCGTATTTCCCGACAAGGGACTCTGTCTTGTGAATTATTTTGTCGAGCTCTAGTTTCAGGATGGCTGGGAGGGCTTTAGAAATGTTTTCTCGGCACTGATAAACTTGCAGAATTCGTCTCGATGTCTTCTCTTGGTGCTATGCATCTGGATACTTATGTTGCTCTAGTTCTGCTTCAATTGCTAAGTCTAACTGCTACGGCATTCTCGTGCTTTTTTTCATGCAAGTTATGTATTAACCTGGCACGAGTGAAGTTGATGAGAACCCTAACGAATTAATTCCTGCTGGCATTATTCTCGGCGATAATCGTGCGATCAATCGCGTGCCAATGTGTATTCTGACAGTTGCTGACGGTGGCATGGGGAAATGGGCGGACGCGACGGCTGAGGTTACTGTGGCTGATGGAAAAATGATTATGGCAAGTTTACTTCCAATTATGGTAATTTATGACGCAAATCTAGACGATCCTACTGACTGACACAAGTACTGACTGAAATGACCTAGACTGACATTGACACATTTGTTGATCCTATAGAGATGACACGCTGGACACGCCCCTCCCCGACCACAGTCGGTTGCGGTGCGGTCCCCGCAATAGAGCGGTTATTGACAAGCTATGCATGAACAAAATACTACCTATGCTCATCCTGGTTGCGGGAGAGTTATTCAGCTACGCTACTCTACGGGTGCTCTCGGTTGCGAGAGTTATTGATGAAAAGTGAAAGGAACTTACTCCTGGTAGGGTTTCAGGTGTGTGCCATTCACCCACCCAGGTAAAACAGTACCGTCCAGCTGAGCCAACCGAACGGCTCTGGAATCTCTAATCTCAATGACGAAGTAAGGTCCCAACCAGTGCATCTACAGCTTTCCTGGGAACTTCTGAAACTTGCTATCATATAAGAGGACCTTGCTGCCAACCTGGAACATTTTTTTCTTGATGTGGCGGTCGTGCCACGCTTTCTGCCTATGCTTCTAGACCTTATGGTGAAATTCGGCCAAAAACCGAGCCTCGTCCAATTCTTGTAGTTCGTGGAGGCGTTCCCGTAGCGACTCCTCGTCCGAGAACTTGAGGGATGTGGCAATTAAAAGACTCGGTACGGTGAACTCGGCGGGAACCACAGCTTCCCGGCCATACACTAGCTGGAACAGTGTCTGATTGGTCAAGCACTTCACCGTAGTCCGGTAGGCCCATAATGTAGTTGGTAATCACTCATCCCAATCGTCGCGCTGGGCATTGAAAATCTTAGTCAAGCCCTTTTCAAGAATTTTATTGAATGCTTCAACAGTACCATTGGCCTGCGGGTGGTACGGGCTACTTTTGTGATGTTGGATCATGAATGTGTCCAACAGCGATTTGATCGTGTCATTAATGAAATGCATACCCTGATCACTGGTTAGACTTCGCGGGTAGCCAAACCGGCTAATGATGTGTTCAAAGATGAACTGTGCTGCTGTATCCGCCGTGCAATCCCGTACCACCGCTGCCTCAGCCCACCTGGTGAGGTAGTCAGTTGCGGTAATGATGTATCGGGCCTTGGAATGCCGGGCAATCAGGGCTATGGGACCGACGAAGTCGATAGCCCACTTCTCGAACGGCCACAACACATGCACTAGGTGTAGCGGGAGCTCGTCCCTGTGAGAGGGCCTCCCTGTTCGCTGACAGACATCGCATTTCTTCACAAAAGTCTTGCAATCGGCGTGGACTGTTGGCTACCATAGGCCAGCTTGAAGCACCTTCCTGGCAGTGGGTTTCGCCCCCACATGCCCACCTACAACGCCGTTGTGGCATTCCCACATTACGGCTTCACGCTTGTGGTCAAGTATAAATCTGCGCAGAACCTCATCGAGACCCAATTTGTATAGCTGCCTTGCTATCAGTTGATACTCGGCAGTGCGAACGTCCAGGTGCTACTTCTGAAGTGGGGTGTAGTGCTTAGGGCACTGCCCTGTGGTCAAATAAGTGGTGATATTGGCTAAATAATCAGGTATGGCTTCGACGCGGAAAAGATCAACATCCGGCAGCTAATCATCGAGAGAGCCATCGTTCTCCCCTGTTTCCAACCAGGATAAATGATTAGGTCCAACGTTCAACCTCCCGAGCTTGACAATCACTTCGAATGTAAATTCTTGGAAGAGTAGGAGCCACCGACAGATCTGTCCTTCCAAGACGGGCTTATTGACCAGGTACTTTAACGGAAAATGATCCGTAAAGAACTTGAATTTTCCTCCCAAGAGATAGTGGTGGAACTTCTGGGGTGAATACACCATTGCAAGGGCCTCCCCTTCGGTAGTGGTGTAATTTTTCTCGGCATTAGACAATTTGCGGCTGGCGAAGTAAATCAGGTGGTCAACTGTCGTCTCCCCTGGTTGCGCCAAGACAACCCCAAGTGCAATACTGGAAGTGGCAATGTGCACGTGGAACTGCTTATCCCAATCTGGGTGAACCAGAATGGGCGTTGTTGCCAGTTTTTCCTTCAAGGCGTCAAGGGCGATCCGACAATCCTCTGTCCATTGGAACACTTCCGACTTCCGCAAGAGCTTTTCTAAGGGAGCAGTGATCTTCGCATAATTTCGGGTAAACCGTTGGTAATAACCTGTGTGCCCTAGCAGTGCCCACAACTGCTTCACCATTTCAGGGGCTTCCATATGGACGATCACTGCTACCTTGGAGGGGTTTACGCAGACCCCTTGCATACACACCACGTGTCCTAACAACGTGCCGAAAGGAACTGAAAAAATACATTTCTTCAAGTTCAAGGAAATCTGCAACTGGCGACACCGATCGAACATGATACACAACAGGGTTGCGTGTCTCTTCAGAAAACTGTAGACGGTCCAATCGTCCATGTAGACTTCCAGGAACTTGTGGATATACTCCCAGAAAGGAGCGATGATGATCCGGAAAAACACAGCTGAGGCATTCTTCAAGCCAAATGGCATCACGTGGTATGCGAACGATCCCCACTCGGTGGTTAACGTCGTCTTCATCTTGTCTTCTTCCGCAATACGCACCTGATCATAACCCGAAAAGCCATCAGTGAAGGAGTAAGCTTCATTTCCCGCAACATGATCCAATACTTCGTCGCTGAAAGGAGTGGGAAACGGATCATGGATGCAGGTGTTGTTCAAACTTCGGTAGTCGATGTAGACTCGGATTTCTGACTTATCTTTCTTATTCTAAATGACGATAGGACTCTCCCACTCCACTTCTTCCACCGAAAAGATTAGACCTGCTGCCAACATCTTATCGATCTCCTTCTTGACCTTTTCTTTGATCTGCGGGTTCAACCGATAGGGTCGGTGCTTCACGGGCCTGGCGTCCGGTTTCAGCACAATACGCATTTCTCCAAGGTCACTTTTGATTCCCTTCAACTCTGCAACTGATGAAGGAAATAGGTCTTCATATTCTTGGAGGAGGCTGAAAATTTCCTTTGTCGTCTCCTCGTCCCAGTAATCTCCAACTGTAGCCAGTTTGGGTCTCATCCATACTGATGTTCAAATTATTTGTCTTCAGCAGGAGCAGATGGATGCCCTCAGTGGTTGGCTCGTCTTTGATGCTTCGCTTGCCTTCCTTCTCTTCGAAGTACACGTGCCTTAGGTCCTCCAAACCGTCATCGTCTGGATCACCATCGATCCGCTGGCAAGCCAACTCATGCCTACCCTCAGGATGTAATGTTAAGGTGTTCCCGTCAATCCCCGGATCACAGAGAAACAGTACCCCCTTGATTTCTTGTAATTTCTGGGACACCAACTCTATCTCTCCGTCGAAGGAAAAACACCGCACAAATTTGCTCGCAACTTTCGGCCAGGAGCTGGTCCCTCTTTTCCGCTCTTCTTCTAAGTACCACACATGGGGAATGGTATCTAAAGAATGGACGAATCGATGTACCCACAGCTCTTCCAGGTACCCTATACTTCACCACTACTCCTTGCAGGTTTTCAGGTAGTCTTTTGGATTAGAAGTCCCGTGGTACCTATGCCTGCTGCGAGGTCCTTTGTCTTCTTTGAACCGTGCCCTCAATGCCTCCGCCACACAACTCCACCGCGACAGGGTGTTGCGGTGATTTTTCCACCACCGTGCTAATGTGGATTTCAGTGCTACATCCAAAAGTGTTATCCTACTTCCTTCTGGTATCGTGTCCTCCACTCTTGCAATAAAGGTATTAACGGCTTGCATGTTCGACAGGGTAGGGTACCCTCGAATCTCCGCACCAATCCAATGAACTCGGACAATATTGGCACACCTCCGCGTGTTGGTCGCATACCCACCCTGCTGCCAGTCTTCCCATGCTAATTCCAATCCCAACTCCGAGCTCTGGACACTGTGCCAACTGACAGAGCCGGGTGTAGCAGGAGCTCGTCCCTGTGAGAGGGCCTCCCCATTCGCTGATAGACATTGCATTTCTTCACAAAATTCTTGCAATTGGCGTGGACTGTTGGCCACCATAGGCCAGCTTGAAGCACCTTCCTGGCAGTGGGTTTCACCCCCACATGCCCACCTACAACGCTGTTGTGGCATTCCCACATTACGGCTTCACGCTCGTGGTCAAGTATACATCTGCGCAGAACTTCATTAAGACCCAATTTGTATAGCTACCCTACTATTAGTTGATACTCGGCAGCGCGAACGACCAGGTGCCACTTCTAAAGCAGGGTGTAGTGCTGATGGTACTGCCCCGTGGTCAAATAAGTGGCGATATCAGCCAAATAATCGGGTACGGCTTCGACGTGAAAAATATCAGCATTCAGCAGCTGATCATCGAGAGAGCCATCGTTCTCCCCTGTTTCCAACTGGGATAAATGATCAGGTCCAACGTTCAACCTCCCGGGCTTGACAATCACTTCGAATGTAAATTATTGGAAGAATAGGAGCCACCAACAGATCCGTCCTTCCAAGACGGGCTTATTGACCAGGTACTTTAATGCAGAATGATCTGTAAAGAACTTGAATTTTCCTCCCAGGAGATAGTGGCGGAACTTCTGGATCGAATACACCATTGCAAGGGCCTCCCGCTCGGTAGTGGTGTAATTCCGCTCGGCATTAGACAATTTGCGACTAGTGAAGTAAACTGGGTGGTCAACTGTCATCTCCCCTGGTTGCGCCAAGATAGCCCCAAGTGCAATACTGGAAGCGTCAATGTGCACGTGGAACTGCTTATCCCAATCTGGGTGAACTAGAATGGGCGTCGTTGCCATTTTTTCCTTCAAGGCGTCAAGGGCCATCTGACACTCCTCTGTCCACTGGAACACTTCCGACTTCCGCAAGAGCTTTTCTAAGGGAGCAGTGGTCTTCACATAATTTCGGATAAACCTTCGGTAATAACCGGTGTGCCCTAGATTGCACACCACATGTCCTAATAGTGTGCCGAAAGGAACTGCAAAAATACATTTCTTCAAGTTCAAGGAAATCTACAACTGGCGACACCGTTCGAACATGATACGCAATAGGGTGGCGTGTCTCTTCAGCAAACTGTAGATGGTCCAATCGTCCATGTAGACTTCCAAGAACTTGTGGATATACTCCCAGAAAGCAGCGATGACGATCCGGGAAAACACGGTCGGGGCGTTCTTCAAGCCAAACGGTATCACGTGGTATGCGAACGATCCCCACTCAGTGGTGAACGTCATCTTCATCTTGTCTTCTTCCGCAATGCGCACCTGATCATAACCCGAAAAGCCATCAGTGAAGGAGTAAGCTTCATTTCTCGCAACATGATCCAATAATTCGTCAGTAAAAGGAGTGGGAAACGGATCATGGATGCAGGCATTGTTCAGACTTCGGTAGTCGATGCAGACTCAGATTTCTGACTTATCCTTCTTATTCTGAATGACGATAGGACTCACCCACTCCGCTTCTTCCACCGGAAAGATTAGACCTACTGCCAACATCTTATCAATCTCCATCTTGACCTTTTCTTTGATCCGCGGGTTCAACCGATAGGGTCAGTGCTTCACGGGCCTGGCGTCCAGTTTCAGCACAATACGCATTTCTCTGAGGTCACCTTTGATGCCCTTCAACTCTGAAACTGATGAAGGAAATTGGTCTTCGTATTCCTGGAGGAGGCTGAAAATTTCCTTTGTCGTCTCCTCGTCCCAGTGATCTCCAACCGTAGCCAGTTAGGGTCTCTCATCCGTACCGATGTTCAACTTCTTTGTCTTCAATGGGAGCAGAGAGTCTCACCCGAGGTGTGCCGCGACCGCATGCAGGGGGGAAAGAGATCAATGGTGATGGAGAAATCCACAACTCATGATTAACATGGAATCGATTGCATCAACATCATATGTACGCAAGAACATTCAGAACATCAATTAGGTATTAAGCAAATAAAATTTTAAAGCATCACAGACATCATGCATGCATGTGACTCATAAGATTAGACAGTAACCTGCAGGTATATTAATAATCTTAAACCAAATCCATAGTTACACCGCTTCCACAACAATATCCTTACACATCTATCGTAGACATCTTATAGGACAGAAAGATAGATAAGAGAAACCTAGGAACTACAGAGATATCATTCTCGGAATGGATTCCCTCCGTAGCATTTGCTTAATCCTCTTTAGGCGCTCTGCATTCGTCCCTTCTGTCACATTCCTCCTTTCTTTCGGCCGGGTTATTGCTATTTATTCACCCGCCATCGCAACTGCCAGTTCCTCTTGTGTTCTTCTTCGGCGGCTTCCGGCTTCTCTCTTGTGAGTTGTGAGTTCTGCTTTCTGTCTTCCGTTGTATCTTCTCTCCGTCTACACTTATGCTTTTGCTTTCTTCAGCTATCTCTTTCTTCTTCGCCACCTTGATAGCTCCGCAACTTACTGTAGTTGCGATTTGGTTACGACTGCCATGTGTTGTTCCGCAACCCAAAATCTATCCTTTATTCAAAATTCAAAATATTCAAAACAAGTTTTCAAAACAAGGGCCCCAATAGATAGGCACGTCATTCTTGTCTTCACTAGGGAAGACATAATGGAATATTATGTAAGCATCTGGCATCTGATACTCTTTAAGGATGAGGTAGGGAATCCAAGATAAGAGTAGTCGTGGATCGATATTCTTTGAGGACTAGTTATCCAAGATAACAATAGTCCAAGGAAGGTCATACTATGTAAACACCCAGGTGGGGTATGTGCCTTGAGAGACAATGATGATGGTGTCTATAAATAATTGGTCTCACCAGCATTGTGCTTTAATATTCTGGAGAGATAGAGTAGTTAGCCAAGGCCTTGCTATATGAAAATGTTGGTTGATATGATGCTATACAGATGGGTTACTAATCCGACTCTTCTTATGATATCTCTTCAGATTGAGAATGTCCATGTATCATTTATGAATACCCACCAAGTTAAGAGGGAGTGTAGAAAAATGTGTAACTAGGTTCATTCTTCATAAATATGAAATGTACTTTTGATTCTTGAAAATTTTAAATAAAAGAAACTTATCATTATTATTTTTGGAGCATGGGTTTTGTGCTTAAGGTCTTTTATTTTATAGTTCAAGCACCCATTGAGTGCTTCTAGGGTTTTTCCTAGGTCAAGAAGTCAAAATATTCATTGTCATAAGTTGAAGACACCTTTGGGCACAATGTAACTTGTAAATAAAACTATTTTTTTCCTTAAAAGGGTCAAAATACCCTCCAATATTAAGTTAGCCTAGCAGTTAGAAAGTCAGCCTTATTTGGGGAGCCACATCCACCTTTGAGAAGCCTATATAAAGGAGGAAACTAGACCTCCTTGAAGCACATTCATCTCTCACTCATACAAGCGAAGAAAAAAGAAGAAGAAGGTAGCGAAGAAGGGAGACGACGAAGATGACTTGGTTTTGGACTATTTCTCTCTCACACGTCCGAAGGAAGGCTAGGGTTTTCCTCTACAAGTTTGATCTTGAAGAAGAGAAGGAAATAAGGTCACAAGAAGTCTTACTCAAACTCCAAAAGTCAAAGAAATCCAACCGAATGTGTAAGGAAGCCTTGGGAGGCTAAAATAATCTCACGCGTGTGGCAGCAACAGTTGCAAGAGGGCCGAAAAATTGCGGGTCTGCAATGGAGCCATAAATTTTGCAACTAGAGATTAAAATTGTGCTACTCGAAGAGATTTGGTTGGGTTTGACTTGGAAAAGGAAATCACATCATCCAGAAAGGTTGAAATTTATATTGGAGGGTATTTGTCTTGGTTTAAAGGTCTTGGAATTTGTCAATTGAAGAATCTATAAGGAAGAGAAGAGATTTGTGGGTTTTCCTCTCAAGTGGAGAGGATTTGGCTTTGTCTTGCAGCGTATATTTTGTGTTCTTGTTCTTCTTTTTTTTGGTAGTTACTTGATGATACACAAACACAATAATAATAAGAGAATTTAATAAGTAAGATAAGTAAAAATACATCACAAACAGTTATCAAAGAAAGAGAAATAAATCTAATCATTGCCCTATATATTTCTCAACAATGGGCACTTTGGAAAGCTCTCGACCTTGCCAAAGAAAAGGTAATTCGGAAACTGAGGATACTATGGGATTCGATGTTGGTAATAAGACAAATATCCAAAACAATGGCAGGAAATTAACCATGCATTCCCTCAATTTTTCAAAGAATAGCATTGTTGGCATTGAATTTTGAAAAACTCTCTCTACATCACATTCTTGGATCTCTAAATGAGGAATCAAGATCCATAGCATCAGGGTACTCAATTAGAACAATGATTAATTATGGTTGATGGTGTGCGATATATCGTACCAATCCCATAAATAAGATTAATAAATGGAAAAATATTGGAGATCGAATGAATCAACCCCAAGGTCAATAGAATTAACGAGAAATAACATCAAATTACAGTTGGAAGCACACAATCCCACAAAGGAGGCTTGGAAAGGATGAATGAAAACTATGAAAATCCTTCCCACATTGCAATGTATGCACAACGGTCTCCACGTCTGGTCTTACGGTAACACCCTCATCCCACGTCTACCCAATTAACTGGCCAAATGGGGTAAACATGCAATGAGAGGCCACTATAATGATATTCAACCTCTTATGTGAACTTGAGGAAGTGGAGACGATGGAAAACACCACCTGCAAACCTTGTACAACATCCCAAGGAGGTAAAACAACCATTCAAGCCTCTTACCCCTATGTCACATTAAAATTTTGACCCCCTTTAAGCCATAGCCACAAGAATAACACTGTATTTCAAGGGCTGGGAGGCTATAGCTGCAGCCATAAAATTTCATGTCAGCAGCTAGGGCCCCAAATGCTCAGTTCTGTACTTGCGGCTCTAGGATTTAAGCCACCTTTTTAGGCCTAGAGCCCATTTCATTGCCCAAAACTTCATGAAAACTTATGGGATGATAAATAACAATATGAAAATGATACGAAAGAAATCACATCAGCAAGAACTCATCTGGACCCCTCCTAGCCATGAAATAATTTTGTCAAACATGTCACAAACATTGAATCTTTAGGTGTAAACAAGAGATTTAAGCATAGGGGTCTCATACTTATTTTAGAATCACTAAGAAGCATTTATCCCTTATATCATTATCTGCAATACCATCTATTTGACCATAGATACATTGTGCTTTCACTTACAAGTAAAAATATGGAAAGATCCATACATCATCATTGTCAAAATACATGCTCATAACCAGCATAATAATAGCATAAATACCACGAATACAACAGCAATAGAATCCTCATGTAAATTAGTACACTTTCATACCAAATACCAAGAGAATGAATTGCTCATTAATGAATGTAGAAACCAACCGGAGATGGGACTTCCATGTTCCACTCGACCATAGAGTGACCGATCCAAGTCTCACTTCAACCAATCACCCCTGTGCCATATTCCAAGCATCAATGTGGGATCTCGTCAAACACATCAATCACAACCAATCCAGGGATTCCAAAGGCCAAACCACCTCAACCCTTAAACCGGTGATTCCACCTCATGGTAGGACATCACAACCATCACGGATTGGTCTATATCCAAGTTGTTCCAAGGCTCTAGAGTGTTTGTTCCAACCAAGGCTTCCAGGACTAGTAACTCAATCCCAACTGCTACAGGGCTTCAAGAGCATTTTTCCAACTAGGGCTTGTAGGACTAGTAACTCAACCCACCTAGGGCTTCCAAAGTGTTTGTCCAACCAAGGCTTATAGGACTAGTAACTCAACCCACAGTTGTTCAGTGGGCTTCCAAAACATTTGTCCAACCAAGGCTTCCAGGAACTAATAATTCAACCCACAGCTAAAGGAAGATGAGATCCAACCAAAAAACAAGAAATCAAAATTAACCCACAACACCATGGTTATCTATGAAATGGAAAGGCTAGGAAAATGTGTTCTTAATTCAGGAAATCCTCCATGCAAATGGCATATCATGACCAATAAAATGCATGCATACACCATGCATGCCAAATCTAGTGAGGAAAACATACATGAAACTCAGTAACTGCAATCAAATCCTATTGTAGTTGTTGATCTTGATATCCTCTTGCACTTTCTTGCTCTTCCTTTACCTTCTTGCTCTGAATCACCAAGTATGCCACACTCTCCAAGAGTGCTCCAAGAAAACTCTAAGTACCCAAGAGTATGAGAGAGAGAGAGAGAGAGAGAGAGAGAGAGAGAGAGAGAATAATGAGAGCTCGAAAAATGCATTGAAAAAAGGTACCAACTGATCCTTAGAATCCTTTTTATAGAAGAGACCTTTATTTTCTTAATTTTCCATTATTTTCCTTCATTTTCCTCCTCACATGTAACCTGTGACCTTTCATCTCCCTTTTCTCCTAATTTCCATTAATTTCATAAATATATGTTCCAAAAATATTTTTTTCCTCTTTAATGCCTTATCCGTAGCCTTTTCCAATTTCCTTAGCCATAATAAACCATGTGAACACCCGCACTAGTATGTTTTCCCCAACATTTTGATTGGAATAAGTGTCCCATAAACCATCATTATTATTTTAACTTTATTACATGGAATTTTGACCAGGGCTGTTATAGAACCCTCCCCCTTGGGGGACACTTTCCTCGGTGTTCAGTCACACATATACCTTAGCAACACCACTAAAAAGCAAGCATAATGCCCATGGAGCTTTATATATAGCTTGATGCATTATTTACAATGATCACCCTGTTGAAAATAAAACCAACATAACATCACAAAAAGATGAAAACTATAATGACATGACACCCATACCGCTTATTGGAGATTTATAACATATCTCATGGCGGTATTTACGTCCATATACATATGTACATATACCCGAAAATCACATCAAACATATATCAAAATATCACCAAAACATATACCAATCATATACCAACATCACACCAATACTTCTTTGCCTCAACTGGCAAACAAGGAAGGATACATAGCCCGTATCGAATCTACCATCTCCCATGTAGCTTCATTGGAACCAAAGTGCTTACATTGCACTTTAACTTGCTCAATTTCTTGATTCTGGAGCATGAGCGTATTTTTCTACAAAATGCATTGCAATTCTAGTTGGATCTCTCTTTCTAGATCCACCTGCAATACAAACTAGTCAATAACATGATTTGCATATTTAACATATTTCTTAGGAATTGATATATGAAAAACATGATGGAATTTCAGTGTGGAAGGAAATGCAATTCAATAGACTACTGGACTAATCCTCTCAATGATCCTGAAGGGTCCACAAAACCTTGGTGTCAGCTTGGCACATGATCCAATCCGCATGGAGCTATTCTTAGGCTTGATACGCAAGTACACCTAATCCCCAACCTAAAACTCCTTGAAAAACTTGTTCCTATCTGCATAACTCTTCTTCCTATCTGTTTCGGGGAATTAACACCCTAGAGGTTGGTTGGGATACAACCTCCACAGAGCAGGGGCGTACTACTTAACAGAGACTCACACAATCATGCACATTCATAAAAACTAAATAGAGCAGAATGAGAGGTTTACCCGTTGGTCCTACGTTTGAAGTAGATCCACGTGGAGTTCAAACTCCCTGCAACCGTCCTTCCTCCTTAACTTGAAATACAAGAAGAAACCAGCACAAAGGACAAGTTGTACAGCATATATCTACTCTATATGTTAGTGAGATTCATATAAAACATTAAATAAATCATAATGAATGCTTGTATAATAAATATTCTCATACATAAAAGCATACACTAACACGTTTATTTCGGGAACAGCATGATACTTCTGTATTATAAATAGCACGTACAAAAGTAATCAAGTGGAGAGATCACCTGATCCTTCCAAGGCCTTCGCAGACCGTCGTCCGGATCCGTCCAGCCCTTGTCTCGCTAAGACTCCTTCCAAACTGGTGCATACGAGATAACATATAAAGGAATGTGTATCTCAAGGAAACAAGGGTTTCCTACAATGAACTGGGAAAGTGCAGGAGGCACGGGGAATCAGACTTGGATAGGGAATACCAACAGAGTATAATATCAATACTTTCTCTCTCCCCCTTAGGCCATACACATGAGGGCTTTTTATAGTCCCTCCAAGTAGTTTCAGCAGTTGGAAACAGTTGGCCACGGGCTGGGGTGGTTGAACTACCTGAGTAACCATCAACCCAGCGCGAAATTAGGGATTTTTTATATATTTTTAATCATTTTAATGGCATCTAGCTGGACTCGCGTATACACGCGGAAAAGTACGGGCATAGTCGCGTATGGGGATTTTTACACTGTTTTTAAGTGAATTTGTCCAAGTCCGTAGGAATGGGTGCCCAAAACCATCAAAGAAATCATGAATCATATCAAGGTGAGAAATGATGCTATAACAGATGCCCCCTAATATATGAGGTCAGAAGGGGTACATGATGGCCGAAATGTATTATGCACATAGAAAGAACTTCGCAAGGACAAGAGAGGACTTCACCAGATTTCAGCCTGCCAAAAACCAATTAAAGAAACCAGAGAGTCAACTCATGCTGAGGCGGGCATACCCATGCTCAGTCAAAAATACATCATATGGAAAGTACTGAAATAGATCCAATATGTATACAAGTATAACTGAACTGAAAGTACACAGTGAATCATCTGAGCAGGGCCCGGAAATACAAGTCTGTATCAATGTCCAAGTATCACATATAGAAAGCTGATCAAAGATGGTGCAACTGGATGTCTGATCAAATAAGTAACTGAATCTCCAAGTACCGGATCATAAGTGGTGGATCAAACGGTACAATCACGCAACTCGGGAGCCAACATATAAGATGCTGATGTGCTGAACTGCAACATATAAGGGTGGACGGCATCACTGGCAGAAACTGAATGGACTGTCAAAAGTGAACCGAGAAATGCTGATGCAACCCGAGGTCTTCACCGATCACTATGGCACAATTCTACACAATGGGAATAAATGAGCTGAAGTCGACCATGTGAGAAATCGTTGGATTACTGGTCAATGATGTATATCGTTAACCAACGCGAGACAACCCACCGATAATGATAATGAGTGTCAAGGTGCCCCAGTACAATCTGACAAGTGCGAATGAATGAGTTGAAGTCGAACACTTGAAATAATCTACCAATCAGGAGGCAATGATGAATCCCCACCGTCGATAGCGAAGAGTCTGCCACTGATGACTGCAAACCCTAAGGTACTGACAAAAAGACTCTAGACCTTATTCCCAGAGCAATGAGTCGGAGTCGATGGGAAAAGATCTGCTGGAAGGAAGGCATTAAGGCATCCCACATCAGTCCAGCGCGAGTGTAACCCGCAGGCCAAGATTTGGAAGGAATCGGACGAACTAGAGTGATGGAACCAAACCGAAGTACGTTTTCGACGTGCACAAGATGAAGTTAGCGCATGGAAGAAACCCTCTGAACCAACCAATAATTAAAGATGACACAGAGGCGAGAAATACACCGATAGGGTCAAATGGAAATCCAGGTACTGCACGAATCCCAAGTGTGATAATGTGTGCTGACGTCGAACACAGGGGAAACCACTCAGTCAAAGACCCATGATGATGATCAAATGCTGAGCACGAGGTCACCTATCAATGATGAAAATAGGCCCAAGGTGCGGCTCTAGGTTTTCTCTCAGAGCAATGTGTCGTAGTCGATAAGAGACAAACCCGCCGGCAAGAAGTCAATGGGGACCTTCTCAAACCAGCACGAGCAGAAGATCAAAACATCCGATGTGATAGAACATGATACTGACAAGACCGGGAAGGCCGACTGAATAATGAGTCAAGAGACACCGCAGAATGGCCGACTCAGGCTAGACTTCCCTTGAACAAAAGCACGACTTTGTGATGACCATGGCAGTAAAAAGTGACACTGTATAAGTCTGTCTTGCAGGAGGCAAAACAAACTCTCCATATGATTGGAAGAGATAACCAACCGGGGGAGAACTGACAAGTGAAATATGGTAAAGGCTGAACCTAGGTCAAACTAGAACCATCCCAAATGAAGGAAATATATATAAGTATATGTGCTTTGTTCAAGGGCGACAAAACTGACTCTGTACTGCCATCAAAATAATGAAGATACATCCCGTTCCCGCTCTTTTTGTTATATTTGATTTTTTTGTCTTTTTCATATAATAAGCCTGAAAAAGAATAAAAGAATGCTATGGTACAATGGATAGAGCGAGTATCAAGAAAGCAGATGCACTAGTTCCTGGGATTGGAACAATCCTATGCTCAATGCAAGGTGGCGAAAACTGGTCAGTGATACTCAGAGGAACGTTCCATCCATGGGTACAAAAGTGTCAAGTCGTGATAGCTAAGTGCATGCAATGGTTAACTTGTACAAAAAGTCAAGGTCAAAAGTTGGCTTAAACATCGAGTCCAAATGAAGCCGGCTAAAGGCCAGGATAAACAAGTAGCCAATATGCAATGCAGTAATACAACTTAAACGACACCAGGGAGCCTCTAGGGTATAAGCCAAAAAAATGATAAGTGATGAAGGAGAAGAATGAAGCTTCAACACATAAGACATGGCGGGACTAAAGAGGACTCCCGAGCCTACATAAAAAGCAGCATGGGTAACAAGTGATAGCGAGGAACTAACTAGGAAGCCCATGTAAAGGAAGGCTCTACCATCAAGTCATGATTAAATAATCGGCGAGTGAAATGGGTGTAATACTCATGACCTGATGGGATCGACCCTAAGGCAAGTGATCAATATGGAGGCTAGTATGCAAGATGCAACGGAAAGTGATTCCCTAACCTATATGCCAGTGAAGATGATATACCTGCTGTGAAGAGTCGGAAATCATGGATCAAAAACCGGGAAAAATCTCAAAATCGTCAAAATGTACCTGAAAACATACCAAACTGGGCACTTCCAAGCAATCAAGTTATACAGCATAAGATAGATCGAAAAAATAAGCATAAAGAAATTTTTGCGAAAATTTTCAATTTTTAGCGATAAATACACAAATTACCTCTCATTTGGTTCATTATTGCATAGCTGATTTGGAAAAAGAGCTCTGGAACTAAAAACTTGTTTCGTCAAATCAGGAACAACCGACCGTCGGAATTCAGCGAAACTTCAGGTAGGCTCCTTAATCATCCTGTTGATTCATTTTATCCGTTTGAAAATTAAAATTAAGTGATTTTTTTCCTTGAAACCCTTATTAAAAAATGCGTATCTGCGCATACGCGGGTTCAATGAAGGCAAGTCGCGTATACACGCGACTGTGCACAGGGAAAGTAGCGTATGCGCAGGTCCGATTTCAAAAAAAGTGTTTCTAATGCAAATTTTGATGAAATTTCTCAGGATGACCATCTCATGGAGGGAACGTGAGCATAGCGCAATAGACCAAGAGGTCATGCAGGATCGCGCAGCACAAAATTTCCTCCGAAACTGTGGATTGTTCAAATTCTTTAAAATGCCCAATATGAAAAGTAATGTGCGATTGCTTGAAATGCTCGTAAATTACCGGGAACCAGATCAGGATTGCTTCATAATTGATCAGATGCCACTACGCATAGAAGTGGAGGATATATATTTCATCACTGGACTCTCCAGGAGGGGAGACCCAGTAGACCTTCACGGAAAACCCCTGGGAGGGTTAACTGTGGAAGATTATGTCCAGTTATATTGCGTAGATAATTCCAAGAAAGTTGGAACGCAAATTGCTATTAGAGATATCAGGGATTTGCACATGAAGATCCTCCTGTTTACCATCGGCAGAGTGGCAGGATCTGCCTCACTGCATCAGGCGTCCAGGACGCAAATGAGTATAGCTGTAGAGTGTTTGATTCACGTCTACGATTGGTGCACAACCCTGCTACTGAATATGAAACAACAGCTGACTTCTATTCACCAGAAAAAAACTAAACACTTTGGCTATGGTACCATTTTGACCACATTCTTCTTCGAGAGAGTTCCAGCTTTGAGACCCAGAGTCATCTCGACTATCAGCAGCCCGCGGGACCCAAGAATTGCCCGTTGGGCAGACATGATGAAGAGACTGGGGGGCAGCGAGGTACCCCGAACCACGTGGGATGATGAGTTCTTCCTGTGGTGGGGAGAACAGATCATCGCAGTGGATGACTATCCCTATGCTGGGATGGACTTCCGAGGAGATCCAGATCTAGTACTTCCACCCGGCGCAGCATGGGGAGCAGTCGGTAAGTTTTTTGCAAAAAATTTTGACTTATATGATTTTTTGGATTTTTTCAATTATGTATGAAAAATGAAAAACAAACATGTTTTTTGATTGGATTCATAATGACTGACAATTAAAAATGATCATGTTTCAGATGTTGGACCAGTTCGTCCTGAGGGCCTACCGCGCCACAAGCGCCGCAGAGGTGAGGCGGAGACAGTGGATTCCGACAGGACTCTCCAGGCCGTGCAGAGAAACTTGGAGGGATTGACCCGCCAAATCCCTATGGCTGCCGTGGAGGACTTGCCGAAAGCCATCCAGAGACGGGTTGTAGGAGTACCCCAGGACTGGGTTAGACTATTCCGTCGTGTGGCCACTGCAGTTATGTTCTATAGGAACACGACTTCTGGGCAGGGTCCTCAGGAGTAGACAGATTTTATATATTAGATGACTGTATATTCTTTTTTGAGACTGAACATGATGGGGCATAAACCCAAGTTTTGTACGGCATTTATGGATCCAAATTTTGTAAAGTTTTTTGACATACCGATGATATATATACAACGATATTTTATGTGATGTGATAAATGTATCAAATGTATGATGTTTTTGATGATTAGAATTTATTGTATTGAATGATTAATATGCCAATCTAAAGCTTGATTAGATAATGAGTCAGCAAACCAATTGTCAGCTCGAGGAATATGAATGAATGTTAAAAATTGAAATGACCTTTGTAACAAACGTACCCTCAAGAACAATCGTAATAAAATTGGATCTCGTACCCAATAAGTGTTGTTCAACTGCGACACCACCAGCTGGGAGTCCAAGAAAACTACCAACGAATCAACACCCAAGGATATTGCCTCCGAGAGTAGATGAATGACTGCAGTGTATTCTGCTACATTATTGGAAGCATGACCAATGCAGACTCCTCTTGATACCAACAGCTGACCGGAAGGATAATGAAGCACCTAAGCCGCGGAAGCTAAGTTCCGGGTGTGTCTACTAGCACCATCGGCGAAACCAAAATGACTCATGACATCCAACACAACCTGCCAAAGCAGATCAAAAAACATCACCATCTCATCAAAAATCGAAAATCAAACAGATATGTACAAAGCAAAAAACTACTATATACAAAGCAAAATGCCAGGCCAAAGCCTAGGCATAATACTTCTTCAGATAGAGCCCATTTCGGGGCTCCGGCAACTCATTCCCTTCGAAGTCAACCAAGGTATACGCGCCTTTCTTAAGGACCTTCTTAACGATATAGGGGCCATACCACATTGACTTAAACTTTCCTGCCCCCAAGGCATCTTTTTCTTGGGCATAGACCAAAACAAGGTCACCTTCGGAAAAGACCCTAGGCTTAACCGCCTTATCGTACTGAACTTTGACTCGGTTTTTATGCGCTTCATTCAACGTGGCCGCATCTCGACGCTGCTCATCAAGATGTTCCAGATGAAGAAGCCGCTCTGCCAGACTAGAAGTGTCAGGAAGAAGCTCAACAGCTAATTTAAGGGAAGGAATCTCGCATTCAATGGGAAATACGGATTCCACCCCGTGGACTAACTGAAACGGAGTAAAGCCAGTTGCAGTTTTAACTGACGTCCTGTATGCCCAAAGTGCAAGATATAGCATAATATGCCAGTTGGATCTATGTTTATCAATTGTCCGTTGAAGAATTGTCTTCAAGGATTTATTCACGGCTTCCACTTGCCCATTGGCCTGAGGATAATATGGAGATGAATGCTCCTGCCGGAAACCCAATTAAAGAGCCAACTCAGCCATCATACTATTCTGAAAGTGACTGCCATGGTCAGTGACAATCTCTCTAGGTATACCGAAACGAGCGATAACTTGGTTGAAGAAGAAAAGAGCTGCAGTCTCACCATCGTTCCCAAAAGTAGGCATAGCCTCGACCCACTTTGTAAAGTAGTCTACTGATACGATAATGTACTTGTGACCTTTTGCCGAAGGCGGGTTACAAGTAGTATAATCCATACCCCACTTTGTAAAGGGTCCGACAGTAACGACTGGAAAAAGCGGAGCTGGATGAGCGCGCATTTTTCGAGTATACACCTAACAAGGATGACACTTCTTGACCGATTCAATGCAATCTTTGAAAATCGAGGGCCAGAAGTATCCAGCACGCAAAATCTTTTGGGCTATAGCAAGCCCAGATAAATGACCCCCACAAGCTCCACTGTGAGAATCATTGAGCACAGCCTCAGCTTCTTCGAAAGTTAAGCAGCGTCTTAGGATTGAATCAACCCCTCGACGGTACAAAGCATCACCAATAATCATATAACTTTTAGCTAAGTGACGCAGCTTACGACGCTCATCTTTCGAAAAAGAAGAGGGAAACTTCGCAGTCTGGAGATATACAATGATGTCCCCATACCAAGGATCTTTTTTGTGAGAGATTAAAAAACAAGCAGCCCCGCCCGGAAAAGGACTCAACAAAGGATCATCTCCTCACCAATAAGGCAAATTCCAGAGAGATCAATTCCGCAAAGACTAATGACTTCTTGGATTTGGCAGACATGAACTCTAGATCAAATTCCTGTAATATCACAATCCATCTATTGTATTTGCCCCCAATCACTCGCCTACTGAGGACAAACTGAAATGGATTGGCAGCTGCTAAGACATAAGTTTTGCGAAGAATAATGTAATGCCGGAGTCGCTGCATAGCATGGACTGCTGCTAAGGCTAATTTTTCTATCGGGGTGTATCGAAGTTCAGGTCCTACCAGTCCTCGACTAAGGTAGTAAATAACATGCTCAATAAGAGCATCATCCTCCTGAACCAGAACCATACCAATGGTAGATTCTGCTGTAGCCAGATACAAAAGAAAATCTCTGCTATAATCGGGTGGACTCAGCAAAGGAGCAGAGGTCAATGCCTTTTTCAAGGCATCAAATGAGCGTTGAGCATAGTCGTCCCAAAGAAAAGGAACTCCCTTCTTCAACAGTCTCATATATCCCTTTGTAATCTCAGCATAGTTAACGATAAACCTCCGAAGAAAGTTAGACTTCCCTTGGAGACTTTGAAGCTGACGGATTGACGACGGGGGAGGCAACTGAAGTATTGCCTCAACCTTGAAGGGATCTACCCTTATCCCTTCCCTAGACACAATAAATCCCAACAGCCGACCGGATGTCACCGCGAAAACGCACTTGTTCGGATTCAAACGAATTTTATAAAAACGACATCTTTCAAATATTTGTCGAAGGTGACCAGGATGATCCATCCTCTTTCGAGAATGAGCAACTAGATCATCTAAGTATGCCTCGATGATTTTCTTGATGTCGTGGAAGGCGTAAGACATGGCCCGCTGAAAAGTAGCTCCAGCATTTTTAAGACCAAAAGGCATTTTCTTATATCCAAACGTACCCCAGGGACAAATAAATGCGGTCTTATGTTGATCTTCTGGACGGATAGTAATTTGATTATAACCAGAGAAACCGTCCATGAAGGAGAAAATCTCGTTACCGGCACACTCGTCAATAATCTGATCAATGAAAGGTGTGGGGTAATTATTCTTAGGACACGCCTTATTCGGGTCTCTGAAATCGATGCACACTCGAATAGTTCCTTGCTTTTTATCTACCGGAACGGGGTTTGAAACCCATTCAATCAGAGGAACTGGGAAAATGAATCCCGCCTTAAGCAGCTTTTCAACTTCAGCTTTGATAGCTGCTGCCTTCCTAGGATTAACCGGACGAAGTTTTTGCCTGACCGGCTTAGCATTTTCATACGTCTTGATCTCATGCTAGACGATAGATGGGTCTATGCCAGGCATTTCCTCATAAGACCAAGCAAAAACATCCCTATACTCTTTGAAGAGCTCGGTATAGATTTGAATCTCTTCATGGGAACATTCAGCTCCAATGAAGACATTCTCGACAATATTGGGATTCCTGGAGATGTTCACCGGGATAGTAGGAGAGATCACAGCCATGTTCCCTTCAGCATAAACCTGTGCTGGTGCTAAGGGGCTCAAGACTGGGTGAACAGGTCCAGGAGACCGAGGACTTGGAAAACTTGTTTCGACTTCGCTCAAGTCAGGTAGGAAGTAAGACCGATGATGCAAATCATCCCACGGTCTATCTATACCTGTCATCGCTTCCAGGATGGCCTCTTCAGATGGAAGAGTGGTATCTAGACAATCCCGGGCAGAAGAAGAAGTAAGCGTCCAAGCCGGAGCCACATCACCATCCAACTCTTCCGGCGAAAGAGGAGCTGGATCAGACTCTGCAGTGTCAACAACAGACTGATATGCAATCTCAGCTGCAGAAATCGGGAATGCCATTCCACCCACTTGCCCTTCTTCCAATGTGGCCGTTGGAGAAGGTAAGGTCCAAGGGTCCGAAAAATAATGAGTTCGAAAGAACTCTCTTCGAAGGGGAGCCTTGGAGGATGAAATAGCATTAATAGACACCTTAGGAGGAGGAAGATCAAAAGAACCCATCAGGGAAGAATACATTCCAACTCCTAGATTCTCGACAGGCGCCTTAGCATTATCCAACTTAGGCACAGATGAGTCAGAAGGCGCATCCAGGTCTACAGGAGGACAGTCCAGTTGATCCACTGTAACGATCCTCCCTTCGTGGGGGAAACATACAATTCGAAATAGTGAGGATGCAATAGCATCCATGTCATATATCCAGTTCCTCCCCAACAGAAGGTTGTAGTCCAAGGCTGCATCTACTACCTCAACTTCTATGTTAACGGTTTTGCCCCCAACACAGATGGGCAAAGCCGGGACAATACCATGGGGTCTGTGAGAATGACCATCGAATGCAGTAAGAATAGTGCTAGATGGAGCAGATTTGGGAGATCCAAGTGTCTTCCAGCATGCGAAAGACATCACGCAAGTAGAAGCACCCTCATCAACAACCGTGCGAAAGATATTAGTCTTCCGATACGATGATTTAATATGGAAGGCCATATGATGAGGAAGTCTCTTCTTAAAATTCTTCATATCAAAGGTAATCAGAAGAGAATTTTTCGGATCAGTAGCCCCAATGGCAGTGAGCAAAGCACTGCGCTGAGCCGGACAAGACTGGAGTACCTCTAAAGCTGACATAGCACAAGGACTCTGCGCCACATCTTCTACAATCGAGTAGTTCTGGGCAGCCCTCATGTTCGGATTAATCGTTGACCGCTTAGAGGATGCCTTCGGTATCCGAGGCATAGACTCGACAGTTGGCTTCGTGATATGAAGCGGCTCAGTAGCATCAAGAACTTCCTTAGCTTTCGAAGATTCCTCTCCGCCATAATCACGGGATCTCGTAGCGACATCCACGTGAGCACTCATCATAAAGATATTCGATGGAATTTCCCCTTCCTGGGCACCTCCAGAGGAAGCCCCAGGATTTTGGTTCGCGCCGGCAATTAATTGCTGCCCTTGGGGAAAAGGGTTTGTTAGCATAGCCTGGGAACTAGAAGAACCCTGCTGAGATAACAGGCGCTGAGCATCCTGAATTTTCGGGCAAAGGTGTGTGAGATGGTCTCCAACACAAAGCTTGCATGGAAACTTCACTTTCTTTTTCTCCTTTTGACCCTCACCAACACGCTCGTTGGTTTTATTTGCATTGCCCTTCCCATTCTTGCCCTTCTTCTTGTTATTTCGTCCTTTCTTCTTCCCATCAGATTGTTGATTTCCTTTGGGCTCAGAAGATTGGACATCATTTATGGACAAAGACTGGGAAGGTGATGAATCAGCAGGCACAGCCTGACCAGAAGGAGCAGATTGTAAAGACAACTGCTGCAATTGAGAAAGCAGGCTGGCTGCACTACTATTGACCGATCCGACAAGCCCGTCACCATGCGGACCAGGTTTGGGTTTCGATAAATCCAACTTGGAGCGAGGAGCATTGGGGAAATACTTATAAAGTACCCCAGACTGAGAATGGGACGCGCGAACCGCCGGGCCCTAAAGATGGCCTGCTCCTCGGAATATACCCCTGACATGGATACATCTTTTGAAATATCTGACTGAAGTGACTTCAAAAACCACTCGAGAAGGAACTCACCCGGAATATGGGCTTTGATAAGCCTCTTCCTTCTCCTCCATTCCTGAATATGATCAGAAATGTGAGTTGCCTCATCCTGCTTAAAATTAGCCAGGAGTTCGGTCCCAGCCTCATATCTGACAGGCAACTAAAAATGGTTCAGAAAAGTGATAGCCAGTTCTCCAAATGTGGCGAAACTGCCCCCAGTGAGCTCTATATACCATTTTGCGGCATTTCCAGTTAAGGTGCGCTGAAATAATCTCAATCTAATCGAGTCGTCGATCAGAGAGTTTGAAGAGCACCATAAGTGGAAAGTGGTGATGTGATCTGCCGGATCTTCACCATTCTTGCCTTCAAACTTAGGAATGTCTCAAGGAAGTTTGGTTGGAACCGGAGGCCACCCCGGACTGTAACGAATCGGGTCATTAGTTAACTTCGACAAGTATGGCAAGTTTAACGTTGCCAGAAATGGTAATCGAGGCGGAGCCTGAGAATTCCATCCTTGATGGGATGGATTTCCTACATTCTGAAAAGAATAGCCTGGATTTGATGAGGCACCGAGCTGCCAGAAAGGACTCGTAGAAAACGGAGAAGAACCTCCTCCCCACGCCGAGTTACCAAAACCCAGACTAGTTCCCCCTGCTGAAGTATTGACCGAAGAGGAAAGCCCCTGGTAGGGGTTCCATGCATTAGACAGGGGAGAAAAAGACTGAAAAGCACTCGATGAAGGGAAAGAAGCATTCCCTTGATGACCTGCGAAGAACTGATTCCCCGTCAATCGCCGCAAACATAGATTCCATCCCATGTGTGACAGCCTGAATTTTCCCCGACCAAGGCTGAAACTCTGGGTCCGGGACGTAAAAGGAAACGACCCTAAAGAAGGATCGACCGAATATGCCCGGCCCAAAGGGGAACCTCAAACGAAGCCGACCACTCAGCCATGTTAGGACATGGGCGAGAGATCCGCCAAGCAGACCGCGTAAAGGAAAAAGAGGGATTTTCACTAATGGACATCCCTGAACAGAAGGGACCAGAATGAGAAGCATATGCTTGGGTGAACCCAGAGCCAAACATAGCAGTGCTAGAAGCAATCGAAGATAGAGCAAGAGTGCCCCCTGCCTCGACAGAAGCAGGGGTCTGAATGCCCGCAGCACTCACGGTAGAAGCCGCGTTCCCAGTCGTGGCCATCGAAAGATAAGAAAGATATGGAAGATCCGACGGTCTCTCAGACTCCGGTCCGACGTACTGAATAACAAACGGATGATCAAGAGGAAGAGGAGATGGACCTGTAGCTGCAGGCTCAGGTATATCTTCTATCCGAAAATCTTCCTCCTGAGGAAACAATACTCTCGAGGTGAGCGGAACGCTCCTCTCGGAACCGACACCGGAATCAGCAATGAAACCTTCAGACCTTAGTGGAGGATCTCTCTCCACAGCGTCAGACTCTACAGGGTGAAAACCACCGCTAATCGCTCCTACGCCTTCTCGGGCTAGTTGCTCGGTGACTCGGAGATAACCCCTGACTTCTCGAACGCCGAGGCGCTCGACGCCCACTTTTACGCATTTATTATATTAGACTCAAGAAAAGTGAAAAGCTAGGCAAGCTAGAGCAAAGAGCACTCTAAAATAAAATCCCCCGAGAAACAACAAGCAAACAGCCTCCAAGTATTTCCGCTCCAGGTGATGAGGACCGGACACCAAAATACAGGAAAGCGAAATATAGGACCTCCCGAAAGCAGTCTGGGATAATTACGGCCCAGGCCTACTAGCAAAGGTATCAGAAATAGTTACACCGACCTCCAAACGAAAGAATTTGCCGGCTCAAGAACCCAAGCTTCGCAAGGGCACCCCCCAGAAGTACTGCTGAAAGTGATGCGACGTCTGCCTTAGGTACCATGGGTATTCCCCCCCGCAGTCACCTGTGTGGAACCTAGGAGTGGCAACTATGGGCACCAATCCGTGTCAGAATCCGGGCGGAACGGTCTTGAGGTCAGATTCAGCTAATCAGAGAGGGGGTCTCCCTCTTCTCAGCCTTCACTTCCCCTTGCGCTGACTCTCGGGATGAGAGCTTTCCCGCCCACCCCTACCTGAGTTGGATTTCGCTCAATTAATCAACTTCTATGTTTGTTCGAGCGGCCTTGGAAGAGTTAACTCTCCACGACCGGTCAAAATTGTCAACAACCTAGCTAGTTGGTGATCGTACACTTAGTAAAAACTCGCTAGTTGATTTTAGATTAAATCGCTTATTTTAAGGGCTGTTGTATTAAGTCACAAGGATATGGAGTTGAAACCAATGGTGTTTTGACGCAAAAGAAATTAATAAAAACCTGACTACATGCACATGCAGTTCTTTGTCTTTCGATGAAGATCAATTTCTATACAGGTTCTACGAGACTAAAAAATGTATTTTTCTTTTCGAATTACACACTCACACTCACAAAAACTAAGAAGCTAACTAAATGATTCAATGCACCTAATGCAAATGACTACTAGCATGTAAATTCTAAGATGCAAAAATTCCCTTGAAACAAGGTGAAATTTCCCAAAAAGCTCCTTCAGTTTTAACTCATCTTTTGTTGTCCCAAAAGCCAATTCTTGAAGCAAGAATTCTTAGTATGAGACAACAAAAATACTTGACAACAAGAAAAAGGAATCAAATGACAACTTCTCCTCAAAATCAAACCAACAACTAGAAGCAAGAAACTTCACAAAAGCTCCAAAAGATAAGGCCAAACGAAATGAAAAACGCAACAACAAAAACAAAAACAAAACCAAATGTTTTTTGAGTTTTTGAAATGCAAAAAACAAAAAGCAAAACGAATGTTTTTGGGCTTTTTAGTTTTATAAAACAAGAGCTCAAGAAGACCAAGCACAACTATCCCAATTCAAGCCAAAACGAGACCGAATTTCAAGCACAAACTTCAACTATGCTCCCAAACCTTATAAAGCTAATGATAGCAAGATCAATAAGAGCAACGGAAGACCAAAAACTCAGCCAAGAAGCCTAGATGAATAGTGCAAACTTGCCGCAACAAAAGACTCCAAAGAAGCAAGAAAAGTTTTTTGAAAATTGCAACAAAACCCTAGCCTATGAAACTCAAGAAAACCAATCGAAAACAAAGCAAAAAACGCAATGCAAAGCACAACACAAATATAGGAGCGAGTCAGTGAGCAGAAGCTCTCTGTTCTGATAAAGCAGAACAGCCAAGAATGCTCAGAAAGCAATCTTGGAACTCAATCCAGGAGTGCCAGCACCAACAAGAACACTCTGCCAAAAAGATTAGTTTTCGAAGCAACGAAAGAGAAACAAGACTTGAAACCACTTCTGTCACACTCCAGTAAGTACAGAGACTCTGCAGACACATGCCTCCACAGCCAGAAAGGACCAAAAACACCAGAATCCTAAAATTTCAAAATCTGCCTAGGTATACGCGACCTAGCAGTTATTCAACCAGCGTGTATACGCATCTGTGTTAAGGGAAACTCGCGTATACGCGGGTCCCTTTATACAAACTAGCGTGTATACGCGACTGTGTGCAGACAAAAGAGCGTATACAAAGAAAGATAATGAAAGACAAAAAAGACAAGCCTGGGAAAGGCACCAAGACTTCAGACTGACTGCAAGAAAGCAAACTGGACTGTAAAAGACAGAAAAAACTGTTGGCAACCTACCAAACAGCTGAAACAACCCAACAGGAGAATCACAAGAATGTGATCCCCAGCGGAGTCGCCAATTCTATTTCGGGGAATTAACACCCTAGAGGTTGGTTGGGATTCAACCTCCACAGAGCAGGGGCGTACTACTTAACAGAGACTCACACAATCATGCACATTCATAAAAACTAAATAGAGCAGAATGAGAGGTTTACCCGTTGGTCCTACGTTTGAAGTAGATCCACGTGGAGTTCAAACTCCCTGCAACCGTCCTTCCTCCTTAACTTGAAATACAAGAAGAAACCAGCACAAAGGACAAGTTGTACATCATATTTCTACTCTATATGTTAGTGAGATTCATATAAAACATTAAATAAATCATAATGAATGCTTGTATAACAAATATTCTCATACATTAAAGCATACACTAACACGTTTATTTCGGGAACAGCATGATACTTCTGTATTATAAATAGTACGTACAAAAGTAATCGAGGAGAGATCACCTGATCCTTCCAAGGCCTTCGCAGACCGTCGTCCGGATCCGTCCAGCCCTTGCCTCGCTAAGACTCCTTCCAAACTGGTGCATACGAGATAACATATAAAGGGATGTGTATCTCAAGGAAACAAGGGTTTCCTACAATGAACTCGGAAAGTGCAGGAGGCACGGGGAATCAGACTTGGATAGGGAATACCAACAGAGTATAATATCAATAATTCTCTCTCTCCCTTAGGCCATACACATGAGGGCTTTTTATAGTCCCTCCAGTTTCAGCAGTTGGAAACAGTTGGCCACGGGCTGGGGTGGTTGAACTACCTGAGTAACCATCAACCCAACGCGAAATTAGGGATTTTTTATATATATTTTAATCATTTTAATGGCATACGCGGAAAAGTCTAGCTGTACTCGCGTATACACGCGGAAAAGTATGGGCATAGTCGCGTATGAGGGATTTTACACTACCCATCATTGTTATTATGTTATTAAAATCTTAGGAATGGGTGCCCAAAAGCCATGTAGCAAACATGAATCATGTCAAGGTGAGAAATGATGCTATAACACTATCCCACGCTTCTTTCAATTTATTCTTAATCACCTCCATTTCCTACTCCATTTCTGCCAACATATCTGGTCCAATAAGTACCCTATTAACCAGATCAGTCCAACTAATAGGAGTGTTGCAACTCCACCCATACAATGCCTCAAATGGACTCATCCTCAATGACTCTCGATACCCATTGTTGTAGGTGAACTCTATCAGTGGAAGATACTCTTCCCACTTGTGTTGTTGATGAATCACATATATCCTCAACATATCCTCCAATATCTTGTTGACCCTTTCAGTTTGTCCATCTATGTGTGGATGAAAATATGTTTTGAAGGCCAACTCATTGCCCAAACCTGCAAACAACTCCTCCTAAAACTTGGAAGTGAAATTTTCATCCCTGTCTGACACAATGTTCTTTGGAACACCATGCAATCTTACTCTGTATGTGATGAAAACTTTAGTTACATCGCTATCTAGATATGTAGTGCAATTCACTGTGAATGAAATGTGTAGCCTTTGTTAACATGTCCACAACAACCATGATGGAATCATGTTGTCTAGTTGTACTTGGAAAACCTATGATGAATTCCATGGAAATGACCTCCCATTTCCATTCTCGAATCGCAATCATTTGTAGCAATCCACCTGGATGCTTACACTATGCCTTAACCATCTGAAAATCCAAACATCTGGCTACAAACTCTACCACATCCTTATTTACATTCGTCCAATAATAAAATCCCTACACTGCAATCAAATTATTTTGGTAGCTTGGGTGACCCAAATATGGTTTCACATGAAACTCCCTCAAGATCGCCTTCTTGAGCTCACTATTTTCCAGCACGTTATCCTATCTCTAAATCTAACCAATCCATCTGTTGTGATATGGTAGTCCAAATCCCTTACACCTTCACCTGTACTTCCACCTTCACATGTACTTGTACTTCCACCTGGACATGTACTTGTACCAACACCTATACCTGTACCAACACCTATACCTATACCTATGCCAACACCTGTACTTGCATGTTGTTGCAACCTGTGCACAATCTCCATATACATTAGAGAAAATTTCAGCCTAAAACTGCCCATGAAATTTTCATGTAATTTCCATGTCATAATATGTAAACCAATCAAAATGATTTAAATTTAGAAAGAGGTACATGTAAATATTTTGGAGGGAAAAGAAAAACAACTGCTTTTTTAATTGTATTTTTGGCTTATCTCCTTATAGGTTTACTAAAATTTCAAGTTTAGACAATCATTAGGTGCGGAATTAAATTCCACATCCAACGAGTACCCATTATGCATACTTTTGAGAAGACCACCTTGATGAAAATTGCAGATACATTAAAACAAAGTGTTTCAACACAATTTTTTAATGTATATGCATTTTTCATCAAGGTGGGTCTTCTCAAAAGTATACATAATGGGTACTCGTTGGATGTGGAATTTAATTCTGCATCTAATGAGTGACTAAAATTGAAATTTGAGTAAACCTATAAGCAGATAAGTCGAAAATACAATTAAAAAAAATAGTTTTCGTGTTTTCCCTCCAAAATTCATAACTCTTATTTTATTATTTTAACTATTATTTTATTATTATTTTAACTATTATTTTTCCTTTGGAGGCAACTTTCAGGCTAAAATTTCCTCTAATGCCTATGATCTAGTTGACCTACTTGTAAGTTTGTCCCATAGGAGCTCATAGTTGTTATGTGATTTACATGTACCCACCTGCTAAGAGCATATGTGACTCTGTTCTCCATTCCCTTTATGCACCTGATCTCAAATTCAAACTCACTGATTGTGGCCAACCATCTAGCTTTCCTAGCGTTCATATTTTTCTTGTCAAACATGTACCTCAACCCAATGTGATCACTCATCAGTACAAACCTCCTTCCAAGAAGATAGTTCCTCCACATATTCAGTACATGTATGATTTTAGCTAGGTCAAGATCATGTGTCAGGTAGTTCTACTCATTCTCATTCAGGTTTCATGACTCATAGCATGCCACTTTTCCATCCTACATAAGGACTCCACCAAGTCCTCTCTTGCAAGCATATGTACATACTACAAACTCCTTGTTTGGATCCATGATATTTTACATTGGATCATGTGTCAAAAGTTACTACTTAAGTTGCTCAAAACTAGACTCACACTCCTCTGTCTAATCAAACTTATTACCTTTATTCTACAATGGTGTAATAGGATAAGCAACTTGTGAGAAGTTCCTGATGAACCTCTTGTAATAACCTTCAAATCCCATGAATGATCTCACCTCATCTACATTCTTAGGAGCTACCCATTCCATGATGGCCCATCATATTTTATGCATCTACAGCAATGCCCTCCTTGGAGAGAACATGCCCCAATTAGTGTACCTCAGTCTAGAAGAAACTGCATTTGCTGAGCTTAGCATACAACTGATGCTCTCTCAACAACCTTAATACCATTGCCAAATTCTCGGCATGCTCTTCCTCATTTTCAGAATATACCAATATGTCATCAATAAACACAATAAAAAATTTGTCCAAATAAGGATGCAACACACTCTTCATTAAACACATAAATGTAGCTGGGGCATTAGCCAAATCGAATGGAACTACAACAAACTCATAATGCATGTACCTGTTCCTGAATGCAATATTATATATTTCCTTCTCTTTGATGCATATGTAATGAGAGCATGATATCAAGTCCATCTTAGAGAACAATACTGCTCCCTTTAGTTGATTGAACAAACCATCAATCCTCAGTAATGGGTGCATGTTCTTGATGGTTACTTTGTCCAGTTTCCTATAATCAATGCACAATATGAAAGTGTCATCTTTCTTCTTCACGAACAACATCGGTACACCCCATGGCAATACACTTTTCCTAATGTATCCTTTCTCAAGCATCTCAGTCAATTGCAACTTTAATTCTACCAACTCAGGTGCGCTCATTTTGTAAAGTGTCTTTGATGTTGGAGCTGCCCCTGGCATCAACTCAATAGATAATTCTACATCCTTGTGTGATGGAAACTCTGAAATATTTTCCAGAAACGCATCTTAAAACTATTGTAAAAATAGAAGCATGTTCAACACATATGCATCCTCAGCTTCCTTACCTTTGTCACTAGATATATTAACTAAAAAATTAAACACCCTTTCCTACGACTGTGCTTGGCCTGCATGGTTGTCACCATCCTAATTGATGTGACTTTCTTCTTTCCCTGTAAGACTCTTAGTTCCCCATTGTCATCCAAGCACTCCATAGCTTTGTCATAGCAGTCTACCTTGGTCCTATGAAGATATAACTAATCCATACCCAATAGAATATTGTATAATTCTAAAGGAAATATGTTCAAGTGTGTTGCTATAGGACATACCATTTAACTCGAATGGACAAGATCTTACCCAATGGTGAAATATTTTCTTCATACATGTGGCCAACTACACTAACCAAGATTCTACATACATTCCTTACTCAAATCACACTTATCCACCAGGTCAAGATTAATATAACTATAGTTATATCCATGGTCAATCAAAATAGAAACAACTTGATCATAAAGCTTATCGTCCATCTGAGTGATAGAAGCTTGATGATCTACTTGTCTGTTGTCCATAGCTGCATAAATTTGAGTAATTTTATGGCCAACATCTCCCATAGTATGTGCATCCTACACATTATAGATATGTGGCCTACCACCCTACTGTTGTGGACAATCTCTGCTACAATGATCTTTTCCATAAGTCCAACATTTTATAGGCTTCCAGCCTTCATCCGTATTCTACTCCTTAGATCAAAATCCCTGTCCTCTACCAGATGTATTGAACTTCTTAGGTGGGGAAACATTCTCCTTGTTACCTGCATCTTGATGCCTTGCTCACTTCTTGTCCCATTTTCCTTTATTATTATCATTACCTTTCCAATATGGATTTGCCTCTGATCTATGCTTCGATTTCTCGTAACAATGCTTGATATTCTGGATAGCCTCCTCCAATCATCTAGGCTCATTGAACTCAATCCTATCACTGAATGAAATTGGCAACCCACTAATAAATCTCTAAATCCTGGCTTTCTCCTCCTTGAGGTAAGGCACATATCTTAGTAACTCCAAGAACCTGCTAGTATACTCCTCATCTGTCATGGAATGCATCTTCATCTCATAAAACTCATTTCCCCTATCATCGTAGTATCTCTCTGATAGATACATCTTCCATAATAGCCTTTCAAACTCACTCCAAGTCAACTCCTCCTCATAAATATCTCTGACGTTCTTCACATATTCCCACCAAATATATTCTTTTGCTCTGAGGCTGAATGTAGTTGTCCTAGCTTTCATATTTTCCAGGTAATCATGCAATCTAAAAAAATTCTTTGTGCCAAAAAAACATGCCTTTACATCTTGTAGTTTCTTCATCTCTTAGTCAAATGTAGGTGCTTTTTCCTTCTTAAACTCATCCAGAAAATAGCCCTTGTCACTCCTCCTATAAGGATGATAATGATGACGGTCATGATGCATGTCAGAACCAGAACTAGAATGATGCTTGTGTATGTCACCTCTCATATCCGGAGTGTCCAAAAATCTGCCACCTCTAACCGTGTCATCCCTATCCAACATGTGACCGTCAAGAGACTTACTGCCACATGCTCCATTGGTCCCATCCTCCTACCAATAGTTGATCTGAAGTGGCACTTGTTTTTTTAATTATGACAAACTTTGAAGGATGGTTGCATTAACCTCTGCTTTCTTTTCCTATTCCTGTATGAGAATATCGTTTTTCCCTTACAACTCCTTATTTCTTCCTTTAAAATTCTCAACGTATCTACCAAATTAGATGAATTTCCAACACCATGTTGCTCATATGACTCATAGGGAGAATCTTTGTAGTCTAACATTATGTTATCCATCTTTGATTTCTTCCTGCAATGTGCAATATGTCACCTAAACCAAATCATAAATAAAACAACATACCTTGGCGTAATTTTGTGAGGATACATCTTGCAATATCAACCAATCAGTGAAATACATGTATATACATAATTATAACAGCATATAAACTCATAACACATGGTATATTAACGCATAAACATCATTCTAGTTGGATTCCAATCATCAATGTATAATCATACCAATGCACACCATGACCTAATGCATGACAACCTCAACCATACCAACATAAACTTGACCACACACAATCACAAGCATGGACAATGCACCAGCATAAGAAACATGTACCCAAGCATGCACAACCAATGCATGTTCAATATAGCATCACGAAAGTAAGCATACACGGAAAATACACAAGCATGACCAATATGTGACCTAGCATAAATAGGTAATGCATATACAACATGTAGCAACATGTAGGCAAGTGTGCACTGACAATACATAAGCATGAACAACACATAACGATTCATACACACATGATGACATGTTGACAACAACACCATCAACCCATCCATGGCAACACCACTTCCACCACGGCCAACACAACACGGATGCAACAAACCCATAAAAAATAGGTATGAGAAACACATATGAAACCAATAGAAAAGGCATGACCAACACATCGCCCATCCAGTCCAAGTTTTGAAACATGCTCTGATACCACTCTGTAACACCCCAATCCCACATCTACGAAAGTAACTGGCCAACCGGGGTAAACATGTGACGAGAGGCTACTATAATGAGATTCAACATCCTATGTGACCTTAAGGCACTGTAACTAATGGAAAACACCAACTACATACCTTGTACAACAACCGCAACACCACCAGGAGGTAACCCAACCATTCATGCCTCTTACCCCTGGGTCACACTGGAATTTCAACCCACTTTGAGCCATAGACGCAAGCATGACACTAAATTTCAGGGGCTAGGAGGTTATATATTCAGGCATAACACTGCATGCCAGTGGCTAGGGCTCCAAATGCTCAGTTTTGTGCTTGTGGCTCCGGGATTTGAGCCACCTTGTTAGGCACAAAGCCCAGGTCACTGCTCATAACTTCATTAAAACTTAAGGGATGATAAATAACAATAGGAAAATGATAAAGAAGAAATCACATCAATAATAACTCAACTGGACCACTCCTAAGCATGACAGACATTTTTTCAAACATGTCACAAACATTGAATCTATAGGTGTAAACATCAGATTTAAGCATAGGGGTCTCATACTTATCTGAGAGTTGCTAAGAAGAATTTCTCCCTTAAATAATTAGTTTCAATGCCATATATTTTACCATAGATACATTGTGCATTCATTTACAAGTAAAAACATGGAAATATCCATACATCATCACTATAAAAATACGTGCTTATAACCAACATGATAACAACATAAATGAGAGAGAGAGAGAGAGAGAGAGAGAATAATGAGAGAGCTCCAAAATGCAGTAACAAAGGGTACCAACTGATCCTAAGAAGCCTTTTTATAGAAGAGGCCTCTATTTTCTTCATTTTCCTCCTCACATGCAACCTATGACCTTTCATCTCCCTTTTCTCCTCATTTCCATTATTTTCATCAATAAATGTGCCAAAAATACTTTTTTCCTCTTTAGTGCCTTAGCCATAGCCTTTGCAAATTTCCTTAGCCATAATAAGTTATGTGAACACCCTCACTAAGATGTTTTTCCCAACATTCAGCTTGGAATAAGCATCCCATAAACTTTGGTTATTATCATAACTTTATTACATGGAATTTTCACCAGGGTTGTTACAGGTACTACGAAGGAAGATGACCAAACTAATTCCACAGAGGTATTCCCTCCTACAGGAAATGTGGGATTCACAGCGAGTTGAGGTGATTCAAATTAATTTCGTGATTTATACACCCTACACATGGATCACTTTTAGGGGAGAAGATCACACTCGGACAATTCAGGAGATGGAAAATTTAATTATTGAAATGAAGGCAAAAGGATCCCGAGAAGAGTGGGAACTGATAAATTCAGGACTTCAAGGCATTCCTCCATGCTTTTGTTTGCTCTTTGGCAGGAATTATTCTCTAGAGAAATAATCTCTGTCAACGATGGAGAGCAACAACTTCGCCGGGAATTTCAAACCACAGAAGGTTGCTATGGGAAAAAAAATTAAAATTTTTATGGGAATGTATAAAGTGTTGGGAAGGAGAATGAATTTTCTGCAAAAAGAGAGGGATGATAGTGACAAGTTGGCTGGCCACAAACTATAATGTATGCACGCAAAAATGGAACGTTAGCTTATCCACATGGAGATAGAGTTGTTTCTCCGGACATAAGGAGACCACCTGGAGCATGAAGGATGAAAGAACTCAGGACTCCCTGGAACCCACCTTGTCTTTGTAGGATATGATCGATGCAAGAGCGATAGGAGATGAAAGGAACAACACATGACAAGCAGGAAAACATTGTGGACAAGTCATACACTAGCCCTTCTGGGGAATATTAGTAAATAATGTAGCATGTTATGTAAATTTGAAAAAAAATTGGGGTAATTTTATAGAATTTATGGGAATTTTCAATGTGATCTTGTCAAGCAGAAGGCTCAGGACAATAGAAAATGTAAGTTATTTCTCTATTGGATTTTTGAAGTTGATGATGTTAATGTTGAATGTAAATGGATTTGGCCATGAAAACCAGTATTTTATCTAATATAAATATCCTCTTCATTTAAAAAAAAATGAGTTGAGGGGCTCATTCTACAGCCCAGTATGAGAGTGATGTGTAATTTCATTTGTGCTCAATGTGGAGTTGACACATTTCAATTTTATATATATTAAATTCTGCTATAATCAAAATAAACAATAAATAAACATATTTGGTTATAAAAAGTAGTGTCACTCTAAATGTGCTTGCTTTATTGGTTATTGATATTACAACCTAATAGAAAAGAGATATTGTAAAAATACTTATTCTCGCTCTCAAGTATAAATAAAATATTTCCATGTTCATATGAAACAAAATTATTTTATATAAACTTTTAAAATTCTTTTAAAGTAATTAAAACAAAAAAAAATAGAATAATTAATTGAAACTAAAACTATTCAATTTCTTCTTTACAACCATATGTGTAATTTATTCAATTCTTAATATAAAATTAATATGTGACATTTGAAAAATATTAATAATAATTAAAAAATTCAATGTGCATCATAAATAAAATATTTTAATATATAAATTAAGTAATATTAAAATTTATTTAAAAACATATTAATAGAAAAGAAAGTTTGAATGTGGATAATGTAATCCATAAATAAAATATCTCAATATTCCTATTAACTAAATTATTTCAATGTCAACAATTTACATATTATATATGTTTTAAAATAATAATAATAATAATAATAATAATAATGTATATATATTATATAAATTAAATGAAAAAATAATTTATTATTGCTATAACATTTCAAGTATCATTTTTTTACATTTTGACCTTTTTATTAAGGGTTAATTTTGAATGGAGTAAATATTTGTGAAAAAAATAAATTATTGTTGTTATAACATTTCAAGTATCAATTTTTTACATTTTGACCCTTTTATTAAGGGTTAATTTTGAATGGAGTAAATATTTGTTGGAATTGCATATTTAAGTTATTTTATTTCATGTATTCAAGATATTTTCAAGAGGTTGAATCCATTTATGCATTCAAAAATGTAATAAATGCAATTATATATATGTATATGTATATGTATATGTATATATCTTGACCATCATCTATCCAGTCTCTAGAGAGATGCATTATTTAGAGGTGCAACTTTTTTAAGTTATATTTTTAAATACATGTAAATATTATTTAACCTTGAATATTAAAATATTTTTAATTATGACCTACATTGAATTTTTTGATTAATAGTATAGATTCATCTTAACTCTTGATCTACCAAACACTAAGAGGGATCAAATTTATCAAGATGAAAACCTCTATTTAAGGGCAAAACTTTGAGAAAAAGTTTACACATCGAGAAATTTGATTCCTATGGTCTCTTGATATAAGGACTTTTTATTTTCTCTTATTTTATATAATATATACATAATTTATGATTCACCTTCTCCACATTAAAATGTCAAACAATAAGAAATAAAATTATTTTATTATTGTTGTACAGTAAATAGAAAACTGCACATTAAACATGAAAGAATAAAATTATTTTGTTATTAATATCTTTTAAAATGTTCATATTCACATTAAAATTTTAATATATGCCAACTCATATTTAGATATAAAAAACATCTCTCTTAACATTAAACATGAATGAATTACACAATTATATCATATTTTTAATTTAAAAAAATCCATATATATATATATATATATATATATATATATATATATATATATATATATACATTTTTGTATATATAAAATTGACATAAATTTTAAATTTTTTAATATGGACATTAAGATATGTCCATATTAAAATCATCATACTTAAAGATAGTGATAGTGAGATTAACATCGACTATTCAAGCAAAAGTTAAAATCATCGCATAATATAAAGCCACAAAACAATTGAGGAAATGTGGAAATATTGCCTCCAAGAATGATTATGTAAAAGAGAATATGGGCATAAATATATGTTGTTATAGGTTTCCTCATTTATGTTATTTCATAAAAGAGAATTATGATCGACACTTTATGAAGTAATATTTTCATGTAATAAGGATCTTTTATTTTAAATTGCAAAAAAAGTTTCAAATATTTTTCAGGGGAAAATAATTATCTTGGAATTGGACAAAGTAAAAGGTGCAGACATTTACAACAGTTTTATATGGAACCTTGCTATTGATTTTGAAATCATTGTTTTTTGATATCTTTGAAGCACTTGGGCCATTTGCCTTTTATGAGCCTTTAGATGATTTGACTGACTTATCATTGGTTCCATCCTCGTAGACTTCCTCGATAATCTATTCATGTGATAATTGAATGCAAGGAAAAACTTAGAATATGGTCCACTGAATGGCCCATATTCATGGCCCATCATAAGTATTACATCCTAGAGAACTTAGAATATGCCCACTGAATGCTAAGAAAGATTGAATCAAAATGTACATTAAACACACATAGACTGATAATAGAAACTCAAATAAGTTATAAGGAAAGCATGGAAAGGAGAACAACATCAACAACTTAATACCACTTACCAAATAAATGGAACGTTAAGAGAAAAGTAGTGTTTAGATGCACTATATATGTCAAATTGAAAGATACTCTAAGTTTCATGTTATAAATGAAAAATTCATAATAAAAAAACAAATATATATATATATATATATATATATATATATATATATATATATATATATATATATATATATATTAATTAAATAATATTATAATATTAATATTAATTAATTAATTAATTAATAACTCATTAATTATAAAGATTTATAGATCAAAATATTTGACCACTCATCTTTATGGCCAGTCAATACCTATATAAACCCATCGTCATAAATAATTGTGATCATATGTTATAATACAATTGCTACAACTACTTACTTCGCATACATACCCTATCTACACACAAATATATTATTGCAACACCTCATCTACTTCGTATGGCTATTTCGATATGGATTAGGAGATTCTAATTATAGAAAGGGTTTTTGCAATCATAGGAAGAAGACCTCATGCCAACTGGTTAAACTACCAAAGAATATAAAGCATTCAGACTTAGATGTTAACATATAGGTAATGGATATTTCATCTACTGCAAAAATTCATGTAATGAATATTTAATATATTGAAAAATTTGATGTAATGAATATCTTATTGGTTAAAAAATTTGGTATTCGTAAATTATTGTGGATTGATATAAGGGAAAAATGCAACACTATTAAAAAAATTCAAATCAATTAATTTCAAACTGAATACATTGAAAAGATAGGTTTTTCCACAAGGCTTTTTTTGGAAAGGGAAAATTGCAACACTACTAACAAAATTCAAATCAATTAGTTTCAATGTGAATACATTGAAATCATAAGTTTCTCCATGAGGTTTTCTTTGAAAAAAAAATGTCAACCATGTTTTGAGAAAAAATCTTAAAACAATGGCTATTTGAAAACCATGGAATGATTTTGAGAACATATTTGGAAATTGCGCTGGAGTGGAAAGCTAAAATTTTAATTTCATTAAAGTGTTACACAACTATCACTACTTTTATTTCACAATCTTGCATAGTGAAATTAGTTTTTCCATGAGACTTTCCTTTGAAAAACAAAAATACTAGCCACAATTTGAGAAGAATTCCTAAAACAAAGGTTAGTTGGAAGCCCCAACATGAGTTTGAGACTTTGGGAATTGTACTAGGGTGGAAAGGAAAATGTTAGTTTCATTAAACTTCCATGGAATATTATTGTAAACGTAAAAGAAATGTAATCTTCTAGCAAGCGAAATGGATAGCTTCAATACTTTTATGCAGCTATTACTATTTTTCTTGCACAACCTTTGATAGTAAAGCACATTATTGCAATTGACTAGATTAAAACCTAAAAAGGCATTCAGAATTCATAAATGGATATAAAATGAAAATGATGAAGGCTTGAGAAAATGTCAAAGACAATCCATTTTGAAAGTTATGCATGGAATATTCATACCTCCAAAGTAATTTCTCTTTGAAAATCCCTTTCTTCAGGCTTTCTGGTGTAACCAACCTACAAGTCCAATACTTTGTAAAACAAAAAATTCATCTTAATTCAAAATAAATAACTAGTTTTCAAAGAAAAAAGGAAAGGTGTATCAATAAAAATGAAGTGGGTACTGGAAAAAAAAAAAAAAAAAAACAAAAAACCTAGTTCATTTTGTTTATAATTTGATTGGAACACTGAAGTAAATGAAATGAGTGAAAGGAAAATGAAAAAACATGTTCCAACTTTATAGATAAGTCAATTCTAGTGAAAAATACAGCGAATACTCCCATAGTTGGTGTCGTTGGGAGACAAGGATGTTTTTCAACTGAGAGTAAGAATGGATAGCATTAAAAAGGAAACAAACTTAGAACATTCAAACTAGTATTCCATTATTGCAGAAACCATATACCTCCAATGTACTTAAAGCAGTGAATGCAAGCATTTAATTCCCATCCATTTGAAGCAATGATTATTGTGACAAGAGATGTAGCCAATTGCACGCTACCCTAAGCTAAAAGATATAAACCACACTAAGGTGTCCTCGAAACCTAGTTATTATCACTTTGAGAGCCTTGGTCTGTCACATGTCAGACTCACTAGCACCCCAATCTCTCACATTACCCCTTATGATCCATGTCGCATGGGTAAGGAGGCTTTAGTAGGAAGGGGCTCCACTTGGGATTTAATGGTGGTGTGTGAGATTCCTTAGTGGCCAACCTTATCATCATATTTCCTCCAGTAAGGTGTTATCTTGTAAATTTTTTCTTTGAACTAAAAATTATGTTATAAACTGCAAACTCTCTTTTAACGATAGAGGTATGCCATCGATGATGGCAAACGATAACTAAGTAACCACAGAGTATACTTTTTGACAGAGACTTTGATTTAAAAGGTATCATTAAAATTTTGGAAATATGCATGGTTTTACATATGGTCTCACTTTTCATTGACCAAGCACATATAGAAAGTTCAACTATATGGTTATTACAACCAGCAACCCTCAGCAAATTTAACAACTTTCATATTGTGAACTTTTTTTAGGAGACAAATACATATAGGTAACCCGAGCCACTATTGTGAAATAGAAGTAGAAGGAGTGTGTGCTAGAGTAGATGTGGTGATAACCAGTCATGGGAAGGATGAACTCGTGAACATTTTTCAATGAACATCCTGTTTGCATTGGAAAACCTAAAATTCAATGAACATCTTGTTTTCATTGGACAACCTAAAATAAGTCTAAAATTGACAAATGAGCACAAATGATAAATGTTGGTGTGATAATCATTGATGACCAAAGAAAACACAATTTTACCCTTTTTCTTCTAATTTTTTAGAATGGTTTGAACAAATCCAGAAACGAAACAAAACACCATAACAACTCATGGTTTATTGGCCCATTTCTACCACCCACCTACAATGAATTTGTCTTGAGAATGAGAAAGCTTAGTAACAAATCTAGAAAAAATGTTCTTGTAATTGTATAATGTGGAATCAAGTTTTTCTTACTTGTTACCATATAAATTTTATGTGGTGTAAGCCTTGATAAAATTAATGTGGAATCAAGTTTTTCATACTTGATCCAAAACTACTCCATCCAACAAAATTTTTGAACTGAAGATAAAGGTTAGAACTGATAATAAACACCTTCCAAGCACTAAAGAAATAGCCTCATGGTGCATTTGTTCATTGAGGTCGGGGGCCTGGTATTGCTTCTATATCATATGCACAATGTGATCCTGCAATCCAATGCCATAAACAAAAAGGAAAAGTTATTGTTTATGGATATATATACAGAGATATCGAGAATAGAAAATATGCAAACAGGAGTATTATCAGTAATTTTAGATGAGGAATATAATGAGTATGACTTGCATTGTTTGCATTAACTAGGAATTCCTGCAGGAGAGTAAGAATCGCTGACACGACCATCAGGATACTAAACAATTCCATTTCCTTTGCGCTAACCAAAGTCCCAATATCAGAGTTCATATGAGGCTCATGTATTTTGTATATCATTTTAAATGGTTAAAAAACAAAACCATAAGCATAGGAAAAGAAAGTAATAATGTAAAAATATATAATAATAAAAAATTAAATAAACATTTTAGGAGCCATGTGGGGGGTGCAAGCCACGTGTCTCCTTTAGCTTGAGTCTTCGAGAGTTGTAGCAAGAGATATCTTATGCAGTTGATTATTATCTTTATTTTAATAGTGTAGAGATATAGATAGAGATAAAGACTTATCTTACCAATTTCTTTTAGCTCCAAATTCAGGTTCTGAATTTTGTAAGTGAACTGAAGACCCGGAAGATTTCGCAGTTAATTCAGTTGTTTATTCCACAAAAGCACCAGTAGTACCAACAACAATACCAACGACATCAAAGCTAGCAACTAAGGTAGTTTAATAATTCCCCAGAACATAACTGGACCACAGTTTAAGAATGGTCCTGAACCTTTAGTTATATAGTCCTGTAAATAACTGGAAAAGGAAAATATATGAAGAGTACATAACCTATTGTAACCGTAGCCCAGTACACTTATGAACTAGTAACCCAGAAACGATGTCGGAGGCATAATATGTAAGGTGTAGAGTAGAAAGCGTAAAAATCTAGGGGTTGAAGCTACAATTAAGATACATGAGGCTAAAGTGAAAGTGTAATATTATGGGGTTGGATCGAATATGGCTCCAAAATCTTGGATGAAGCTTTATAAATTTAGCACCTTCCAGGAGGAAATATATATATATATAAAAGGTGTAGAGTAGAAAGCGTAATAATCTAGGGGTTGAAGCTACAATTAAGATACATGAGGCTAAAGTGAAAGTGTAATATTGTGGGGTTGGATCGAATATGGCTCCAAAATCTTGGATGAGGCTTTCTAAATTTAGCACCTTTCAGGAGGATATATATATATATATATATATATATATATATATATATATATATATATATATATAATTTAAATTTATTTATATATTTATGTTTTAAATTAAAATGATTTATTTCAAAAATTATTTCAAAATATTTTACTAGTATTATATATAATTGTAAAAAAATTCAAGTTAAATTTAATTAAAAAATTAATATATAATTTTATTTCAAACAAATTTTTTATACTTAAATTAAAATTGAGATATTTTTATGTAAATGAAAACTAATTTATGTAATTAGTTGAAATAATTTATGTAATTAGTTGAAATAATAATAAAGAATAAACTAATATAAAATTAATCTTTACGTTGTAAAGTGTTTTTCTTTGAAAACAACTCTTCTCAACTGCCACTTGTATCATTGTGTACCGTTGATTTTGATGTTAGACAATTGAAATAATATCTACCTTAGGATTGAATATTGTTATTAATCAATTACATAAATAATAGAAATAATGAAAATTGTTTTAGATTCTCCAAACAACTGCATTGTGCACATGAAATTGGAAGAAGAAGGCAGCCCAAGTCTGTTTTTTCTCCTTTATAATTTTCTTTCTAAAGTATGTGACATTTTGTAACTTAGGTTTGTAGGAAAATTGCCAATGGAGAAAGAGAGAAGGAGAATCAGATTCAATTTTGGTTGTAGATTTCTGGTACCAAGTCACCAGAAAAGGATGCCCACGACGAGTTGCGCATTGCTTTAGTGAAAGTCTTCCCAGTTGATAGTGTTGCTACCAAAGAGACGATACCTGACTTGGTTCTGTCGTTAGATGTCTTGGTATGTTTCCGCATGCATTTTTGGAGGCTATACCGGCGCTCAGTTTTTTGGATTTTTTTGATGTATTTTGGAAAGAATGTGTTTGTTTTACAACACAATAGGTACATATTTTATTGAATCTACATCACGATGAACTGGAACCACTCTTTGGCATTTCAACTACGGTCAAAGAAGCGGTAAGGGCATGTGCTTCTTTTTATGAATGAACTCATCATTCTTGTTACATAGATGATGCGATGTGCTTATTAAGGCTATTTGATTATGTAATTTCATTACTATATAACCTAGGTATCGTGTAAGGCTGGACATGTGTCTCCGAAATGTATATCTCTTCACTATCATTCATGGTTCTTCTTATAAAATGTAATTTTTTTCTTTTTTAGTTACTCAATTGTTTAAATAATCTCAATTAAAATTCCTGCATTTTTTTCTGGACTTTATTGGCTGTAAATAGATGAAACTTAAGGTTAGATGTCTAACGCATTGCTGTTGTAATACATATCAACTTCCTCTGTAATACCCACCTATATCGTTTAATTCCTCGGAGCTAATGGAGTCCCATTTTTAACAAACGTTGAGCTTTTGCTGAAGTATTGCATTTCCGCCTTTTGTAGTATGCTTCGAGAGGGCATTGAGATTTTGTTATTTTACAAGAATAGATTGATCGAATCACGTCTTTAATGCATTTCTTCAAAAGGCGTATTCCAAATATTCTTGATAGCTTGTTGAACCATCTACATGTGTAAGCCTTAGAAGAACAAAAAAATGCTCAGAAGAACAAGAAATGAGTTTATTAATGAGAGTTTTAGAAATTTTCTTTTAGGTTTAGAATTCTAATAAGAGGATTCATCATCCACACAAAAAAATAGAGAAAATTTCGTAAACTCTCATTAATCAACCATGCCACAACCCCACAGAAATTTCAGTTTACATTAAAATGAAATTAGTCATTTTTACCATCTCCGAATTATAAAGCCTAACATTGACATTCATCCAAAAATAAAATTGTTTGTTAGTTGTTTCCTAAAATTTCATTTGACTTGTGCCCTCTTTTTCCTGTGTCTCATTTCATATTCGAGTCTCAAATATTTTGTCCAATACAAACGGCAACTCTTCCTCTATCTGCATTATGAAAATATAAATATATACATATGTATACAAATTGTATATATGTTTCCATATATACAGAATCATTTCCGATTACGTTGGACAAATGCTTGAGATATATATCACTGTGTGTGCATATATATAAATATTGTATTTAAATATGCAGACCAACACGCTTCAAAGGAACATGCCAAGTCCCATGCCCACTCTGGTGAGTAGAAATCAGAAGAATTGCAATCCCTGAAAGAGACGAGAGTCCAGTGGCTTGTGGATCTTATATAAAGGAAGATTGCAACAAATGATGAATTCATAGCCATAAATTTGTCCAGAGAGATGCTTACACGGATGGTGTCTACAAGGGTGAGTACTTCATGATGATAAGAGCAGGAGCATCAAAGTAAGTGGACTGATAGTAATAATAAATAGCAACCACTGTAAAGAAATTCAAATGCAAGGTCATAGAAAAGTGTCCATGTTACTATGAGAATCTTCGAAGAACAATGTCTTAATGTGGGTTTTGATATCTAGAAGAAACTATTGTATGAAAGAGATGTGATGTGGTTGTATAATGAATTATTCTGTCAATGATATGTCCTTCGTATTTCCCACTGTGGTACCATACATGTGCATATTATTGAAAATTACCTTGTTAGACATCTTTCGCAAGGAACTACTAGTGGTATGCTTCTTATTTTCCTTCACTCCTTTGTTCCTTTACAAGGGTTTGAAAGACTATTTCCATTCTTTATTTCTAGGGAAATCGGTTCCATTTTATACGTCTGCGATGTGGCCCATAGTGCATAATGAGACATCACTATGAAAGGAAGAGCCTGCGTAAGTTATAAAAAAACCTATTTTTTTTCCAAACAATTCTCCAAACCTATAATTTCTTTTAAATAAAATAATTCATATTTAAAGTTAAATATTCAATTAAATCACATAACATATCGCATATTTTTTCCTCTATACTACTCTTTCCTATGTTACTACTTTACAACGTTTCCTTTGCAACATATGGTGCAATTTCTAGTTATATTTGTGAAAAAATATTCGATAAACTTGTTTTATAAAAGCATTTTCCTTAATTTGAATATCAAAAAATCACAGAACTATGCTTGTGATTAGGTGACTTCCTAGTAACCTTGCTTAGGAACTTTTTCAAAACTAACATAAAAACAAGTCTAATATGCAGTGTTGTTGCTTATTACTTACCTCCTACACAAAAGTTAATTAATAGAAGAAGTATAAAAATTCCGCTCATACCCATGCATAAAGATATTCAATTTTTTTAATTATTAAAATTTATGATTTGTCAGGTTCCATTTTGTAAGCGATATTATAATAGTTTAGAGCTTCTTCAACTTTTGAAATTGGGTTTGTACTTTAGAATATTAAAACAAATAAAATTGTTAAGTTTTTAAGTAGGGAGATAATTATAGTTGAATTCACAAAATTAAGTGTTTAGTTAAAAAAAGGAAACTTATATTTTTCATTAAAATCATTTATAACAAAAATTTACACAACAAATGGAATCAATTGGATTTTGTTTTTTGTTTATATTCTTAAATAACTAATGCATATACAAATTCTTATAATTTTTTACCTTGCATTATTTAACAACTTGATATTTCAAGGCCTTAAATAAATCCTACACAAATTTCCCATAAAATTAAACTAGCTATTAAAGGTAGGTAAAAATGTTTGAAAGGAGCTTCCTCCGTGTCTGACTTCGTGGCATCCTTCTGAGCACCTTACGCCTTCCCCTTCTCCCTCTGTAGTCCCCTTTCGACCCTCCTCGTCTCCCATCCTAAGCATAATCATCCTCGCGGCCTCTGGTCGGACAACCTTTCATAGTTTCGTCGGCCCAAGATCCCTCTCTAGCTGAGGAAATCATGGCTTTCAACACTTTGGTTGTCACAGCGCCTAAGTTTCGAAAGCAAGTTCCTTCATGCTTTTTGAAAAACGTTGATGAAATTTTAAGGATTGAGATCACTCCCCCCCCCCAATCATATTCTCGTGCATTTCAGCTTGTTGATCACGACCTCATAGGTCAATTCATGGGTCTCTATCCCTTTCCACACTCAGTACAGACTTCAACTTAGAATAATTGGAAGCCCCTCATCAAAGGAGAAGTAATTTCGTCTTTTTGTGGTAAGGGTTTTTCACTTTTTACTTTGAGAACAAGCGGGCCTGATATTTGGTTTTTAGGAGTGGCCCTTACTTCATAGGAGCCCAAGGACTTTATTTGGATAGGTGGAGCCCCAGCTTCAACCAGGAATATGATGTCCCCTATTCAATTCTTGTTTGGGTGAAACTCCCTTACCTTCCCCTACATTTCTAGAATGACACAACCTTTCGATTGATTGGGAACTCATTGGGGAAGTACATTGACTGTGCGGAGCCAAAGGATCGACTCTTTGCTTGTGCAATGATTTGTGTGGAAGTAGATCTGGAAAAAGGCCTTCCTGTTGCAGTAAATCTCTATATCGATAGTTAGACTCATGTACAGGAAGTGGATTATGATCAGCTCCCCTTCAAATGAAGAGGATTTTTCCAAAGGTTTCCCAAAATCCTAGGCCACCATGGAAAACTAGCATAGAGATTCGAATGAGCAGTGGAGACAAGTTAAATGAAGAAAGGGAAACACCAGAAAAAATAATGTTCCTACAACAAATGCTTCACAATCCCCCCCCCCCCCACCTGAATATGGGTCCAAGTCAAAGCAAGCCTTATGCCCCTCCGAGGCCCTCTAGCCATAGTGGGGGTGTTGGAACGGATGACAAATATTATGCAGCCCTTGTTGGTGCCTCAATTGATGGTGATTCTTCCCAACTGTCCCCAAGAAAAAACGACTTACATGGACATGGGGCAAGGAAGCAAGATTTTCCTCCATAGCTTCAAAAAATGACTCCTCCAAGAAAATTTCTACACAAAAGTTTAGAAGAAACCTCAGAGGAAGAGGAGGATAAAGAAGAATTCTTATCCTCCAAAGAGATGACTAGACAAGCAAAACCAGCAAGCTCAGCAGATGAGAAATAAGAAAGCACGAGGACCAATGATATAGCCAGAATTGTTTCCAATATCAGGTCGAAAAGGAAATAAATATATCTAGCTAGAGAAAACTAAAAAAGACAAAGAGCTAGGGTTTCATCAAACCATTCCTCAGCAATTAGCAGATATCAGGGTCAAAGGAGGAAATAAAGGAAATATAGCAGGTCCCAGGAAAGGTATGTCATCTTCAAAAAGAAAATAATGAATATCATCTCATGGAACTGTAGGGGACTTGGTTTAGGAAAAATAATCATGAAAATGAAATCTTTAATTCAAAAGGAAAGACTAGCAATAACCCTTCTCCAGGAGACTAAGTTAGGAGAGCTAGAAATCACCTCCACTCACTACAAAATTTGTGGGAAAATTCACAGGTTAGTGGTAATATCGTGAGGCACATTGGGAGGCCTTTGCACGATGTGGAATCTAGCACATATGTAACTGGTAAGTTATATAAGTACAAACCATTGGATAGAAACTACCTTTAAAATTTTAGAGTTGCAACAGATATGTACTATAGTCAATGTATATATTCTAGCACATTTTTTAGACAAGAAAGAGTGTTGGAAGTCCCTCGTAGAGTTGAAAAAATTTGATTATGGATGCAATTATATCCTTGGCGGGGACTTCAACACTTCTTTTCACAAAAGGACAAACGTGGGGGATTTTTGTCCATGATGCCTCCCAAGAAAAAATGTAGGACTTAATGCTTACCCTTATCCTCTACGGCTAGAACAATAAGTGCTCATTCCCTAGCCACATTTTTGCTCGTATTGATCGCTTCTTAGCCTATGATAGCCTTCTATCATTGAACCTATGCATTAAATCCTTTATCCTCCCTTGGTGTGGTTTGGGTCACCATACTATTTGCCTCCTCCTCTCGTCCTCCCATAATCTAGGCCCTATTCCCTTTAGGTTCTCCCCCCTTTGACTAGATTCGCAAGGGTTATATGATTTGGTTTCAATTTCATGAATTCAATGGGTGGAGGGAAGCCCAATTTCTATTTGGGAAACCAAAATCAAACATATTGAAGGATATATTTGGAAATGACTCAAGGAGAATAAAACATAAGGGAAGAATTCAATAAGGGACATGGAACAACAACTAGCATCTATTCAGGAACAAATATAGGCTTCCCTAGTCACTCAGATTGAGTTCCAAAATGAATTTGATACCTATAAGCCTCTCCACACTCTCCTCAAAAGAGAAGAAGATTATTGGAAGTTAAAATCAAGAAATACTTGGCTTTCAACCAGGGATCTAAACACTAAATTATTCCATAAGAAGGAAAGGTTTAGAGAAAGTAAATGAAACATATCCCAGATTCACATTGGGGGGAAACCATCACAAAGTTCGAGGACATCAAGGATGTTTCAATTCAACACTTCCAGGCTCTATACTAGGAGGACTTTCAGATTGATCAAGAAAGTGAGGAGTATATGTTAGATCATGTTCCCACCCTTGTCTCTAAGGTAATTAATTCTCTCCTTATTACTCCTATGACTACTAAAGAGATTAGAAGTATTGTATTTTCCTTTTTTTCAAACAAAGCCCTAGGTCCAAATGGATTCTCAGCCAGTTTTTACCATCGCTTATGGAACCCGATGAACAAATATTTGTGCCAAATGATAGGATATCCCTTCAAATGCTTCATCATGGGGGGGGGCATCAACTACTTCTTCTTAGCCCTAATCCCCAAAGAATCTAATCCCTCCTCCTTTTCCATATTTCGCCTTATATATTTTTGTAATGTCTCTTACATGATCATTTCAAAGCTCCTTGCCTCTAGGCTTAAAAAAATCCTTCCCCTTTTGACCTCTAATAACCAGGGTGGATTTGTTCCGGGAAGGAAAATATTTGACAATATAATTCTAATTCATGAATAAATAGACACTAGATGGAAAAGAGGGGATCAAGGCATGGTAATTGAGCTGGATATGGAAAATGCCTTTTAAAATGCAAGACATAGTTTTCTCCTGAAGTTACTGAAGAAAATAGGTTTTAATGCAACCTTTATAAAATGGATTACATTGTGCATCTCCCTTATGGTCAACAGAAGAGTGGCGGGATCTTTAAAATTATCCAGAGGATTGAGGCAATGTTTTACCCTCTCTCCCTTCCTTTACATTTAATGGAAAATTCATTGAGTAGAATACTAGGACATGAAAGAGAAACCCACATATTTCCAGATATCATATACAAGGCAAGGATCAGAAGCATCAATAACGTCATAGTTTACATATGACACCATATTTTAAAGAGGGGCCTCTATGGTTATTGATAAGTGCTTTAAATATAATCTGGACAAGTTTCTAAGGGCCTATGGACAAGCCATAACTGAAATAAAAAGTCACATATACACCTAGAATATCACGACACAAAAAGCCAAGAAGATTGAGTAAATTTTGGGTTTCAATATTTTCCAGGACTAGAAGGACTTCAATTACCTTGGTATGCCAATATACTTAAGGATAACATCTCCCAATGCTTGGTAGAGAGTCTTGGATAAAATAAAAACCAAAATAGTGAACTAGGGAGGGATGTGGTTTAATATTAATGTGGACAAGACCATCTTGGTGAAATCGGTCTTATCAGGTATTCCTTTGTACCAGTTCTCACCTCTTCAAGTCCCTAAGTATGTTTTGCATAAACTTGGTATATACATCAAGAAAATATTATGGGAGGGAGGGAAGTAGGACATAAAAAATTTCCATTTGGTGAATTGGAAAAATGTCAAAGCACCAAAATAACATTGGGGGGGCTAGGAATTCATGACCCCACTATGTTCAATTCTGCCATGAGTGCCAAAATTTAGTCGATGCTTAAGACGCGGCCAGACCAATGGTGGGCATAAATTATGATAGATAAATACTTGTATCACAATAAAAAAGAGACTCGCAATGATTTGATCCAAGGCTCTCCTATATGGAAACTCCTCCAGTCCTCCTCATCTCTCATTTTGAACAATCTCTGCAAAATCCTAGGGAATTCAAGCACAATTAACATCTAGATGGATATTATCTTGGATCACCCTCCTTTGTGATTGGTGATCTAAAATTGAATGTTAGTTATTTTTGTACTAATTTCATTTTTAGATATAAAACTTATTCATTGATCTTATGCTTGATGTGCAGGTTCCCTTGTTGCTTATGTGTGTCAAGGGAGGAATTAAAACTGAATTTTATGAGTGTAATTGAAATAATAAAGGATGAATTAAAATTTTTAATAGCAGCAACATAAATGATAGCAAACCACACAAATTGATATAATAAAACAAATTTTTGATGAAGGAGTTCACCCCTCCTGGACTACTTCTCCTTAGTCTAACTCCATATCTTGGGCCTCTGTATTAGCTCAAATTTGCACAAAATGTTGTTTACATGCATCAAATTCTCTTGGAACCTTTTCCAATGAGTTTAAAATATCAAAATATATCATAAAAAATTATTTGTTTACTCAATTCGGTTACTAGATGATCTGGGCATGGCCTTCCCTCCAGGTGGCCCTAAGCTTCAAAAAACTTCAATTCAACAAAAAATTGTGTAGATGACCTCTTCTACCTCTGCAACCTATTCCAATGGCTCCAAAACATCAAAATATGCTAAGAATGACTCTTCCTGCACCCTATTTAGTCGAATATTGCCTTCATTATGGCAAAAACCAATTTTCCCTATAATTTCTCCACTAAATCTAGAAAATGTCGAGTTAACTCCAATAAATGTGGAAATCTGCCGAATCTGGTGGGTTCACAAAAGGTGCCGCCAAGTTAATCGCGTGATTAATGCTAAGACAAGTATGTGTTAAGTGGGGTTAAGAGCGTTTTGTGCTAACCCACACTTATCCACAAATCTTGTATTAATATACGGCTTAACGCATTTAAATCTCTACAGTCACTTATCGCATCACAGTCACTTATCGCAGATCGCATCACAGTCACTTCTCACAGTTCGTAGATCGCATCAGAGTCACTTATCGCACAATGTCAAATCACAATTTTTTTTTGTTTCCTTATGTCCTCCACTCCTAAACTTCTGATGCGAGATGGTTGAACTCATTGAAGCTTTGGAGCAAGGTTTAATACTTTGGGTTAATGAAATATGTCGCAGATATATGTTATGTTTTCATTCGACTATGATTTCGGCCATTAGTCCCAACCTTTGTTTAAATAAATATGTGACCAATCTTGACCTTGCAATATGTAATGCATGCGCCTTCCAATTGAATATTATCCACCGGATTTCTTTAGCTCTCGGTTGCACCACGTGCCCTACCCCATTGGCCTATAAATTACACCAATAAAATAATCCACCATAGTAATAATTCCAAACTTAGGAAATAGGAGAAAAATTGAACTTCCCCAAGCAACATTGGCGAATCTAGAGATGACACTTGTCACAGTCCCATTAGACTAAAACTGAAGAAGATTCATGAATGATGACTAGGCTGCCATGTCATCAGCCTGTACCTGTTCTGAAATTTTTTAATAAAAAGTTGCATGTTTTGAACGACGATCAACAGACCATAACTCCTTCATCCGAACTCGGTTTTCAACGAAATGAGTTGCGTTGGATTCCTTGCGATGGGCCAGTCATCTTTATTCTCATTTCATTCAATTCTGAGCACTTTCAATTTTGAGATAAAATACTAAGCCTCTGATCATTCCTCCCCAATAGAAGCCTTTTGGACCCCAATATCTCTTGATTACTAATTATGTGGATGAGGGGACTATTCCCTCACCCTTCCAGTCTCTATCCACTAAAATTTACCCAATTTCATCATTTGAAGCTTTTCATAAAAATTCAATTTTTTCATCGATTTTTGCGACCTTCTCTTGCTGTCATTGACACCGTCATGCTGCAACATTTCTAAATTTGCATAATAGAAATCTATTTTTGCATAAACCATATTGTTCCTACCTTGTTCAACAATCAAAGAAAACTTATTAACTTTCTCACCTTGCACACTGTCATCATGGTGATTTTTAGCTGCTTTTGCTTTGTACTTGCATTGACTCTTGACCAAGTATCTTCGCCATTTCCATGCACCTTTTGGAAACCAACAATAAGAATTTGTGGAGCCCATGCCTTCTTTTACAAGCTTCTTTGTCACTTTCTCTTTGACCTTTGCACCCTCTTGCACCGGCATCTTGTTTCCAACACCGCTCAACACCAATCTGGACTATTGCAGATGTTTTTTACCTTATTTCAAAGGCAACCTGTTAACACCCTGAAACAACTCATTACAAGCATAAGAATATTTTTGAAAAGTGTGATTCAATACATCTCTTTGTTTCATCATAAACAATGTCAAGTTCTGATTTGCATTCACTATCCTCTTCATTTCACTTGCATGCATAAGAGACAAACCTTTCTTCTTCTTATTTGATCTAATTATGTACTCAATACCATCCTTAAACAAGTGATACTTTTTCTCATGGCGATGAAATGCAGCTTTCCTATCATACAGATAAGGACTTCCCAATACAATACCTGATAACTCAAGCGAAACCACATCAATCTCAACTTCATCAAGAAAGTTTGAGTTAATGGAAAATCTTAGTAAGCACTTCCTTGTAACCTGCAATTTTTCATTCTTGCATATCCAACCCAAAGGATATGGCCTTGGATATCTAATGGTATCAAGGCCTAGTTTCTTAACCAAATATTCGGAAATCAAGTTAGCTTGTGACCCACTATCAAAAAGTGTATTAATTTTGGTATGTTTAGAGACAACTCTAATATGGAAAAGTTCTATTCTTGTATCTTCATCATGAGTATCATTTGAACAATTTGAAGTGCTAGTGCTTGCAACATATTTACCTTTCAAACCCATGGTTGTAATTTTTGTCTCATCTCCTGAATCTGATCCTAATTCATGTTCACCTATTGCAACGGTTTTTCCCTTCTCTTTGGCTTTCAATCTATTTGGTTTCAATTCTGGATGAAGTTGCCAATAGTGGTCTTCATCATGGCTAGTATTTGAATAGTTCTTGCATGTGAGTTTTTCCTTCTCTCTTTTTATAGAGCTATTCCCTTTTCCTCTTCCATAAAATTTTCCTTTCCCTTTACCCTCACTTTCACTTTTCTCCTCTATGCCTTGTTTTCCCCTTGTCTCTAAGTGTGTGGCATGTAAACAAACTTCATATAAATTTCTTGGTTTCAACATAAGAATAGTATGCTTCAAATAGTAATGTAAACCCCCAATATATTTTAAGAGTGTATCTTGGGAATTCAAATTTACTCCTAACAACAAAGCTCTCTTTCTAAACTCCTAGGTATACACTTGAACTGTTTAACCCTTGAGCTACTTAAAAATTTTCCAACTCATAATATATTTTTTCATGTAGGCTAATGGATAAAACTAACTTTTAATGGAAGAAATAAGCTCAACCCAAGAATCTTACCATGGATTCACATTTCCTCTTGAGTCTTTGATTCCCACCAAACTAGTGATGCTCCTTCTGGCCTTAATGAAGCCAATTTGATCTTTATATTGTCTTCATGAAGTTTTTGAATTCTACAATACACCTCCAATTGACGTATCCAATTATCAATCCTCTCTTCATTTATATTTCCATTCTACATGGGTAGTTCAAACTTAATGTCCAATTTGAGTAATGGATTTTTTCCTTTTATGGCTTTTGTGTGAGTGTGAGTGGTCTTTGTGGTGGAAGTGGAAGATTATACAAATGGGGATGATGACGATGATAAATATGGTGGAGATGGAGGTGGATTTCCTCCGCTACCATTTGAACTCTTCTCTTCGTCCTTCTTACCATTTGAAGTTCCTTCTCCAACTGAAGGCTTAGAACCTCATCTTACTCTTTCTACAGTAAATGCATCAAACATGATTTTAACCATTCTTTAAATGTCCTTGAATTCTCTCTTGGCATCCTCCTCTTCTGAATGTCCATGATTCTCTCCAACACCTAACATAATGGCTAAGGATTCAATCTCAACACCTCATGCTTGTACCTCTTCAATCAACTCATATTCTTGTACAAATTATACCTCTTCAATCTCAGCTTCTTGAGACAAAACTTGAGGTTCTTCAAGTGCAACTATGAGTGGAATTTTGGGTGAGGATGATTCTCTTTCAACTCTCCCTCTTTTGTTCCTATTCGCAGGACTTGCAACCAAAAATTTCCCTTCACCTTTCTGCAACTTTAACCTTGTCAGCATCACAAAATTGCAACCATTAACTTGCACAAAACTTCAAGCAAATATCAAGAAAATAACCTTGTCTTTCAACCTGCCTCTGATACCAATTTGATCTAAAATTGAATGTTATTTATTTCTGTGCTAATTTCATTTGTAGATATAAAAATTCTTCACTAATCTTATGTTTGATGTGCATGTTCCCTTGTTGCTTATGTGTGTCAAAAGAGGAATTAAAACTGAATTTTATGAGTGTTTTTAAAAGAATAAAGCATGAATTTAAAATGTTGAACAACATCAACATAAATTATAGAAAACCACACAAAATGATACAATAAAACAAAGTTTTTATGAAGGATTTCACCCCTCCTAGGCTACATCTCCTTGGTCCAACTCCATAGCTTGGGCCTCTGTATTAGCTAAAATTTGCTCGAAATTATGATTACATGCATCAAATTATCTTTCAACATATTCCAATGAGTTTAAAACATCTAAATCTATTAGAAATGACTATTTGTTTACTCAATTTGGTTACCAGATGCTCTGGGCATGGCCTTCCCTCCTAGTGGCCCTGGGCTTTAAAAATATTCAAGTCAACAAAAACTTGTGTAGATGACCTCTTATGCCTCTACAACCTATTCCAATGGCTCCAAAACATCAAAAAATTCTAAGAATGACTCTTCCCGCACCTTATTTGGTCAAATATTTCCTCCATTGTGGAAAAAATCAATTTTCCGTACAATTTCTTCACTAAATCTAGAAATGTCGAGCTAAATCCACTAAATGTGGAAGTCTACTGAATCTGGCAGGTCCACCAAAGGCGCTGCCAATTTAATCTTGTGATTAATTCTGAGATAAGTATGTGTTAAGTGGGGTTAAGTGTGTTTCGCGATAACCTGCACTTATCCAGAAATCTTGTATTAATATACAGTTTTATGCATTTAAATCTTCGCAGATTGCATCAAAGTCACTTATCGCAGATCGTGAATCACATCACAGTCACTTATCGCAGATCACAGATTACATCACATCCACTTATTGCGCAATCAAATTGCAAAACTTTTTGTTGTTGCCTTATGCCCTCCACTCCTAAACTCCTGACACGAGATGGTTTAGCTCGTCGATGCTTTGGACCAAGGTTTAATACTTTGCGTTAATGAAATATGTCACGGATATATGTTGTATTTTCATTCGACTATGGTTTCAGCCATTAGTCCCAACCTTTGTTTAAATAAATATACGACCAGCCTTGACCTTGTAATATTTAATACATGTGCCTTCCAACCAAAGATTATCCGTCAGATTTCTTTGGCTCTCGGTTGCACCGCGTGCCCTACCCCATTGGCCTATAAATTCCACCAATAAGATAATACACCATAGTAATAATTCCAAACTTAAGAAGTAGGAGAAAAATTCAACTTCCCCAAGAAATATTGACGAATCTAGAGATGACACTTGTCACAATCCCATTGGAATAAAACTAAATAATATTCCTGAATGCTGACTCGGATGCCATGTCATCATCCTGTACCTGTTCTATAATTTTTTATTAAAATTTGCATGTTCTAAATGGTGATCAGCGGACCATAACTCCTTTATCCTAACTCGGTTTTCAACGAAACGAATTGCGTTGGATTCCTTGTGATGGGTCGGTCGTTTTCGTTCTGGTTTCATTCAATTCTGAGCACTTTCATTTTTGAGCTAAAATACTAAGCCTCTTATCATTCCTCCCCATTAGAAGCCTTTTGGACCACAAAATATCTCTTGATTACTGATTATGGGGATGAGGTTACTATTCCCTCACCCTTCCAATCTATATCCACTAAAATTTACCCAATTTCATCATTTGGAGATTTTCATAAAAAGTCACTTTTTCCTCGATTCTTGCGAGCTCTTGTTGTCATTGACACTGTCATGCTGCAATATTTCTAAATTTTCAAAACAACAATCTATTTTTTCAGAAACCATCTTGCTCCTACCTTGGTTAGCAATCAAAGAAAACTTAGAAACTTTCTCACCTTGCACACTGTCATCATGGTGATTTTTAGCTGCTTTCACTTTGTACTTGTGTCGACTCTTGACCAAGTATCTTCGCCATTGCCAAGTACCTTTTGGAAACCAGAAATAAGAATTTTTGGAACCCATGCCTTCTTTTCCAAGCCGCTTTGTCACTTTCTCTTTTACTTTTGCACCCTCTTGCGCTAGCATCTTGTTTCCAACACCGCTAAACGCCAATGTTGACTGCTGCAGATGTTTTTCACCTTCTTTCAAAGGAAACTGGTTAACATCTTGAAACAACTCATTACAAGCATAAGCGTCTTTTTGAAAAGTGCGATTCAATACATCTCTTTGTTTCATCATCAAGAATTTCAAGTTCCTACTTGCATTCACTATCGTCTTCATTTCACTTGCATGCATAAGAGACAAACCTATCTTCTTCTTATGTTCTCTAATTATGTACTCAATACCATCCTTAAACAAGTGATACTTGTTCTCATGGCGATGAAATACAACTTTCCTAATATACAGAGAAGGACTTCCCAATACAATACCTAATATCTCAAGCGACACCACTTCAAGCTCAACTTCATCAAGAAAGTTTGAGTTTATGGGGAATCCTCGTAAGCACTTCCTTGTAACTTGCAAGTTTGAATTCTTGCAGATCCAACCCAAATGATATGGTCTTGGAATTCCAATTGTTTCAAGGCCTAGTTTCTTAACCAAATCTTCGGAAATCAAGTTAGCTTGTGACCCACTATCAAAAAGTGTATCAATTTTGGTATGTTTAGAGATAACTCTAATATGGAAAAGTTATATTCTTGTATCTTCATCATGAGTATCATTTGAACAATTTGAAGTACTAGTGCTTGCAACATGTTTACCTTTCAAACCCATGGCTGTATTTTTTGTCTCTTGAATCTGACCCTAAGTCATGTTCAGCTATAGCAATATTTTTTCCCTTCTCTTGGCTTTTGATTTATTTGGTTTCAATTCTGGATGACGTTGCCAATAGTGGTCTTCATTGTGTCCAGTCTTTGAACAGTTCTTGCATGTGCTTTTTTCCTTCTCTCTTTTTATAGAGCTATTCCTTTTTCCTCTTCCATAAAATTTTCCTTTCTCTTTACCCTCACTTTCACTTTTATCCTCTATGTCTTGTTTTCCCCTTGCCTCTAAGTGTGTGGCTTGTACACAAACTTCACCTAAATTTCTTGGGTTAAACATAAGAATAGTATGCTTCAAATAGGAATGTCAACCCCCAATATATTTCAAGACTGTATCTTGGGAATTCAAATTTACTTCTAACAACAAAGCTCTCTTTCTAAACTCTTGGGTATACTCTTGAACTGTTTGACCCTTGAGCTGCTTAAAATTTTTCCAACTCATAATAGATTTTTGCATGTAGGATAATGGATAAAACTGTCTTTTAGTGGGAGAAATAAACTCAACCCAAGAAACGGATATCTTACCATGGATTCACATTTCCTCTTAAGTCTTTGCTTCCCACCAAACTAGTGCTACTCCTTCTAGCCTTAATAAATCCAACTATATCTTTATATCGTCTTCATGAAGGTTTTGAATTCTACAATACACCTCCAATTGGTGTATCCAATTGTCAAGCCTCTCTGCATTTACCTCGCCATTGTACATGGGTAGTTCAAACTTAATGTCCAATTTGAGTAATGGATTTTGTCCTTTTGTGGATTTTGTGTGAGTGTGAGTGGTCTTTGTGGTGGAAGTGTAAGATGATATAGATGGGGATGATGGGATGATGGGATGATGAGGATGAGGATGATGAAGATGGTGGAGATGGAGGTGGCTTTCCTCCGCTGCTCTTTGAACTCTTCTCTTCATCCTTCTTACCATCTGGAGTTCCTTCTCCAAATGAAGGCTTAGAACCTCCTCCTTCTCTTTTTGCAGTAAATGCATCAAACATGTTTTTAACCATTCTCTAAATGTTCTTGAATTCTCTCTTGACATCCTCCTCTTCTAAAATTCCATGAGTCTCTCCAACACCTAACATAATGGCTAAGAATTCAAGCTCAACACCTAATGCTTGCACCTCTTCAATCAACTCATATTCTTGTACAAATTTCACCTCTTCAATCTCAGCTTCTTGAGACAAAACTTAAGGTTCTTCAAGTGAAACTATGAGTGGAATTTTGGGTGAGGGTGATTCACTTTCAGCTCTCCTTTTTCTGTTCCTAATCTTAGGACTTCCAACCAACAATTTCCCTTCACCTTTTTGCAACTTTAACCTTGTCAGCATCACAAAATTGCAACCATTAACTTGCATGAAACTTCAAGCAATTACCAAGAAAATAACCTTTCCTTTTAACTAGGCTCTAATACCAACTTAATCTGAGATTGAATGTTAGTTATTACTGTGTTGATTTCATTTTCAAATATAAAACTTATTCACTGAGCTTATTCTTGATGTGTAGGTTCCCTTGTTTCTTATGTGTGTCAAAAGAGGAATTAAAACTGAATTTTCTGTGTTTTTGAAAGCATAAAGCATGAATTTAAAATTTTGAACAAAAGAAACATAAATTACAACAAACCACACAAACTGATATAATAAAATAGATTTTTGATGAAGGAGTTCACCCCTCCTGGGCTACATCTCCTTGGTTCAGCTCCATAGCTTAAGCCTTTATATTAGCTCAAATTTTCTCAAAATGTTGTTTACATGCATCAAATTCTCTTTTAACATGTTCCAATGAGTTTAAAACATTGAAATATATCATAAATGACTATTTTTTTACTCAATTTGGTTACCAGATGCTCCGGGCATGGCCTTCCCTCCTGGTGGCCCTCAACTTCAAAAAGATTCAAGCAACAAAAACCTATGAATATGACCTCTTCTGCCTTTGAAACCTCTTCCAATGGCTCCAAAACATCAAAATATGCTAATAATGACTCTTCTTGCACCCTATTTGGTCGAAAACTACCTCCATTATGGAAAAAACCAATTTTCCCTACAATTTCTCCTCTAAATTTGGAAAATGTCCAGCGAGATCCACTAAATGTGTAATTTTTCTGAATGTGACGAGTCTTCCAAATGTGCCACCAATTTAATCATGTGATTAATGCTGATATAAGTATGTGTTAAGTGGGGTTAAGCGCATTTAGCGCTAACCCGCACTTATCCACAGATCTTGTATTAATATACAACTTAACGCATTTAAATCTTCGCAGATCACATCGCAATCACTTATCACATATCACATCACAATCACTTATCACATATCATAGATCATATCATAGTCACTTATCACAGTTCCCGTCACAGTCACTTATCGCGCAATCGAAAATCATAAATCTTTTTTTTGTTTCCTTATGTCCTCCGCTCCTAAACTCCCAATGCGAGATGGTTGAACTCGTCGATGCTTTGGACCAAGGTTTAATACTTTGGGTTAGTGAAATATGTCGCGGATATATGTTGTATTTTCATTTGACTATGGTTTCGACCATTAGTCCCAACCTTTGTTTAAATAAATATGCGACCAACCTTAACCTTGCAATATGTAATGCATGCACCTTCCAACTGAAGATTATCCGCCAGATTTCTTTGGCTCTCGGTTGTGCCACGTGCCCTACCCCATTGGCCTATAAATTTCACCTATAAAATAATCAACCATAGTAATAATTCCAAACTTAGGAAACGGGATAAAAATTCAACTTCCCCAAGAAACATTGGCGAATTTGGAGATGACACTTTTCAAAGTCCCATTGGACTAAAACTGAATAATATTTACTAAATGCTGACTAGGATGCCATGTCATCATCCTGTACCTATTCTGCAATTTTTTAATAAAAATTTTCTTGTTCTCAACGGCGATCAACAGACCATAACTCCTTCATGTGAACTCGGTTTTCAACGAAATGAGTTGCGTTGGATTCCTTGCGACGGGACTGTCATTATTGTTTTGGTTTCATTCAATTATGATCACTTTCATTTTTGAGCTAAAATACTGAGCCTCTGATCAATTGGATCCTTCAATTTCACCTCTAAAGCATCACTTATTGTAGGTTGGCTTCGTTTACTTACATTAGATCTCTAGTTGGGATAGGCAAGATCTCTAGAGAGGATGGAAAATTGAAGATACCCTAGCCCATTTGGTCTCGACTCTGGGTATTCTAAAAAAAAAAATTTAAGTGGTTGTGCCCCCCTTGTTCAATCCATGGAAAATATATGGGGTTGGAAGAGCTTCTCCTATTCGATCAAGGAAGGCTACTCTCATCTTCTCTTTAATGAAAAAATTCCCCCGAAATATTCGATATGGAACAAATTTGGAAGACAAATGCAATTTCCAAAGTAAATTTCTTTTGTTGGCTGCTCTCTCACAAAAGAATCCTCACTACAGAGAATATTTAGAAATGTTAAATTTATGTTCCCTCTAGGTGTCCCCTTTGTGAGAAATCGAAGGAAAACATTTCCCATATTTTTCTCTTGTACCCATTTTCTAGATCTTTCTGGGCCCTAGCTCTTGGCCTTATTTTCCCAAGAACCAGTCGACCTACTAATATTAATTCCTTCTTTTTCTCTTGGACCAAATTCTATGTGGGCTCCCTTCAGGCCAAAATCTCCTTTAAATAAATTTGTATCTCTCTCCCTAAATATGTTTCCTATCATATTTGGTTATCTCGAAATAAGATGATATTTCATTCTTCTAGTCCTCCAGTCAGAACCACTGCAATAAAATCTCTCTCATCTTATTTTGAATTTCTCTACCCATTGGTTGATCCTTCTCTTGACCCAAATTAAATGTCTTGGCTAAATCTGTGGGCCTTTCCCACCCCTTCCCCTCCCCTTATGAATCATTCTCCCCCTCACCCTCACTAGACACTTCACCTGACCCCGGAAAAGTTTGCAAAATGGAAGCAGAGATCTCATTCCTAGATTCTCCAATTCGATGGTGCCTAAAAATAAATTCTAGTGTGGCAGGAGGGGGAGAGATTCTCACTAATCCTGAAGGAATACTTTTCTACCAATATGCCTCGGGCTTGGGAAAGAAGTCCAACAACTAATATGAAGCTTGTGGCCTCTATAGTCCTTTTAGCCCATCAAAGGGGAATCAAGGATGTAATTTCCCTAAATATAATTTACATCAATAAACAGGCATACGTAGAAAAAAATACACACAACAAATTAAACACATAATTTAGAACACCATGGGACCATAAAAACTGCATTGAGCCATTCTGCCTAGTTGTAGCTCTCTGTTGGAAACTGCCCAGAAATTTTTCTACTCCTCTAAAGGATCTTCTGCTAGGTCCGGTTATACTACTCAAAAAATTACAATAATTTAACCCTGAACTCTACTCCATAAACCCAGAATAACCCGTGAAGGGTCTGCCCAATGCTTGACCCCGAAAATTGACCCTCTTGGGCTTGGCTCCCTAAACTACTAGGAAATTCATACCTCCTAATAATTCTATTGTTGGATGCCACCAAAATTTCTGGAAAATCCCTGTTACAAGGCTCCAAGCCTTCCCACCAAATCTCCTGCAAAAACTCCACTCACTCCCTAGCTCCTAGAGTGATTCCCTTAATGGAATGTGCATCCTCTGCATTGCTGATGAGGTGACTATGAAATAGGTGAGACTCTCTACTATTGAACTAATAAAACTATGGTGAAGCACCTTCCTTAGGTTGGCACTCGAATTCCACCGAAGAAAAGATCGTGATCTTCGCTCAAAGACACCTGCATGTTGGACAGCACATGCAGACCTGGATAACTACTCAAGCGTGCTCCATCAATAATTTGAAATAGATGAACGAATGCCAAGAATGAGCCTCATGCTTCCTTTTTTTTCCAAGTCTTCCCAATGTTCCCTTGGGCCCCACCTCGTGCCTCTAGCCTCCAATACACACCAACGATTGTGTTGCCCCCATGTGGGTCGTAGTTCTTCCTCATTGGGCCTTGTTTTCCACTATGGCCACAACATTTTCCCTCATTCTAATTTTTAGAGGCCTATAGTTTCCTAAGTCTAATTTTGGTCCCCCAAACCCACATTTCCTAAGTCAAAACTGTAATAAATATATCAAAATTGGCCAAAAATTAATATTCTAGTTATTAAAACTGCTAAACAGGAATATTACAGTCCTCCCCACCAAGATGTTTCTTTTCCTCAAGCAACTGCAGTGATGCATGCTCAAGGATATTCTCCCCTTCCCAATTTGCATCCTCATCAGGAAGATTCCTCCATCTGATCAAGAATTCCCTGATCATCTTGTTCCTAAAATGCCTCTCTCTGGAATCCAAAATGGCCTCTGGTTGTAGCACCAAGTGTCCATCATCCATAGAGGGTAACTCAATCATTTTTGTTACATGTTGTCCCAAGGCCTTCTCCAGGCATGATACACAGAAAATTTTATGCACTCGGCTACCCGGGGGTAGCTCCAAATCATAAGCTACCTCCCCCACCTTTTAAGTGACTTGGTACAACCCATAAAATCATGGATTGAGCTTATTTCCCCCCTTCTGCGTGAGTGTAGACTGCCTGTAAGGTTGAATTCTGAGGAAAACCAAGTCCCCGGCCTCATATTTTCTCTTAACTCAGCCCCTATTTGCATAGATCTTCTACTAGTTTTGGGTCATCCTCCTGTTATCCTTGAGAGCCCTCAATATGTCTTGGCTCTCCTGGATCTAATATTTGGCCATTGGGGACTTTCTATCTCCAAACATAACATCACCAAAAGATAAATCATTATATCCATACAATGCACGAAAAGGAGACATACCTATGGACAAGTGGTAGGTGATGTTGGAGTAGTACTCCCCCATGTGTATCCACTGTATCCATGCATGTTGGTGCCCTATCACATAGTTACACAAGTATCCCTCTAGCCACTTGTTAACTCTCTCAGTCTAACCATCTGTTTGAGGATGGTAGCTCATGCTAGGGGTGAGATCCATGCCCACCAAGTGGAACAATTCCTGCCAAAATCCTCCCATAAAGCGATTGTGACAAGCACTAAAAATTGTCTTAAGGAGACCATGCAGACGAAAAATATCTCTGAAGAACAACTCAGCCACCTGTGAGGTCATGTACCAGTCTAATATGGTGAAGAAGTGTGCAAACTTTCTCAAGCGGTCCACCACCACATAAATGCAGTCATTTTCCTGTATTGTGGGCACCTCGTAATGAAGTCCATCAATATACTCTCCCACTTCCCATCTGGGATCGGAAGAGGCTACAATAAGCATGTTGGGTGTGACTACTCACTCTTGTTCTGCTGGCATGTCTCACACTCCCTGATATGATGCAAAACATCATCCTTGAGGTCCTTCCACGCAAACCTCTCTCGAATGGTCCTGTAGTTCTTGGTGTACCCCTCATGTCCTGCCAAAGGTGAGTCATGGGCGACCTATAGTATCTCCTCCCATAGCTGGGAGTTGGTCACCAAGTATATCCAGTCCCTGTAATATATCACCTCATTCATTACCCAGTATCTTTCATCAATCTCCATCCCATCAAGGACCTCACATGCAAACCGGTCCTTGGAATACTCCGCCAATAGTTGGGCCCTCCAATCTGGAGTAAGTCTCATCATTGAAAGGGAAGCTAGCCTCCTATATGACGCATCTTCCACCATGTTGTGCTTCCCCTTGACATAATATATGTCAAATTCATATTCCTAGAGCTTGCTTATCCATTTCTGCTACCTCTCATGTAGCTACGTTTGCTCCAAAAAGAATCTAAGGCTATTGTGGTCATTACTCACCCGAAACCTTTTCCCCACCAAGTATTTTCTGAACTTAGCTAGCACATGCATGATGGCCAGCATTTCTTTGTTGTATATGGGGTACAGCCTCTTATGAGGTATCATCTTCTAACTCTCAAAATCTATGGGGTTCCCTCCCTACATTAATATGGCCCACACTCTTTCTTTGAATGCATCGCACTCCAATATAAAAGGCTGAGTGAAATCAGGAAGTACTAGCAAGGGGTAGTTTCTAATTACCTATTTGATGCGCTCAAAAGCCGCTTGTGCTCTAGTTGTCCATGAAAATTCCCTTTTCTTTTTCAAATCGGTAAGGGATGCTTCCAAGAGTGAAAACCCCTTCGTAAACTTCCAATAGTACATGCAAATGCCTACAAACCCCCTAAAATCTATCACATTCTTGGGCTCTGACCGATCCCTAATGGTATAGATCTTCTCCTCATGCACACACACTCCATCAACCCCAATGATCTACCCTAAATACAACATCTCGATCAGCCCAAACTCGCACTTAGACAGTTTGTCATAGAACGGTTGCTATAGGGTAATATGCTTGGGTGATGGTTATTAAATATCCCTCTCATGGCTTTCTGGTGCCCGAGGCAGACATTCAGATTAGCTGTAAAGTTCCAAAGACAATTTACGCATGTTCATACTAATATTTATAATTGACAAAGAAATATGGAGAGATTATCTCTTTGTGGACAGCAGATCCTATGGAGAACGCCAAGCAGCGAAGTAGAGATCCTTCTTCACTGGCTCCAAATCCAGATCCTGCAATCAATCAAAGCACTTGTGTAATCTCTACAAAATTATAGCTTCTTATCAATTAAACTAGCATATAATAAACATAAAACAATACAGATCTAAGCCATTCATATCATGCTACATAGACGATTGAACAAAAATTGTGACACTGATTCAGCGAATGGACAAAACAGATAAAGTTCTATTAATTTATTAAAAGGAGGATTACAACCGTCAGTTGCACCAAGCCCTCCTCAATATTCCAATTCCTCTTTCTCTTTCTCTATCTCCGAGTGTGATGATGCTCAAGGCAGAAATCTCTCAATGAACTTCACCGATCTTCAAGCCTCACACTACAACAATGAAATTATGCTCTACATACAATAAAACCTTCGACCTTGGACCAAGAGCCCACAGCTCCAATTTATAGGAGATGGAGAGGACAAACCTTGCCAACTCTTTCAACTTGTTCAATTCGAGAAAGATCTAGATCTGTCCTTGCTTTTCCTTACTTTTACCTTCCATAGGAGTTCAATTAGGTTTGGAAATTCCTAATAAAAGGTTTGTACCATTTAGTTTCTATTCTGAACTGATTCCCTTTTGAGAGAAAGCTGGAAATCCCACTCAGTTTTCCACAAGATATTTCCCTTTCACACTCAAACATGGTTAATGCTGCCCCTTGGGTAAGATAGAGCATTACCCTAGGCATTAACTTTCCCTTTGCATGGCTCAAGTGCGTTATAACTTTGTCTAGTTGTTTCTGGGATGCGTTACCTTGGAAAAATGGGTCTTTTCTAGGTCATTTTCTTCCTTCCATGTTACCTTATCCTCTGAGATGATGACGAGGTAATTTTTCCTATAACATATGCCCCCCTAAAGTGTGAGGCCATAGCAGAAGATGATGGCCGAAATACTTTATAACAACTGCACTAGAATGAGAGGAACTGGAGGACTGAGGAAAACCTGAAACAACAACATATGTCAGAAAATATGGTATCTATCTTGAGTCGAGCATTCCCATGCTCAGTAGATAATCAACATGATTTATCTAAAATAGAGATATGAACAGTATTTCCACCGATAAGCATAATGTGAAAGTGTCTGTCATAACAGGATCAAACTAAGAATTTGTCTCCAAAAACAATATCGCAACTTGGGAGAGGAAACACAGTTGTAATGGTGTAACCCTCAACCCAAAGTCTTGGTTGCCACTTTACTAAACCTCATATTTCCATACATGTGAATGAATGATTTGTAGTCAAACATGTGGGAAATCATCTGATTAATAGTAAATAACAAAAATTGTTAACAGATGCGAGGGTGGCCACCAATAATGATGATGGTCCCTAAGATGCACAGTACAATCTAGCGAGTGTGAATAAAAGGAGTTGATGTCGAACACTCGTAGAATCATTCGATCGTAAGCCAATAATGAGAACCCCCAACCAAACACAAGATGACCTGCCACTGATGTCTGCAAGTATCTGGGTACTGACGTGTTTCTGGATCAACTTCCTAGATAAGATGTTGAAGTCAATAGGAAGAGATCTGTCAAAAGGTGGCACTGAGGCATCCTACATCAATTGGCACGAAATGGGAAAAGATGATTTTTTTTTATGGAAATAATTAACAGCAAGTGGGAATAACTGATGACAAATAAATTCTGGTATATGATAGCTTTGGTTGATAGAAGGAGCAGTAGATAGCGGGATCTTCTTGAACAACAGAAGGCACTCTAACAGGGTAATAGGCATAATAGGCTTAATGAACACCAAAGAGTATTAGGATTCTCCAATGTAGGAACACTGGTAGACGAAGGCTAAACTCATAGATGGTAGGGTTCAGCTAAATGCGAAAGATTTTTCTGGGAAGTGCCATGTTCAAGATTTTGTGCTGCCAAATTGACCTTTAAAATGTAACAGAAGAAGTATCCATGTTGTCCAAATTTTTTCCCCGTTTGATTAAGTTTAACGAGTCTATACAGGTAAACTCAGTGATTTTTTCATATTTAGAGAGTCTGAAAAACATCGTAAAAGACAACTCCAGAGTGTACCTTTGTCATGTTTGATAACCGGGGAGGATGAAGGGAGAATAGTAAGCCTGAAATAGTTCATTTTTCGTGAGTTAGTCCATTGAATCTAAAAAAGTGATAAACCTATTTTCAATGGACATATGCCTCATTTTGTTATGAGTACGAGGAGGCGAAGTAAACTCAATGTTATTTGTGAAATTTTAACGAGTCCAACAAAGAAAAACTCGATGCTCTCTGTGAAGTTTTAACGAGTCACACGGAGAAAAACTCGGATACTTTTTCTGTTTAATGAGCTTTGAAAAGATAAAAAGAATGGCTCATATTCCTTTGTCGTGGTAGTTTAACGAGCCTGAAAAAGGAAACTCAAGGTTTTTTCTGTTTTAAGAGCTAGAAAAAGTCCCTAAAAAGAAAGCTCGAAACCGGGTCAATTTTGGGAAGGTCCGACAGTAATTCAGCGAAGACTAGAGATTTCTTTGCTTTGGCAGTGGTGAACACCAAGTCGAATTGTTGGAGGATTACAATCCATTTGGAATATTTTCGTCTAATAACTTGTTGAGACAAAATGTGTCACATTGAATTCTCCAAAGCAATGACGATAGTCTGCCGCAGTAATATATAGTGTGAGAGTCGGGTGACAGCGAAGACCACCACGAGAGAGATTTTCTCCACATGTGAATACCGTAGTTCGGGTCCAATGAGAACTTTTGACAAGTAATATATCACATGTTCACTATCGTCATCATGAACTTGAACCAGAACCATTCCAAGCGAGGATGGTGAGGTTTCCAGGTAGAGGAGAAAGTCGCGTGAGTAGTTGGGGGCACTAAGAAGTGGGGCAAAAACGAGTGCTCGTTTCAAGGCATCAAATGATAGTTGAGCTTGGTCATCCCACAAATATAGTGTTCCTTTCTTTAATAAATGCATAAATCCTTTCATCATCTCGGCATAGTTTACTATGAAACGACGTAAAACGTTTGCCTTCCCTTGCAAATGTTGGAGTTGTAGAATGGATTGTGGTGCGGGTAATTCAATGATTTCCCTAACCTTATCGGGATCAACCCTAATCCCATGCTTGGAGACAATAAAACCCAGAAGGCGTCCAGACTCGACAAAAAATACGCACTTATGTGGATTTAGACGTATATTGTAGAACCTACACCGAGCGAACATTTGTTTCAGGTGCACAAGGTGATGGGATCGCTTCTTGGAATGAGTCGGAAGGTCATCCAAGTAAGACTGTAAAATATGCCTAATTTCGTGAAAGGCATAGACCATAGCCCTTTGAAAATTTTCTCCTGCATTCTTCAGACCGAATGGGAGTTTACGATATGCAAATGTGCCTGAAGGACAAATGAAGGCGATTTTATGTTGGTCATATTTTTTAATCGCAATCTGGTTATATCCCGAGAAACCATCCATAAAGGGAACAGATTCACATCCGGCACAATCATCAAGGATCTGATATATGAATAGTGTAGGATAATTGTCTTTTGGACAAGCAGCGTTCAAAACGTGATAATCAACACAGACCTAGATGGTGCCTTGTTTTTTTTCTGCGGAAACTGGATTGGAAACACATTCCATCAAAGGAACGGGATAGATGAAAACAGTGTTTAAAATTTTTTCGACTTCAGTCTTAATGGCGGCCGCTTTGCACGGGTGGACAGGTCGGAGTCTCTGCCGAACAGGTTTGGCATTTTCATAAACTTTGATTTCGTGCTCGACTATAGACGGATCTATGCCGAGCATTTCATCGTAAGACCAAGCAAACACATCACGGAATTCCTTAAAAAGGGATGTGAATCATGCAATTTCCTCAAGATTGCAATTGGCTCCAATCTTAATGTTTTCCACGATACCTGTTTTTACTGAGATATCAATGAGCATATTCTTATAAATATTACCCATGTTCCCTTCCGAATCGATAGTTTTAACAGTCATGTAAACTGAGGGAACGATCTCAGGTGGGTCAAAAGATGGGATTGGAGTATCTATCGTGTCTGAATCGAACATCGAAGTGCGATGATGGAACTCTCCCCAAGGTCGTTCTTATAGAAACATCACCTCTTGAATAGCTTCGTCCATAGGCAAGACTTCATCGAGGAGATCTTTATAAAGAACCGTGATGGGTGGGAGGTTTGTATCATTGGTCGAAACCAAAGTTGTGGAGGGTTCAGATGGGATTTGGATGGCTTGATAAGCCAACTCATCCGGTGAGAGAGGCATCTGATATCCGTAGGAATCAATGTATGAAAGCACTGGTAGGATCCATGAATCAATAGAGCCATCCAAAGTGGTGGATATCATTGTAATCGTATGTGGAACCTCAGGCGGCGAGAGAGGAAATCAACCCATTAGGGAAGATTCCTTCGGAATACTGGTACCAATAATGACGTACGAGTTAGGAACGCCTCCTAATAGGGGTACAGTGCCACTTGGTAGTGTGGAATAATCAGGGGAGCAAAAGTATAACTGATCCACTGTGACTATTTTCCCATCCAATGGAAAAAGGATGAGTCGGAAGACCGAAGAAACAATGGAAGTCATTGCGTAAGACCAACTGCGACCCAGCAATAGATTATAGTCGAGATGACAATATACGACTTCTATGTCCACCATTATCGTTTTCCCACTAAGTGAAATGGGAAAGCTAAAAAGGTAGCATTTTGGGAGGAAATTGTGGTTGTAATATTCCAAAGATTTAGCTTTCATCTAAATGGAATATTATAGTTTGTTTTATCACTAGGTAGGTGAATAAGTGGATGGGGAGACTCATAAAACCCGTTTTGAAGGAATAATAACATTCCTAATGTGAAAGGAGGAAGAATAAGCAGTTGGATTAAGCACCCTTGGGTGTGAAAAGGGATTGGATCATGTTAATTCAGACAACTTTGACCAAATCAACAGCGTTGTCATGGAGGAGTGGCCTTTATGATAAGACAACGCAGTTTTAGTAGAGGACAACTTGCATGAGCTTAGTGGCAAGTATGGATGGGACCAAATGTGAGTAGGCTCTCATGCTATATATGGATGGGATGGCAACCATTTTTATTCATGTTTTATATTATCATTTTGATATTGGTCTATTTAGACTTGCTTCCTCTTGCTGTTTAGTAGGGTTGTTGTGTTGTTTAGCACAAGGGTGTTCCTAATCGGGAATCCCTACCTCATCCTCAGGGAAGCAGAGGGTCTTTGGGCTTAATTTCCTCATTTCGAAATTTTTTCCAAGCTACCTCCTTCAGCTACATCGTAGTTTCTGTTTAGATTTGGGTTGTGTTGCAGACTGCAGCAAAGGAGGATCACATAGAGCCAATCCTAGGCTTGTTTTTTAGTGGAGACGTAGCTTATCCATTGGAGGATCAGCAAGGAGGGCTCCTGGGAATATTTATATAATTTTGGCATAATTCCAACCATCTACCATCCCTCACAATGCAGTTCCATTCCATGACTGCGTTATTTTAGTGAGTTGTTGCAGTGGGTAACCCAAAAATGGCCGAAAATCCAAAGTTAAGATTTGGCCAAAACATTTCTGGGTTGTTCTGGGTTTTTCGATTAGAATCCATGGTTAAAATATCGGATCATTTTGAGCACGCTAACATCCTTCCGCACATGGTTCTTTACCTCAGAAGTATTAGTTTCCAGTAGCAGCAGAAGTAGCAGTACACATTTCCAGTGCTTGGTTCTTTGGTGTATTTCAGCCATCTTGTGGCTTGAGTGCATTCCTTTTGGAGAACTGTATTTTCTACTTTTCTAGGAATTTCTTTTGTATCTATCAGCCATATTACATTTATGATTACAGTAGCAACTACACTAATATAGACATCATTGTCACTGCTTTCCGACATTCTATACAGTAGCAGCAACTCATGTGTTTATTGATCTGATCATTGGAGGCTTGTTCTTATTTCTTGAGTGGCTTGACCCTCAAGATATTTTGTATATTTTTGCTGATATATAAATAAAATGATGGTTTCATATTTATCCCTCTTATGTCATGTTCATATTTGCTGTGTTTTACATTATGATTTCTTGTATTGTTGTTATCTCCCTTTTGGGATATTACAGTGGTATCAAAGCATAATCTTGGCTCATCCTGTGAATTCAAGACATTATTTCATTAGAAGGAGAAGCTTCTTCTCACAAAAAAGAGAATTTGTACAGAAGAAACAAAGGCAAGGCTCCATTATTTGGAGAAATGAAGGAAGAGAGGATCTCCCCGCTTCTTTTCTAAACTATGAAAATTATCAAAGAATATCTCAAGGAGATGAAAGGGGAGGAGTGTAGAAAAATTCCAAGAGGTTTTGAATGAGAAGTAAGCCCTAGTTATTCATATGATGGGTGTGAGAATTTAGCTACACATGCAGATCCACAGCGCAATTATTTTCCCACATTCACTACAAGAAGGATGGAGGAAGAAGATGCACCAAGGGAGGAGATCTTGAGTGACTATCTTCAGGAGTATGAGTTTCAATCATGTAGTTTCAAAGAGCACTTGGACTTCCAAGGGTTTTTACAACTAAATGGAGATAGAAGATCCAGCAATATAAGCAAGAGAGGTAGAATCTTTCTATCTAACTTTGATGGATCAACAAAGTGCACAACCAAAGCTTGGGTGAAGGAGCTAGATTCCTATTTCCAGCTACACCAAGTTTCATAAAAGGAGGCCATCAGAGTAGCAGCGCTGCACCTCAAAGGTATGGCCCATGATTGGTGGTTTTGTTGTTCTGCTTCATTTAAACATGCAAATGTAAACACTTATGTTGGGTTCAGTAAGAAATTAGTGAGAATATTTGATATCAAACATTGTAAAACTCCATGTGTTGAACCCAAAGACTCAAAAGCTTTGCATAAATTGGAGAGATCTATTTTGCCCGCTCCAATCCTTATCTCCGTTGAAGGGGATGAAAACATGCATGATGCCTTGCCAAGGGCAAGATCCACACTTCTGGAAGAGCCCTCTTCTATAAATGAAGATATGGAGGTTCCTCCATCAAGAGAAGACCAAGATCAAGGGTCTCTCATTGATGATGAGGTATTCTCAAATAATGATGAAGAGGATGAGTAGAAGAGATCTAACAGTTTTGTACCATTGGGAGGATATCCATCACCACATGGAGGTGGAAAGGGAGTCATTGCTTCTATTAGAGGAGCCCTTGTGTCCTTGAAAGGAGTTCCAAATGATTCAACATGTGGGAACCAAAACACAATTTTGGAGCAGAATGTATCAGTTTTTGTGGATTGTGAGATGAAATGGGAAGAAAGGAAGGATCAGCATCAAGGGATGATGATCATTCACCCTTATCTATTTCGGGAGGTTTTTGCACAAAACAAGGAGATTGTATTATGTAGTGAAGAGAGGGAAAAATCAGTCCACTCATATATATATTCCACTTCATATTTTGATGTCCCGCTACATGGGGGCATTCCACCTGGGAGGCCACCAGATCTAGAGTTGGTGGGAGAAATTTTTCCATATGGTTCACCACTCTTAGATTCTGGAGGGGTGAAGACCTTGGAGGAGTCCAGTACAACACAGAGAGTTTGGGATAGACTCAAGGAGGAGAGAGATATTCTCCCATTTTCAGCATCACCCACTCTCACTACATATGTTGCGCTGGCATAAGTTGCTATAGTGATGGAGGATGGCACCTTCATGGTGCAAAGGAGTTGATCCATGGTTTTGGAGAAACATAGGGTTCTTCCTTTGAGGAAGGAATCCTCCATACATTGGAGTAGAGGGAGGCCACTCATGCTTACATTGGCCAAGATCAGGAGGTTCTTTTTGGATGGTAGCTTCGCATGGGAGGCCAACCTCCAAAGGTAACCACTTCTATTTGAGCATGAGCAACTGCATGATGGGCATGGTAGAAATTTTGAGGATGACTTTGGCATGAGGGATGTCAAATCAGAGGACAATAGCATGTGGGGTGCTTCATATTTCAGATCTTCAACATTATCTCTTAGGAGGATTGATCCATATTGGAGATCTCAACTCTTGGTAGAGTACTCCAAGGATCTTGGTGCCTGCATGATTCTTGATGACCCGGAGGGAGATGGTAGATATATGGTGGATGATGTGGTCATCTATTCTTATGGTAGAGTCTTCTTGACTAGAGCTTCTGAGCTCAAGGAGAAGCTGCTACATGCAACACATGAGGACTTCCTTTCTATGCACTTTATTGCATATCATTCTTTGATGGATAAGTTCACTTGGGAGGGAATCCAGCATGTTATATTTCAGCATATGGAGATATGCATAGCCCGGATGCTGATGGAGAGGTTGGCACAACCACTTCCCTACTCATTGAGAGTAAGGGAGCATTTCCAGTCAATCCATTTCAGCTCAAGGACCAAAGTACATGGTGGAGAAGGTACAGTTTTGAATTATGATTTGTACTTCTTTACTTCATATGAGCAGCATGTTGTAACAAGGAGGATTATCCCTTCTTGCATATTATATTATGACGTACTTGAGGCCAATTGCAGCATTTAGAATGGCTATCCTTTTGGTGGTTTTTGGGGGAAGCCACATGATTCTTGGTGTGCACTATTGACACCACATTGTACCTTCATGATTCCATCTTATGAGATGATTGTGGCAGAAAACAAGTGGCTGGGAGGGCACTTGTTATTCTTTGTTTTGAGGAAGGAAATGGATGCACTTCACTAGTTCCATGTGTGGAACTATAATCCACTCTCTGGTTGTCATATGACAACTTGTTTTCATTAGTTTTTGCCTCCATATATTGTTGATATTATTATGTTCATGGGAAGCTTTTTTTAGAGAGTGGGACAAGAGTTGAAGGTTCCCATTGGGAGTATACATGTTGTGTGTTTCAGGGGAAATAATGGGAAAACCATTATTTCCATACTACATCTCTTTTCTTCATGTGGGAGGAGCGATTTGGATAATTTGAGTTCTTGGAGGAGGCATTTCATGGCTGATTTGTTTTGTGGGGTAACTTGGGCCATTCTTGGAGGCCATGTCATTTCAACCCAAGATCAACAACAGCCCCATACTTACCTATTGACGGGAAAATATGTCCGACCAACAGCAGGGGATCTCCCCAGTAAAAGGTCCGAATTAGACCTTGAATCGTTTGGAATAGGTATCCCGTCTGAGGTGTGGGTTCGGCTACCGCTGATTTCTCCTTTCTTTGGGTCTCGCTTAAACTCTATAAAAAATTGGATACACACCTAATAAAATGATACAAGACATATGACTGATGCATTAAATGTACATATAACACTATGAGTAGCAAGAGGAAATAATAAAGCATGAAGACCGAAGGAAGTGTTTTTAACAACATTTCATTAAGGTCATGCTTGTAAACTATTCTGACCATGAAAGAAACAATTCCTCATGGCAAGAACACCCTTCACTTCCTAAAAGTTTTAAATGATAGCACAAATGCTAATAAACAAAGCCATCAGCGTTCGTTAAGATAGTGAAATGAACTCAAACACCATTGACATACTCAGCAAACTATTATGCAATTGTGATATGAATCAAAGATACAGTTCCCTTAACCTAAAGATGTTCAGAACTAAAAATATAATACTCAATAGCGCTCATACATATGACAACACCAGATCCACAAAGGGATTTTTCAAAATGCTTGTATTCATGCTCAAATGTATAATCCTCTGGTAATACCATGTACTCAGCTCGAGGCCCAAACCAAAGATCTTTTACAAGTTACCGAAGGAAGCATTTATAGAGAAAAGCTTGCCCTTTGGGCTCCCTGACTTTTCATTTTCCCGACTATTGGGCTACCTTGCGACCTCAGTCTGTTCTGCGACCTACAAACTGACTGGGTTCTGCGACCTTGCGACCTAGTCGTTGGGTCGCTGGGTCGCGCCATCGGGCATTTAATAGGAGATGCGACTTAGTGACCTGGCGACCTCTGCGACTTGCGACCTTTGGGAATTTACGACCTGCGACCTCAAGAGATTTTGTGACTTGCGACCTACAGCCATCAGCGACCTGCGACCTGAAGAAATCTACGACCTGCGACTTCAAGCAGATCTGCGGATTTTATAGCAGTATTCCTCATCTCACATTCCTTGCTTTGAAAACAGGCCTTCTTGCTTGCTAGGAGAAACTTTGGCCCATTGCACAGATCAACAGCTTTCACCTGCAGTCACATAGCTTAGGTTACATATCTACATTGACGAGTAATAATGTTAGGGGAATATTTAATTAATTTCCAGAATGAAAATAATAACTTAGACCCCTGTGTGTTCATGTGTTGTGTTGCGTCGTGGCCTTCACTAAGCTCTGAATGTTTGCAGCGGAAACCCTTGACAAGATCAAAGATATTCTGCTTGTGCCATCTCCCACTGCATGTGATGTGTTTCTGGTTCCCATTTTGGTATTTTAGTAGCAGTCCAGAACTATACCATATATCTCTCATGAGGGAGGTATACATAGACCTCAGAAACCCCAAATAAATCATGCGCAACCCATAACAATAAGTTTTTAGGGAAGCTCATGGTGTTCACACGGTGCTGCCTTGGACATTGTTTTGGTGCAAACAAGAGTTTCCCACATGAATGCACAGACAACACTATTCCCTTCATCTTCTGCTCAGATTGGCTATAAATGGTCTCCATGGGACTGCACCTTCTCTTCCCGGTGTGACCTCCCCTTACTACCAAATGTCGCATATGTGGACCTAATGAATTCATTACATGCCCTTTAGCTTTTCGTGAGGGGAGCTTGATATCGTTGCCGCATGCATCCAAATTTGTCCCAATCGGAAGGCTTCACGACCCATATATGTTTACATTGTGTGGCAGTTCATGGAATTATGTGCGATATATGGCTTACTAAATAGCCCATATAGTGCATAGTTGTGGAGTTGTGCCTATGCTTACGTTAGTTTCATAACGCATATTCATCCTTTGGTCTTCTCTTTACTATGGCTTTGGCATGCGTATGGCAAGAACTCGTTCCTTTGATCCTTGTTGAGTAAGTCATTATCTTGGACAAGCCTCTCTCTTCTGGTGGGGACATTAAAAGGCAGGCTGCTAGAGTCAATTAGATTATTGAAGCATTATGTGCATCTATTATTACAAGTCGCAGCTTCTATTTGTCCCATAGATCATCGACTCAGCGACCTGGAGGGGTCGCGCGACTTTATTTTTACGTGGGTCGCGATCTCAAAAGGGTCGCAGGGTCGCACTTCATCTTTTCCTCATAGTTCTGCAACTCAATGACTCAGATTGCACTTGCGACTCGATGGGGTCGCATAGTCGCACTCCCTCGCAGGTCACACTTCATTAGTTTAGGGCATGCTGTGACTCAGCAACCTAGGCTGAGCTGCGACCTCCCATGGTTTCATAGTCGCATTTTGTCTGAGGCACATAGACGCGTGGGATGTTGATCTGTGATCTGATGATCAACAACATTCAACGATTCGACCGTCTTCATCTGCGCTCGCCCTCCGACCCCAAGTTTCCATTACCACCAAGTCGACTACCTTCGGCTGTGGCTACATCGTGCATTGTAGCATTCATGCTTTCCTCGTCCTGATGGGGAGTGTATATCTGATATGCACACATATATTACTTGCATGCATCCATTTTCCATTAGCATGGAGATAAACACGTCGTGTCGTGCAAATGAGCCTCCCCATCGATCTCATTTCTGCTTCTTGCCTAAAGTCACAGCCATGCGGAGATGTTGTTTATCGTGGGCTAAAACTTTCAGCGTACATTAAAACCAGCGTTATAAGATATTTTCAAACCTCTTACCAAAACGGCAGATCATATCACCGTATCTTCGGATTGCTGATATGTTCATGGGTAAATTTAGGCGATTCGCCATTTTATCTAGAAGTGGAGGGATCCTCAGTACTGCTATCATTAGGATGGATATGGGTAGTATGCCTCCCTCCATTTCCGTGTAATCTGACAAGAAACTATTTCTATGAATGCATGTAATTCTCATGCCGAATATTGAGGTTGCGCTGACGTAGGAATCGGAGCGGAGTTGAGTTGTTGGAGTTTATCTAAATGGGCGCTTGCAGTGACCAAAAATATTTCCACAAAACAGGAACTTGATTTACGCATACACAGGCACCCGGCTGTGCAGCATTTTGATATATTATTTATTTTACTCTTAATTGTGGACAATAGTAGAAGGTCGTTTACATTTATAACGGTAGTGCATCTTCCGATCAAGGTTGACAAGGCTGAAGAAGGGTGATTCGATTTTTGGCACGCTAACTCACCTTCTCCAGTGGTCAATGGCACTTGATTTGGCATGAGAGGTGAGTTGGTCCTATGATGTCACCCGGGGCGCGTTTAACAGCCTGCTCGTAACTACCATCTGGCGGTTAACAAACCTGTATCACTAATCTCCATCTGATATGGTTTGAAACTATACTCTGCATTGTTTAAACATGGTTATATACTGTCATATATCACACCATAGTTATTATAACATTTCCCCTATAGGTTCATCATAACATTCCGCTCCATGTTTAAACATAAATTTTGGCCATTATATATATACGCTCCATATTTATTCCAAACGTTTTAACAAAGGTTGAAAATTGCGCTCATTTGTGATGTCTTCATGTAGTTCTACATTTCTTTTGATTATAACCGCTCGATGATTGTTATATCATTGTCATCGTAGGTCTGTTATAAGGTTCCGCTTCATGTTCAAACATAAATTTTGGCCATTATATATTTACCCTCCATATATTTTAACATGGACTAAAATTTCGGCATAAAATATTTGGGCTTAACTGTAATGTTCTTCGTATAATTTTTCTCCGCCGTCTTATATGGTTTTGAAACCATATGTGTTTGCGCCCTAGCTTGATGTTTCAAAATGTCACCTTGGTCCATCGAAAGTGCACCCGCCATGTAGCTTAGGTTTAACAAACATTGCTTCCCTTCCCCAATTTTCCAGAGTTGTCAACACAACTCAAAATTATTGTCAGTTCAAAAGAATGGCATTTTATAGGATTTGTACAATCTCCAAAGACAAAATGTATTTCGCCATTATCTAACTTTGGTACAACACTCAGACTCTTAGATGTACCTTTAACAGCTAAAGACTTATAACCAAGAGCTTCCTTCTATGTTGTCATGATGGGTCAAATTTGTGCAGGCCATAAATTATTATGGACCTCAAATCACCACCTCCTAATCTTGTCGATCTATGTGCTTCTGGATCGACATCATCATGGCCAATAACATTGTGACTAAGCTGCAATTTTCTGTGGGCCATTTGCATAATCACCTCCTCAACTGTGTTTTCTGTTACAATGCTTATTGCCAAAACATGATGCAGCTGACCAATGTGATGAGCACGTTGTAATGCTTGCTTGTCAACTTGTGGATTCCAGTCCTGCTCACAGAAAATGACAGTATCAGCTCCTGCAAGATTCAAACCAGCACCACCATCTCAAGTAGATATTAAAATACAAATGCTTCACGAGTATCATCATTGGCCTTTCTGATGTCACTTGACTCTAGCAGTGTTGATTCTTTGCCACCCAAGCTTTGCACAGCTGCAAAATTCTCTTCTTCTCTTACTGATCCATCAAGACACTCATAAGAATACCTTCGCAGCTCTAAGTAATCCTGAAGAATTTCTATTGTCTGCGTCATTTTAGAAGAAATAAAGACACGATGTCCTTGACTATGCAGCTTCTCAAGAAAAATGTCCAAGATGATGAGCTTTCCACTCGCCTGAACTAAGTGTTCACCTTCTTCAAATGGCTCTGGCTCCACACCATTGAAAAGATAAGAATGGCTACATGTCTTTCGCAGTTGTACCACAATATTTTGTAGAGATTGATTCTGAGTGCCTGAACCACTTGTTTGAAGTTGGGAAACTCTTGATGCAATACAGATACATAAATTTTCTTCTGAAGTGGGACCAAATGGAGCCAGTATTGTAACCCCAGATAGTGGTGGCAATGTAAGAGTTCCATTCTTGACAAGTAAAGCTTTTGTACGCCGAAGCATGAATGCATGCACAATATATCTTAGCAGCTTGAACTGTTTGCTACATCCAGAGGTATTGTCACCTTGAGTCAAGGTCGCAACTTTAATGGAAACAAGACCAAAAAGGGCCATGGGCATTTCCGTTGATCTTTCAAGTAAGCCAACAAACTTATAGTCTACAATGTTTTCCCAAGTCCCATTGTGATTGAAATTTCCCTTGACTGGTGCGGTCTTATTTCCTGTGTACATGCGATAGATGTCCTCCACTTCTCATGTTTCAGCTCGCACTACTCTTGTCCTTCTCATCGGTGTGGTGATGACATTTTGGGTGTATCATCCGTGGGATTGAACTGTATGAAACATTATAACATTAATTAGTTTACTCTTTGATAATGGTGTCCCTAGATAAAACATATGAGACTAACGAGCTTAAGAGAAGTATTCAAAAAACATGCCTAATGACCCATGGCGAGAGGGCAGCTAATGTACATCCTCAATGCACAGAAAAGTTCCTATTCGAGCATATGCTAGATGATCCCTCCCACACATGGCGTGATTGCAGCAACAACATATGATCATGATGGTGAGAAAGCTCATGAGGGGTTGGGGATAGGTCGCTGGGATGTCACTGACTGTAGGTCGGGTGAAAGACTTTAATGACTAAGCGAGCAGAGGGGGACCCGAAATTTCGAATATACCCAAAATTTTGGGTGGTGTTGTAGCGGCTACAACAAATGGCGAACCACTGGTAGAATCCAGCATCTCTATCGATACCACAACAAAATTCTGAGCCAAGAGATTGATGCAAGGGAATATTGAACAAGTTCTGTGGGGACCCTTTGAATTACTTTGGTCTTTATAGGTATGCTCAGTCCTTGTGCCTCAACTAGGTCTCGCTAATCAGAACACATCGAAGAGAAAGCTCACAGACGCCAATAGCTTGTTGATGATGTGAAGAGAAAGGAAGCGGGTTTATTATTCTCAAGATTTTTTAAAGTAAGTTTCTGGTGTTGCTCCGCTGCCAGCAGGCCTGGACAATACCCCGACAGAGTCACTTCAAGAAATCACAAATGTTTCTCCGCTGCCAATGACCCCGGTCAGTACCCCGGCAGAGTCATTGCATTACCTCTATGCACAAGAAGCCTTTCTTGATCCTTTACCCTTATTTGTTTCATGTGCTTGTAGCACTTATTTTCATGTGCTCGTGGCACTTATTTTTCATGGGCAAATGAGGGATCCCGACTTATTTTACGAGCAAGAGAGGTTGTTTCTTGTTTTACAAAAACTGAAAGATATCCTGATTTGGGTTTTCCCTTGTGCCAAACCTTCACATCCCATTCACCACAATAGGCGAAGCATGCAAAACAGACCATTAAGATGTCCAAGACTATGCAGGGTACAAGGCTTAGGTTACAAGTATAGGCCATTCAAACTCATTAGGTCTCCCACAAGCAACCGGCTCGTATCTCCCCGGCTAAATAAGTTTAAACTCATAGGCATCTTGTTGAGAATGCGACTTCGATGGCTTATCCTAAGAGAAAGTTGCCTCTTGAGATAGCTACCGCAACCTCACGCAAACAATGGGGTTACTATTTCAGCAATCGGGGAAAAACAAGACCGCAATGTGGTAGGGTTTCAATGAGGGCTCATGTAGTGGTAGGTGATATGTGGAATATTTTCAACGCTATATCAACAACCTGTGGAATTGATGAGGGGCAGAAAGTGCATGACGCAATGTAATAACGAGGCTCAAGATGCAATGCAATGCCATGTGCGGGAACGATTCACTAGTTGGAGGTGGAGACAAGACAAAGCACATGCAGTGATTATCTGAACATTATGCAGAAATAGGGAAACTGAAAAAGCATGCAAGAAAAAAAATAAATGGAACCTTTTAATGCATAAAACTATAGAACGCAAGAAAATACAGCAAGCATAATTCTAAACCATGAAGTAAAACCTTGGCAAGTAAACCTAATTAATAACTTGACAAACAAAACTTTATTAGCAGATCCTAGCTAGCCTACACCTAAAATCCTAGCTTAACCCATGAGGTTGTCGGGTTATGTGAAATCAACTTTCCAGTGCAGCCACCACCTTAGTTCCCGACCTACAAGAACAACAATGTTTGCAATCAGAGCCAGCATACCAAATCATGCACCAACAACAAAACTTACCTGAAGAGCATGTGCAACGGCAAGAAGATCATGAATACTTACCAGAGAATGTGCCAGAATGGATTGTGCAAGCTTAATTTCATTCTTATCCTGATACACAGCAATATATTCTCAAAACTTAAAACTATTTATAAATGACACACATCCATTCATGCACAATCCTAGGTCTGATGGGCACTGGGTAAGCCATTGCATGTTTGTAGGTACATCCACCGGATAGGGCTGGTCGAGCCAACCAGCAAGCTCATTGTGGTGGTGAATATGATTGATTTTACAAGGTGGAAACAACAAGCATGTGCCAGGCGAATTATAGATACTTGTGAATCCGAGAGCAGAAACCCTAAGCTGAGAAACCCTCGTTGGAGTTGTTTGAGGGGTCTTGTCATGATCGGAAGAACTTAGGGTAACAGTCGGTAGAAGCTGAAGTGCTTCGATTTTCTGATGGGTACTCGAATCTTCCCAAAGCAGGTTATCTAATTCAGGTGTCTCCATATGGTTGACAACGAGATACGAGTGACAGTCCTCAGCGGTATTAGTGAATATGCTTTCAGACAAGCAGTGATCGTTGTAACCATTGATTTGATTAAGCTAGTTACCTGGCATGTTGGGCTTCCCGAGAGTTATCGACTGGGATGGATCAATAAAGAGGACATCTTGAGGTTTCCCATACAGGAAATCGCTCCTATGGCTGTCTAAAGATTCCGAGTGAGAAAGATCAGATCTAAAAGATTCATCGATTTTGAACTGTGATTGTGAAACACCATCTGCGTGCTTATGATTGTCGCCAATACTAGTATAAGGAAATCTTTAATGTCTCGAAGAAATTAGTGGTGTGGCAGACTTGTGAAATAAATCGTGGAATAATGAACGAAAATATTGAGCCGCAGGGGTCTTAACCGTACAAGGTTTTTCAATATGCACATCCGTGTCATTCAGAGAAAACAATGATATGGGAGGCTCTATAAGGGGATCAACCTCATCTAGGATAGGAGTCGATTCATAATCAGTATGCGAATCAGATTTAGCACTGTGTCCAAGGAGACATCGAGTGGGCTCGAGGTAGGTTTCATGAACCGGGAGAGATAATGTGCCACTATAGTTTTCAAGCTCTGATTCGATAGGGTGCGTGAAAGATTCAAAGGTAGTATAATAGGCTTTATCCTCTTGCGAGTGTCTATACTTGCTCAGAAATTTCGAGATCACAACTCCACTACCAGACAACTCAGGAGGAGGGGCGAGAATATCACAAATAGCAACACTCTCCTTGGAGGCCTGAATGTGGTTTGGACTCGGGGAGATGGACAAGGAAGCATTAGGGACAAAGTCTGAACAGCCAGTAACTTGCGGGTCATCATAAGGAACACTAGGATCAGGCTAGGTTGCTACTTGAAATTTTTCAAGGGAAACGAGGATCACATACGTGAATTGTTCTCTTAACAACGATTCGACCGTCTTCATCTGCGCTCGCCCTCCGACCCCAAGTTTCCATTACCAGCAAGTTGACTACCTTCTGTTGTGGCTACATCGTGCATTGTAGCATTCATGCTTTCCTCGTCCTGATGGCGAGTGTATATCTAATATGCACACATATATTACTTGCACGCATGCCTTTGCCATTAGTGTGGAGATAAACACTTTGTGTCGTGAAAATGAGCCTCCCCATCAATCTCATTTATGCTTCTTGCCTAAAGTTACAGCCATGCGGAGACGCTGTGTATCGTGGGCTAAAACTTCTGGCGTACATTAAAACCAGCGTTATAAGATATTTTCAAACCGCTTACCAAAACGGCAGATCATATCACCGTATCTTCGGATTGTTGATATGTTCATGGGTAAATTTAGGCGATTCGCCATTTTATCTAGAAGTGGAGGGATCCTCAGTACTGCTATCATTAGGATGGCTAATGGGCAGTATGCCTCCCTCCATTGCTGTGTAATCCGACAGGAAACTATTTCTATGAATGCATGTAATGCTCATGCCAAATATTGTGGTTGCACTGACGTAGGAATTGGAGCGGAGTTGAGTTATTGGAGTTTATCTAAATGGGCACTTGCAGTGACCAAAAATCTTTCCACAAAACAGGAACTTGATTTACGCATATGCAGGCACCTGGCTGTGCAGCATTTTGATATATTATTTATTTTACTCTTAACTGTGGACAATAGTAGAAGGCAGTTTACATTTATAACGGTAGTGCATCTTCCGATCAGGGTTGACAAGGCTGAAGAAGGGTGATACGATTTTTGGCATGCTGACTCACCTTCTCCAGCGGTCAATGGCACTTGATTTTGCATGAGAGGTGAGTTGATCCTGTGATGTCACCCATGGCGCGTTTAACAGCCTGCTCGTAACTACCATCTGGTGGTTAACAAACTTGTATCACTAATCTCCATCTGATATGGTTTGAAACTATACTCTTCACTGTTTAAACATGGTTATATACTGTCATATATCACACCATAGTTATTATAACATTTCCCCTATAGGTTCTTCATAACATTCCGCTCCATGTTTAAACATAAATTTTGGCCATTATATATATACGCTCCATATTTATTCCAAACGTTTTAACAAAGGTTGAAAATTGCGCTCATTTGTGATGTCTTCATGTAGTTCTGCATTTCTTTTGATTATAACCGCTCGATGATTGTTATATCATTGCCGTCGTAGGTCTTTTATAAGGTTCCGCTTCATGTTCAAACATAAATTTTGGCCATTATATATATACGCTCCATATGTTTTAACATGGACTAAAACTTCGGCATAAAATATTTGGGCTTAACTGTAATGTTCTTCGTATACTTTTGCTCCGCCGTCTTATATGGTTTTGAAACCATATGTGTTTGCACCCTAGATTGATGTTTCAAAATTTCACCTTGGTCCATCGAAAGTGCGCCCTCCATGTAGCTTAGGTTTAACAAACATTGCTTCCCTTCCCCAATTTTCCAGAGTTGTCAACACAACTCAAAATTATTGTTGGTTCAGAAGAATGGCCTTTTATAGGATTTGTACAATCTCCAAAGACAAAATGTACTTCTCCATTATCTGACTTTGGTACAACACTCAGACTCTTAGATGTACCTTGAACAGCTAAAGACTTATAACCAAGAGCTTCCTTCTATGTTGTCATGATGGGTCAAATTTGTGCAGGCCATAAATTATTATGGACCTCAAATCACCACCTCCTATACTGTCTGATCTATGTGCTTCTGGATCGACATCATCATGGCCAATAACATTGTGACTAAGCTGCAATTTTCTGTGGGCCCTTTGCATAATTTCCTCCTCAACTGTGTTTTCTGTTACAATGCTTATTGCCAAAACATGATGCAGCTGACCAATGCGATGAGCACGCTGTAATGCTTGCTTGTCAACTTTTGTATTCCAGTCCTGCTCACAGAAAATGGCATTATCATCTCCTGCAAGATTCAAACTAGCACCACCAGCTTGAGTAGATATTAAAATACAAATGCTTCACGAGTATCATCATTGGCCTTTCTGATGTCACTTGACTCTGGCAGTGTTGATGCTTTTCCACCCAAGCTTTGCACAGTTGCAAAATGCTCTTCTGCTCTTATTGATCCATCAAGACACTCATAAGAATACCTTCGCAGCTCTAAGTAATCCTGAAGAATGTCTATTGTCTGCGTCATTTGAGAAGAAATCAAGACACGATGTCCTTGACTATGCAGCTTCTCAAGAAAAATGTCCAAGATGATGAGCTTTCCACTCACCTGAACTAAGTGTTCACCTTCTTCAAATGGCTATGGCTCCACACCATTGAAAAGATAAGAATGGCTACATGTCTTTCGCAGTTGTACCACAATATTTTGTAGAGATTGATTCTGAGTGCCTGAACCACTTGTTTGAAGCTGGGCAACTCTTGATGCAATACAGATACATAAATTTTCTTCTGAAGTGGGACCAAATGGAGCCAGTACGGTAACCCCAGATAGTGGTGGCAATGTAAGAGTTCCATTCTTGAAAAGTAAAGCTTTTGTACACCGAAGCATGAATGCATGCAAAATATATCTTAGCAGCTTGAACTGTTTGCTACATCCAGAGGTATTGTCACCTTGAGTCAAGGTCGCAACTTTAATGGACACAACACCAAAAAGGGCCATGGGCATTTCCATTGATCTTTCAAGTAAGCCAACAAACTTATAGCCTACAATGTTTTCCCAAGTCCTGTTGTGACTGAAAATTCCATTGACTGGCGCGGTCTTATTTCCTGTGTACATGCGATAGATGTCCTCCACTTCTCATGTTTCAGCTCGCACTACTCTTATCCTTCTCATCGGTGTGGTGATGACATTTTGGGTGTATCATCCGTGGGATTGACCTGTATGAAACATTATAACATTAATTATTTTACTCTTTGATAATGGTGTCCCTAGATAAAACATATGAGACTAACGAGCTTGAGAGAAGTATTTAAAAAACATGCTAAATGACCCATGGCGAGAGGGCCGCTAATGTATATCCTCAATGCACAGAAAATTTCCTATTCAAGCATATGCTGGATGATCCCTCCCACACATGGTGTGATTGCAGCAGCAGCATCTGATCATGATGGTGAGAAAGCTCATGAGGGGTTGGGGATAGGTCACTGGGATGTCACTGACTGTAGGTTAGGTGAAAGACTTTAACAACTAAGCGAGCAAAGGGGGACCCGAAATTTCGAATATACCCAAAATTTTTGATGGTGTTGTAGCGTCTACAATATTACCATAAATGGATAGAGAAACAACTTGGATTGGAAAATCTATAATCTCCATGCAACCCCAACACAATGCATAAATCAGGGGTTGATGATTTCTTTAATGAGCTACCTAGAATGGCTCATTTCATTTCGATGATAGCATGGGCATGGGAGACTCTCAATGGGGATGATATTCCATATGTTTATCATCAATCCTACCTTGAGGAGGCCATGGGACAACAAGAAGGTTTCCACTTACACCTTCGATTTTCTCATGATGTACACCATTTGGTTTTGCATGCTTGGAAGGAACCATTGGAGGGCAGATTTATTGCAAATTATGTGGAGCTATGGTGGGAACTATTGATGAGGAGGCCAAAAGAAGAGGAAGAGAGGAATTTTCTCCACCTTTACATTTTCTTGAGGACAAGCAACATTTTGGAGGGGAGGACTGTAATATTCCAAAGATTTAGCTTTCATCTAAATGGAATATTATAGTTTGTTTTATCACTAGGTAGGTGAATAAGTGGACAGGGAGACTCATAAAACTCGTTTTGAAGGAATAATAACACTCCTAATGTGAAAGGAGGAAGAATAAGTAGCTGGATTAAGCACCCTTGGGTGTGAACAGCGATTGGATCATGTTGATTCAGTCAACTTTGACCAAATCAACAGCGTTGTCATGGAGGAGTGGCCTTTATGATAAGACAACGCAGTTTTAGTGGAGGAAAACTTGCATGAGCTTGGTGGCAAGTAAGGATGGGACCCAATGTGAGTAGGTTCTCATGCTATATATGGAGGGGATGGCAACCGTTGTTATTCGTGTTTTATATTATCATTTTGATATTGGTCTATTTAGACTTTCTTCCTCTTGCTTTTAGCAGGGTTGTTGTGTTGCTTAGCACAAGGGTGTTCCTAATATGGAATCCATACCTCATCCTCAGGGAAGGAGAGGGTATTTGGGCTTTGTTTCCTCATTTTATCATTTTTTCCAAGCTACCGCCTTCAGCTAAAATTCAGTTTCTTTTTAGAGCTGGGTTGTGTTGTAGGGTGTAGCAAAGGAGGATCACATAGAACCAATTCTGGGCTTGTTTCTCAGTGGAGAGGTAGCCTATCCATTGGAGGATCAGCAAGGAGGGATCCTGGGCATATTTTTATAATTTTGGCATAAGGCCAACCATCTACAATCCCTCACAGTGCATTTCTAGTCCATGACTGCATTATTTTAGTGAGTTGTTGCAATAGATAACCCAAACAGGGTTGAAAATGAAAAAGTTAAGATTTGGCCAAACCATTTCTAGGTTTGTCTGGGATTTTTGAGTAGAATCCATGGTTAAAATCCTGGATCATTCTGAGCACGCTAACAGCCTTCCACACATGGTTATTTACCTCAGAAGTAATAGTTTCCAGTAGCAGCAACAGTAGTAGTACACATTTCTAGTGCTTGGTTCTTTGGTGTATTTCAGCCATCTTATGGCTTGAGTGCATTCCTTTTGGAGCACTGTATTTTCTTCTTTTCTGGGAATTTATTTTGTATCTATCAGCCATATTATATTTATGATTACAGTAGCAGCAACATTGACATAGACATCACTATCACTACTTTCTGACATTATATACGATAGCAGCAACTCATGTGTTTATTGATTTGATCATTGGAGGCTTGTTCTTATTTCTTGAGTGGCTTGACCCTCAAGATATTTTGTATATTGTTGCTGATATATTAATAAAATGATGGTTGCATATTGATCCCTCTTATGTCATGTTCAGATTTGCTGTGTTTTACATTATTATCTCTTGTATTACAGCTATCTCCTTTTGGGATATTACAGTGGCCATCGAAAGCTTTAAGGGAATTCGACGGGGAAGACAAAGTTGGAGAACCCAAAGCGAGCCAGCAAGTAGTTGGCATAACGTAGGTTGAAGCACCTTCATCTATGACAGTACGATGGATTGGTCTCCCTTTCGACACAAATTTCACCTGGAATGCAAGGTGGTGTGAGAGGCGAGGTTTAGATTTTTCCATGTCAAATATAGCTCGCGTAGAATCCCGGGGGTCAATTCCACCAATGGCCAAAAGCAAGGCTTTCCTTTGCATTGGGAAATTTTGCAATACTTCGAGCAGACATAGCTGACGGTGCTTGCACCAAATTTTCTACAATGTTGTAGTTTTGGGCAGCACGTGCAGAGGTGTTATGAGTCGTGCGTCAAAGTGTCCCTTTGGGGGGATGAATCACGGGGTCAGCGGCAGGCCTTTCAATATGCAAATCATTCGGCAGCAGTGGATTCAAAATGGTACCAGGTTCCTGAGTATCAATGACAGGATTTCCATATATTTTGTCTCGTGTCTGGAGTTCAACACTTTCTACGCCATAAATGGCGGATGATCCTTCACTGGAAGGATGTCTACCACCATTGCCCCTTTGTGGGGGTTGTGGTGGGTTTTCACCCATGTGTTTTGTTGAAGTTGTGGATTAGGGAAGGGATTATGAAGAACGATAGGTGTCCTCCCAAAGTCCTTGTTTGCGATAAAATCTGTGCATTCCTACAGCCGAGGACATTTGTATGTCAAGTGGTCCTCTGCCCAGATTCTAAGGAAACTTCATGGGTTTCTCCTTTCCTTTTTCGGTCTTAGCAATGCTTTTCTGATTGGGATTATTCTGATGATCCGGCTGCTCTTCCGAAGAAGAGGTCTTTTTCTTGTTCTTCTTGTTCTTGCCACTATGTTTTTGTTAAAATTGCACAAAATTTACCTCAGCGTTAGGAAGAGTAGTCGATTGGTTAGGGGTGGTGGCAGCCGAAGATGGCTGGGAGGTTTTCCCACTAGGTTGTTTTATGGCTACGCCAGAGATTGCACCAATGAGACCGTCGGTGTGTGCTCCAACTCTCTGAATAGCGGGAGGATTCGAATTACCAGGGGCATGGGGGAGTAAATCATATAGCGTGCTAGATTGTGAATAAATCAAATCTAAATGATGTGCACGACGAGTGGATTGATCTTCCATGACCACACTGGACAGACAAATTTCCTTAGCTAGGGTCGGTAAGAGAGACTTACAAAACTAGTTAGATAAGATATGATCTGGGATTGGCGCTTTGACCAACCTCCTCCTACGTCTCCATTCATGAATGTGATCGAAGATGTGGGTGGCGATGTCTTGGCGCAGTGAGGTTAAGAGTTTCGTGCTGGTTTCGTATCTAATAGGTAATTGGAAATTCTTAAGAAATTCCATAGCTAAGGCGCCAAAAGTGTTGAATGCTCCGTGTGGTAACTCAATGTACCATTTGGCAGCGTCTCCTGTGAGAGTGCGGGGAGGAATTTGAAGCCGGATACTATCATCCACCATGGAGTTAGAAACATACCATAGATGAAAGGTGGTTACGTGCGTAGTCGGATCGTCCTGTTGTTTCCCGTGGAATTTTGAGATGTCAGACGGAATCTTGTGCGGTACTGGAGGCCAGAGTGGGTTGTGGTTGATGGGATCATTGGTCAGTTTGTAGATGTCAAGGATGTCTAAAGCTGCCAAAAATGGCAATTGTGTGCTTTCCCTCAGATCTAGCCAAGGAATTATTGGCTGACTATTCAGACCGTAGGGTCTGCCCATCAATGTGTTACCAATAGGATAAGTAGGACTTTTTTGATAAAATTTCCCTGTGGGTGGGGGTGTAGGGATGTATGGTGGCTGTTCGTAGGGTATATTGTACTGGGGGATAATGGTTGGTTTCCCCCATTGTAAAATTTACCCTCTTTTCCAAATGGATTTTTGGGTTGGTTTGCCCATATGGATGCGATAAAGCTAGCTGAAGGCATGCTACTATTCACATAGTTAAGAAACGGCATAAACCCTACACCAAAATTTTGACCAATCAAAGGAACAGTGTTAACAATAGGCTGTCCTATTTTTCCTAATGATTGCAGGGGTATGGAAGTGCCCCCCATCGTCTATGTCTTGGTGACACTTCCCTCTGCTAGGGTGGCCAAGGCGTTTGAACTCAGCAAAGGGTTCCAACTGAAAGGGTTGCTAAAAGGAACCGAAGTAGCCCCGCTCGTGGGAGCGGGAACCGTGGGTCTCGATGTAGTCACCTTAGGAGTAGATCCCGAAGGACTCATAGATCCACTAACATTTGTGGTGACCACAGTGTTGGGACCAGGCATAGGCTGGCAACTAGGATTGTCGATCATAAGCGTAGAACTGACTACCAGCGGGGAAGATGGTGGCGAACTGGGGTTGGTTTCCCTTAGCATCAACCCCATGGGTGCCATTTGTGAAACAGATTTTGGTGTAGTCGAAGACAATCTTGGCCTGGTGTAACCTGAAATAACACTAGCATCGACGGATCAGTGAGTGGAGGATTGCAAGGAGGTACAACTCCTTCCATAAAAGGATCCTCTAGAAATTTCTTGTGATATGGGGCTATGTGAAAATCAGGGGTTGTCACTGGATACTGCTCTTCCGAAGAAGGCACGGGTTCACCAAGACTCAACTCCTCCTCCAGTCGAGGGAGACCTTATTATTGTTGATATAGACAGCGAGGGTCGAAGGACGTCATGGTGACCTATTTATTTTTACCAAATTTTAATTATTTGTGATGTATTATAAACTCTCAGTGATAGTAACCACACACCTAAAAAAGAAAAAATAAAAAACGACTTTCTAAAATCAATCAACAAATAGCCAGAACAAGGTGGCCCCATTTGAGTACTACCATTTTCTTGAGATGAAACCCAGTATGATAATAGCATACAGAGAGGGTTAGTTGTAAACATAGTTATGGTTACTCTAGAGCTTCGCCCAAACCCCATGCAATAGGTGTAAGAACTCTCATGAAAACGAGTACCCTCCCAAAGACCGAAGATAGAGTAGGTCTCTATGTTTTAGGTACCAGGACAGCCCATCCCAGTCACCTCGTGTAAGTCCCTAAAAAATTTGGAAACTAAAGATACCTCAAATCATAGACATCATCACGGGGGTCACGGTTGTAGAAAACATGCTATATGGGCAAAAAACCTAGATCCCCAATTGAGTTTCGACATCCTCGAAGGGAACCCCAATATATAGCATGCCCATTGAATGCACTCGAAGGTGGGCTACCTTCTCATGCACCCTGGTGTTGTCTCGCGCTTAACTCGGGTGGTAGTGGAGTGGTCCTGATAATATGAGTGCAGTAGGATTTCACTTATTAATAACTCTAGTCTCAAGTTTTGAGATCTTGGGTGATTTTCTCACTTCTCCTACTCCAAGATCCTAGCTTGAACTACTGTTGGTGTGAGCTCAGAAAAATTTATATGATTAATTTTATTATTGCTTGATTCTTAGTGTACTTGATTATTAGTCTTGCAAAGGGGGAGTGTACGTATGAAATGTGATGAGACTCTGACTCAAAAAACCATGCAGAAATATGCTCTAAATATTCAATTCAATGAAGAGTTTTTTCTATAAGGAGAGATTTCCTTCAACATCCGTGCACCAAACATTCAAATAACACAATTTAACTTTAAAGATTCAGACATCTATATATCTTCTCTTAACATCTTTTTAACCAAAAAAATTTAGAATTAATTCAACTAAGTTCAGAAACTAAAAGAAAATTTCTTCTTCAAAAAGTAGATGTGATTAACATTAACTTTTTTAAACAAGAACAAAAGATAGAAATGCTAACTAGTAAACAAGCACAGGGATATAGCAAGAGAAGCTAATCTGATGGACAATAACTCCACATCCAAAGGGAAACACAACATAGGTGTAAACAGCAGATTTTGGTTGGGTAACGCTGGCAAGCAGAGGCTACAGAGCGTTAATATTGAGACTAATGCACTGTATCTGAGCAGAAGCAGCATTATAAAGCTCTGAAACACTTACAAGGGAAGCGTTATCCAGGGTAAATTTGCACAAATGGCTAAGCAGGGTCTAATCTAGACTCTGTGAGCTTTTGAGATGCTTACTGAGCATATAAACTGGTTGGAAGGATATGTAAACGGAAGGAAAAAAGGTAAATTGATAGGAAAAACCCGGAAACTTGGGGTTTGATCCCCAGTGGAGTCACCAATTCTGCTATAGGGTAATATTCTTGGGTGGTGGTTATTAAATATCCTTCTCAGGGTTTTCCGGTGACCGAGGTAGACAGTCAGATTAGCTGTAAAGTTCCAAAGACATTGTACGCATGTTCATACTAATATATATAATCGAAAAAGAAATATGGAGAGATTACCTCTTTGTGGATAGCAAATCCTATGGAGAACGCCAAGCAGTGAAGTAGAGATCCTTCTTCACCGGCTCCAAATCCAGATCATGCAATTAATCAAAGCACTCGCGTAATCTCTACAACAGTATAGCTTCTTATCAATTAAACTAGCATATAAGAAACATAAAACAATACAAATCTAAGCCATTCATATCATGCTACATAGACGATTGAACAACAATTGTGACACTGATGCATCGAATGGACAAAACAGATACAATTCTATTAATTTATGAAAAGGAGGATTAAACCATCAGTTACACCAAGCCCTCCTTAATCTTCCAATTCCTCTCTCTCTTTCTCTATCTCCGAGTGTGATGATGCTTAAGGCAGAAAGCTCTCAAAGAACTTTTCCGATCTTCAAGCCTCAAACTACAACAATGAAATTATTCTCTACATACAATAAAACCTTCAACCTTAGTCCAAGAGCCCACAGCTCAAATTTATAGGAGATGGAGAGGACAAAACTTGCCAACTCTTTTAACTTGTTCAAATCGGGAAAGATCTAGATTTGTCCTTGCTTTTCCATTCTTTTTCCTTCCATAGGAGTTCAGTTATGTTTGGCAATGCCTAATAAAAGGTTTGTGCCATTTAGTTTCTAGAACTGATTCCCTTTTGAGAGAAAGCTAGAAATGCGAGTTAGTTTTTCATAAGATATTTCCCTTTTCACACTCAAACACGGTTAATGTTGCACCTTGGGTAAGATAGAGTGTTACCCTAGGCATTAACACTCCCTTTTCATGGCTCAAGTGAGTTATAACTCTTTCTATTTGTTTCTGGGATGTGTTACCTTGGCAAAAATGGGTCTTGTCTAGGTCATTTTCTTCCTTCCATGTTACATTCTCCTCTGAGCTGATAAGGAGGTCATTTGTCCTGTAACAACTGTTGCTCCCCCAGATATGTAACACTACCTCAAAATGTTGTAAGTTCTCCTCCCAAGTCCTGCTATAGATCAGAATGTCATCAAAGAAAAGTAGCATGAACTTCCTCAATTTTCCACGAAATACGTGGTTCATGCACGACTTTGTTAGTACCCTATAAATTATATGATCTCAAGGTGATAGGATACTTCATATTTCCTGCAAGGTTTTCATTATTGAAAAGCTTTTCAAAATTCAAAGGATTTCAAATAAAAAGGAAAAATAAAATTAAAAAAAGAAAGAAAGAACAGAGGGTAAAAAAATAAAATAAAAAGTAAAGAGAAAAGAGTGAAAAGAAAAAAAGAGAAAAAAAAGAAAGAAGAACACCAAAAAAGAAATAAAACTGAAAGTGCTACAAGTTCAAATGCCACTAATCTTTAGATAGGTTTCTCTAGTCATACATTTTAATCATGATTGGACAATTTTCAATTTCTGTTGATAGGTTAGAAAATAAAGATTTTCCAAACTGTTTAATCTTGGCTTGTTAGTAGATAGGTAGAAAATGAGATTGGTTCAACAGCTTAATATGAACCAATAGGAGAAATAAGGGATACGGGTTAGGTTCAAATGTTAAAAGAAAATGTTCAAGGTCTGCAAGTCTAAATTCACCCTACAAAGAAAGAAAAAAGGTTAGATGAGTAGTTCAGGTAGGTAGATATGCAAGGGGGAAGAAGAAAATGGAAAAAATGAAATGGGGACTTCAAAATCCTTGGAGGGGAAATCTATTTCATATTAAGCCCTGTGCAAATCCTACCAAGCACCAAATCGCACTTCGCAAGTTTAAGGGACAGCACTAAATAAAATGGTAAAGTCTGTGATCTGCGGGCTGTGGGCGGTCCCACCTTCTCTACCATGTCACTTCCCCCTCCTCGCCCCTTGCACTTCGCAAGTGTGAAAGGATAGCGCTAAAGAAAATTGTAAATTCTACGATCTGCGGGTTACGGATGGTGCCACCTTCACTGCCACATAACCTCCCCCTACTCACACTTCGTAAGTTTAAAGTTTTACCCCCACTGCTAATAACTAAATCCCCTGATGTGCTATCTATGATAGCCATGGGGCCCATCCCGCCATTTCACGTCCATTCCCACGCACTTTGCATTTTGCGAGTCTTAAGGTTTACCCCTACCACTCATAACTAAACCCTCTGATGTGTGATTTGTGATGTCTGACGACCCCTCCTTTCCAAGTCACTCCCCACCCCCACACTTTGCACTTCGCAAGTTTTAATTTTTTTACCCCTACTGCTTATAACTAAACCCTTCGATGTGCGATTTGCAATGTCTGTGGGCCCCTCCTCTCCATGTCACTCCCCCTCCCTGTGCTTCACACTTCGTAAGTTTTAATTTTTACCCCTACCACTCATAACTAAATCCTCCGACGTGAGATTTGTGATGGCGTCGGGTCCCACCTCCTTGCCACATCACACATTCCCCATGGTGCTCATTCATGTACCCCGGCCCACAATCCCATCACCCCGTTGAATTAGTGCTAAACGCCTCTCACCTTACCCTCCATCTATGCCCCTCACCTCGCTATCGGCGACCCTCGATTCATTTCGGCCCCCCTTTAGCTATCGGATGTTAACAGAAGGGGGGTGGGGGGGGTCTGAAATGGGCAGTATCCATTACCGCCTCCTCCTCCATGTGTTGCGTTCCCACTGTTTCGCACCCTCCCACTCTATTACCTCTTACCACCTGAGCCCCCCACCAAAAATCTCTCTCTGTTGTCCTCCAAACCGCTGCCACATTGTGACCGTTGCTAATGCTGCCACACCACGTCCTCCGTCACCTGTCCACTTTGACCTGTCACATCCCCTCCCACCAATAGCATCGTTGCGCCATGAATGGTCAGTTCGTTATCCAATGGACCCGTGCCAACTAAATGGTCACCCTCCAACCACATGTTAAAATCTGAATCCACCGCGGCACCAAATTTTTCATTGTTGTTACTATTGAATTGCTACATATTTTGATATTACAAATAGCTGTAGAGGAAATCATGACCAGCCACCTTGGCCGAAGGGTAAATTTCACATCAAAGAAGGAAACATCGGCACTCTTTAAGCCTAGTTACAGTGTTGTTTCAGATAATTCACTTCCGATCTTGATCCCCTTCGTTCTTACCCCTTCCTCAGTATCAATTCATACTATTTCTCCCTTCTCTATTCCCCTTCTCTTGCAGCCCATTCTCCATTGTAGGTGAAAGAGAGAGTGAAAAAGTGAATCATGCCTCCCAAGGCAGATCAGCAGCCTTTCAATCCCATGGTCTAACCCCATGTAGGCTTGGACCATATTCCCCTGGCTGACAGTGATTACAAGATCCACGAGACAGATTCAGACCTCGACATGTTTGATGTCTACTACTGACTCGAAGATAAACTCCTTGATGAAGTAGATGGTATCAGTCTGTGGAAGACCAACCTTCCACATTACATCATTCCTAGAACCCATACTTGCCCTAAGCTAATTAGGAAATGTCAGTCTTGCTATGACATTAAACAAAGAGCCATAGTGAACATTGCAGGAGAGATTTTTTGTTATCTAAATGCCCCATCCATTCAAGAGATGTTCGAGGCCCCCATTGTTGAGAACAATGTCCCTTTTTCATATGAGGCCCCTATAGGAATATACCAAGGATTATATTTTTCCAATAGGGCCAGAACCTTGAAGCTTTTCATGACTCCCAATGCACCAATGCCTACAAAAAATCCCCCATATCCATCATCCACCTTCCCAAAAAGGACCCAGCACATTATCACTACCCTGTCTTATTTTTTAGGTTATCATAATGATTAGTGGATAGATGAAGCCATAATTTTTTTTCTTATATATCCTCTCTGCACATTCCAATCCCACTATTATGTTTAACTATTCTCAGTTTCTTGCTGATGTAATCCATGATCAGTTCTTGAAATTTCAAATAGAAAGGGTATTTAAATACACCTATGTGTTGGTGTACATGTTTACCTGTTTTCAATCTAGCAAGTTCAAATTTGACATGATAAAGCAAGGTGAAGACTCACGATCCCAATCTGTCATCTTTTGGACAACTTTATTGAGAAAGGAGTAGGAAGACTATTCATACAAGAGCTTTGTAGACCTATTTGTTCATCCAACAACCAGTGCACTCAGCAGCACCATAGATCCCAGGGTCAATGAGGAAATCAAGAAGGTGATGCAGCTGACAAAGAAGGTCTCGACAGTAGACTGGTATCTCTACCAAAACTACACTAGTATGGAATTTAATTGGCCCCCCTATAAACTACCCAAATACCTCTCCATGAGGATATTTTCCCTTTATTATATCATACAAATGATAGATGTTGATGAGGTGAATTTTGTTTCGGCCAAGAAGAAGTAACAATTCAAGATCAAATCTTAAATCGGCCCATTCATCTACAACAGTAGAAGGAGAGGAAGATAAAATACTTAAAGAGATGAAATTCACACACAGTTTCACCTGGTCCTATGATCCACTGTAAATCATCTCTAAGAGGAGGGTGGAAAACAAGTCCACACCCTACACCCATACCCATAGACTGGATATAGAGAAGTACATGAACCAAGAAGAATAGTTTGCAGACACACTCCAGAAGGCTGAAGATTAAGTCATCTCTACCTCAGGAATCCAACCACCAACTCCAAAAGAGAGAAAAGCAGCAGGAGTTCAAGATGACAAAGGAAAGGAGCCTGAAAAGGAAATAGGAAGTAAGAGGACCAGGGAGGATCCAACAGACATGGACATCGATTCCTCCACTAAGGATTTCAAAATGAAATATAGGAAGAGAGCCAGGATCAGAATGGTCCCTTACCAAGGAAATGAGAAAAACCAGCAAAATGTCATCACAATTGGGGATTCACCAAGTTCATATTCATCAAGCAGCCACACGATATTCTCCACATCCTCTGACACTATCCCATTCCAATAGCAGAATGTGAAAACCCGCACATCTACTTCCACTGCATAACAAGAGGAGGAATACATATATGACACATTCAGGGAGATCAAGAGAAGGAATAAGGTGCTCAAAACCAACACCTACAATCAATTTTGGAAATAAAAAAATAGCTCCCAGAGTAGACTCCTATCAGCCTTTGACTCTAAGAAGGGCAGGATGAGAATGGCATTCTTGGAGGCACAAATTCCCCAACCAAAAGGTGCAGAAGAATACAGGAAGACATCTTTTAAGTTTGATGCAAGGAACATATACCTAATAGACCAGATGGATATGCATAAGCAGCCTGGGGAAATGATCTCCTCCACTCTGACTAGCATAGCCAAGAGCCTCTCAAAACTATAGATGACTTTGTCCAACGCACAATCACAATTAAAGTTGGAAAAGGTCTCTGCCATGGCCAAATATTCAAAGATAAAATCTCTGGCGGATTTAGTGATACATCTCGGGTAAAATTCATCAAACATAGGAGTGGCACAAACCCTTGTGAGGAAGAAGAATGTAGACATAGCTGCTTTAAGGAGGCAGCTTAAGATGCCAGTGACAGAAGACCCTGTGGCGAAGGAGATAGAAGCAACTAAAACACAGAAAGCAGAAATGATGCAATTAATTGTTGAACAAACAAAGAAGATCAAGAAAATGGAGGGTGAGATGGGTAAAATAATCAAAGAAAGACAGAAATAAATAAGGGATGCAGTGAAGGTAAAATCAAAATAAGTAGCTAAGGCCACGATCCTTCTATAAGCGGTTCCTCTCACAGTGATCCCAGCACACACAACATCCATAGGAGCACCGAGGGAAGGTACTGAGCAACTAGCCAAGGCGATGGAGAAAATGTCTTTACAGTCAGCGAAGATCAAAAGGCTGCGAAATCAACTCAGTGACCTATTGGAGAAACTCAAAGGGAAAGACTCTCCACATGCCACAAAGTTTCAAATTATCAAAAAGCTAAATGAGAGCTTGCAGAAGTCTCTTCAAGAGTCCTCAATTGGTTGTATGATGGGAAGGGTGAAAAAAATTATATGGTTGGACATAATTGAGTCTGTAAATGATATATGGCCCTCAATTCAGATAATTTTTTAACAAAGGGATCTAATTGAGGTAGTGAAGGTTGCCATTGAGAAGACAAATGAGGAACTTGGAGATAAGCCCTAAACCACCAACAACATCATCAGATTCTTGAATTCCAAGAGCAGCCATGAATTGGAGCAACTGGAAGTGGCTAACAGAACAACCTCTTTTCTTGAATATAAAAGGTTGTTGAATAAAAATATTTTGGTTACACAGCTAAAAGAGAGATGCCATCAGCTGGAGATTAGGGTGAGAAATTTTTTCAACAGGATTGAGCCACTGAACAAAATAAGTTTGCCTTCCTTGTTTGTTATCAATGATAAATTGATGCCCAGAACTGATTATGTAAAGAGGCTGATGGAGATCTCTGAGGACATATCCAAGCTCACAAATATGAAGAACACCATGACCAGGAAATAATTCTATGAAGTCATCGGCAATGATGTCTTCATACAGCACGAGGTGAAGAACATTTTTCAGATAACATTCGTAAAGTACACCGAGACTGATGAAGTCTACAGGTTGCTGAATAGGACCAAGATCCAGACTCCAGAGAGTTGGGAAAATATATGCAAGCTCCAGGAAGGATGAAAACTTAGTTCAATGATGAAGCTAGTAGCTCAATGAATTTTCAGAATCATCACATCCAGTGTATCAGATCCGCCAGCACAGCAAACCGCCATAGTGTTAGATAACAACTCTGCAAGGACGTCGGGCATCTGCCAAGAGGGTTGTTACAAGGAAAGACACTTCCACTTATACTTCATGCATTTGTCTAGAACAGTCACAATGTGTCCATGCATGATACGCGTAGACCCATTTTTAGTTACTCTTATAGTAAACGAACCAATTGCCCTTTCGATAACGGCAAACCGGTGCAAATAGTTTAAACATAATTTTTCATTTTGTAACAAGGGTTGGACTCTCATTTTGTAAACACTTTTCATTGCAATTATTCATACTTTTCAAGCTAGAGCACCAATAGAGATATCATTCTACAAGATTCATGTGTTGTATGTCCTGGTGATGTTTTTCCTTATTCATGTTTAATGTTTTTCCCACTCTAATCTCTTCATGTATTTCATTTATAATTCTATTTGTAAAGCAGGAAAGTTAGATTAAGATTTTATGTTTCAGAGTACCTTAATTCTGACTGTCTTTACAATTTCAATGTTTTCTTCTAATGTATGGTTTAATAATTTTTAATTGCTCTTAAGTCTTTACTGAAAGCACTTTCTCCATCCCATAATTCCATTCAACTATAAACACTAGTAACCCCAACTAGATTTCCTTGCATTTTCTTTTGAATTTGATGTATACACCCAGCCTATTTTGACTCCATAGCGCAATGGAAACTGTTTAGAGGAACCCCCTTAAATCCAACCACGAACAATAAAAAAAAAAAATCTTGCACTCAATTTAACTAGCCTAATATCAGTAAACTCAAAAAAATCTAAATCTTATATAGAGATCCCTCTCTGAGTCTAGGAGGGCTAGATCTTGGGCTTCAAGTGGTTTGATTTTGTTCTTTATAATTTAGTCTTACCAATCTTATAAATTATATATTACATATTTGTGACCATACTGGGGACCATAACTGAAAATTTTCAATTTTCATCTGAATCCAGCAAACCCCATCTTTAAAATCACTGCATGATACAATTTTCTTTTAAATATTGGTTTCCTTCAATATTCAATAATCAGTTTTCTATGATTTTGAGCTAATTTCTGGCTCCCAAAATAATATCCACCAGATCCCATCCAGTTCCAAATCCTCCTCCTATAGTGGATAATCCTAAGAAAATATTGAGGAAACTTCCCAGAATGGAAAGTCCAACCAACAATAGGATTCTTCATAGATCTATCTCCTTACTTGATAGCTTTGTCACTTTGAAAGACATTCAATTTGATTTTCATTTTGAACTAGGTCTATTCATAATTGAATCTCAGAATTGTACTGACCTTACAGTTTTTATCCATCCATTTTTCATACCTCTACCCATCCCACTTCGTCCCTCATTTTCCTTCCTCCCCCACCTCCACCAATCATGGGAGCTAGATATGCCCCATTGGTGCTACTAGTCCCTTTACCCCTTATGCCCCAATATTACCAGTCCAAGATTCCCCAATTTGACAGCATTGGGCCTACGACATCCCAACAACATATTGAAAAAATGAATGATTGTTTCGACTTACAAGAAATTAATGATGACAATGTCGCATTAAGAATGTTTTCTCAAAGTTTAGGGGTGAATTCAGGAAATGGTTTAAGGATATAACTCCTAATAGTATTCATGATCTCCCTACTTTCAACCAAGCATTTACAAACCAATGGGAAGTCAAAAAAAACTCGTTGTAGATTCTATCAAAGTATGAAACTATCAAAATATCCCCCAAAGATATTGTGCAAGACTACTGTGCTAGATTTAACAACTAATATAATGTGATCCCTGCTAATATGAGAGCACCCCAGGGGATAGTTTTTCTTAAATTCTCGAGTGGATTTGACCCAGACATGGCCTATCAGCTCAGGGAAAGAGACTCATCAACCTTGGAGGAAATTCAGAAAATTTTGTGAGCTTAGAGGCTAACTTGTTAGCTAAAAGGGCTAGGATGAGGACGGAGAGAAGAGTCACAATAGGAGAAGAACCCATAGCCTCCACGTCTGATGCCAAGATTGACAATTTTGTGAGGACTATGGAAAGGATGATGGAAAGGATGAGTTTGAATGAAACATAAATTCCCATATACAACCAACCAACACCCCAAAATAGGAATCAAGACCCAAGAAGAAACCCTCCACAAATTAGGCAGAGAGAGAAAATGGGTCCTTATCACGAGATCAGGCATCCCTTTCAAGAAAATTATGTTTATGATAACGAAGGGATAGTGGAGGAAGAGGAGGAAAATCATATCTAATGGGAATCAATGAAGAGGACCCTGTCTTCCTCACTGCAGAAGAGTAGGACTTGTTTTCACTAGCCCAAGCTGACCTCGGGCCCGAAGAATCTGATGACTACAAACTGGGTTTTGAGGATGCCATTATGGAAGTCCATAGACATTACAACTTGAGGAGAAAAAATAATTTGGACAATTCAAATAAAGGGAATTCAGAAAACTCTACCAAGAAAGTATTTGAATCCAAAACCAAGAAAACAACTGAAAACACTAATAAAAATTTAAATAATTCAGAAAATAAAAACATAGAGAACAGTGCCAAGAAATCAGTAGATGTTCCTACTAGAAACCCTTAGAAGGACATCCCCAGTACAAGAAAATAGACTGAAGTTACCCAAAGAATAGAAGCTTAAAGCATTGATATGGAAAACCCATTGAGAAATCAAACTCCCTTCAGTATTAAGAGCGAACTGGCGAAGGTAAATATTTATATCCCTCTCACTGAATTGGTCAAAAAAAATGTCTACATATCTCAAGTCCTGAAAGTGTTAAATATAGGGGAGATCACAGACACTATCAATTTGTGTGATGACCAACCTCAACTCTTGTTTGGGCTAGAGGTTGATGGAAAACCACAAGAAGGGGGGGTTCCCCCTTTTTATGTCAGTTTAAATGTTCATGATAAAATACTTCATAACACCATGTTGGATTTCGGTGCCTCACATAACCTTATCCCCCAAGCTGTCATGGAGAAACTCGGCCTTGAAATCACTATACCCTACATGGATTTATACTCTTTTGATTCTAGAAAATTTAAGTGCCTAGGCCTGATCACAGACCTTTGTGTCACTCTAGCTCAAATACCTGCCAAGAGTTTAGTGATGGATATTGTTGTGGCAGACATTCCCCCAAAATATGGAATGCTTTTATCTCACTCATGGGGGGGGAAATTACAAGGAACTTTGCAACTAGACATGACTTATGCTACCATTCCGGTGTTTGGTCAATCAAGGAAGATTTATAGAGAAACATTGATGAAGTACATGGTAAGTAGCCAAGAAAAGCCTCAGAACTACCCTTTGTACTCTGTTCACACTGACATGGATTCTTTCATTTTGTATAATGATGGAATCATTGATTCACAGATTTCCCAAGTAGAAAATGATCCCACAGAAAACACTGACAGTCAAACCCAAATGGAGCAACCAGACCATGCCCATGAATCTGTTTGGAACATGAGTTTTGATGGCTCATGTGGCCATGCTAGCTCTGGGTTCGGAATCTAGTTGTATAACACAGGAGACAATAGTGCACAGGGTCATTCATACAAATTAAGTTTCTACTGCACAAACAAAATTTCCGAGTATGAAGCCTTGATTTTGGGATTACAAATGTTGTAAAAATTAGGAGCAAGGATGATCTCTATGCAGGGTGATTCTGAGCTAGTCATTAAATAGGTTAAAGGGTTATATGCAACCAAACACCCTAGACTGAGAGCTTATAGAAATTTTTCCCTTGATTTTTTGAGGACCTTCGAGGAATATGATTTGGAAGTCATTCCCAGAAACCAAAATGTCCTAGCCAATGGCCTAGTTGTTTCAGCAAGCACCTGTAAACTACCTCACCCAAACAAGCAGCATACAATTGAGGTAAAACATCGTCCTGTAGTGCCAGACAACATGAGATATTGGCAAGTCTTTGGCAGTGATAATCAAATTGAGAGCTTCCTGCAATTTGGAGATGAATTTGAAAATAGTAATGTGGATATGGATTGTGAGGGAGACATTCTTGTCAAGGTACAAACTACTGAGGAAACACAAGTCGATGTTCTGGAAAACATTTTTCTAGATGTAAATACTACTGTAAATATTCTCGCTCACAACGTTGTATATAATATCGATAAACAAAAATACCTGGAAAAAGAGGAATTTGAAATACTCCAGCTTAAAGGTAATAATTTTCCTAGGGGGCTAGTCCCTTTAGAAGAGTTATCTGACTTTAATGATGTGGCCAAAAAACCCAAAATAGAGCCAATTGAAATAGACATTGAGGAATGTAATATAGGCATATAATAGAACCCCAAAATCATCAAACTATCTAAATCTATGCCTACCATTACAAAGAAAAAATATATAGCCTTATTCAAAGAATTTATTGATGTGTTTGCATGGAGTTATGAGGATTTGAAATCCTATGATACCAACATCATCCAGCACAAAATTGCAATTAAAGAAAATCAAAATCCATTCTGACAGAAATTGCGAAGAATAAATCATGTTTTAATGCCTCTAGTTGAGAAATATATCAAGAAGATGTATGAAGCAAAAATCATAGTACCACTCAAGTACTCCCAATGGGTTTCCAATATTGTCCCAACTAGGAAGAAAACAGATGATATTAGAATCTACATTGACTTCAGAAAACTTAATAAGTCTCTTAAGAATAACTACCCTTTACCTAAGATGGATCACATATTACAAAGGGTAGTGGGTTCCAGTAGGATATCTTTGCTAGATGGTTTCTCTGGTTACAATCAAGTGTTAGTGCACCCTGATGACCAAGATAAGATAGCTTTTACAACTCCTTGGGGGACTTTCATGTATGTGAAAATTCCCTTTGGACTAATGAACGTTGGAGATACCTTTCAAAGGGCCATGGACATTGCATTTTTTGATGACATTGGCCACTTTATTGTGATTTATTTGGATGAGATTACTATTTTTTCTAAAACCGATGAAGAAAATTTAACACACTTAAGAAGAGTTTTTTGGAAGTGCAGAAAAATTGGACTCTCCCTTAATCCTAAGAAGACATTGTTTGGATTAGAAGAAGTAAAATTGTTATGCCATATTATCTCTAAGAATGGAATAAGAATTGACTCTAGCAAAATTGAAGGAATATTGAAAATCATCCATCCCAGAAATTTGAAAGAACTCCAATCCTTCATTGGTAAAATCAACTTCCTAAGAATATTTATACCTAACTTGGCAAAACTCTTTAAGGAACATCACTAACATACTAAAGAAGGGATCAAAAATAAAGTGGACCATAGAAGAAAAACATTATTTTGACTTGGTCAAGCTAGCATTGGCAAAAGCCCCGGTACTAATTAGTCTGGATTTCACTAATGATTTCATGATTTTTTCTTTTGCCTTTGAACATACTATTGATGTTGTTTTGTTACAGAAAAAATGGAAGGACAAGAACAACCCATAGCCTTCTTTAGCAAGGCATTAAGAGATGCATCCCTGAAATATAATATCATGGAAAAATAGGCCTTTGCATTGCTTAAAGCACTGAAAGATTTTAGAGTCTATATTTCACATTCACATATCATTGCTTATGTTCCAAATGCAGTGGTCAAAGGCATTCTAACACAAAACGGTCCTGATGAAAAAAGTGTGAAATGGATTGCAGTAATCCTAGAATATGATTTGGAAATCAAGCCTACCAAGTTGATCAAAGGCCAAGGATTGGCTGAATTGATGGTAGAATCTAATTTACATGCACTAGACATCAACATGGTACACGCATTAGATGATCAAAAGGAAATGGTGACTCCACCGATTGATGAAGCATTCCTGAATTCTCCATGGTATGCTAATATTTTGTATGTACTATCTAATTTGAATTCTCCTCCTAGTTTATCTAAAACAAAGGCTAGATTTCTAAAACTCAAAGTTGTTAAGTTCTGCATTTTGGAAAAAATTTGTATTGGAAAGATATTGGAGGAGTTTTTCTTAAATGTTTATTAAAGGATAATGCAGATAGGGAAATGCAGGAATTCCACTGAGGTGACTGTGGTGGACATCTCTACTGGAAAACCACTGCTAACAAAATTATGAGAGTTGGTTTTTATTGGCCCACCATTTTTCCTGATGTCCATAAGATGGTTACTGCTTGCCATAAGTGTCAAATCTTTAAAGGAAAGAGGAAGTTGTTGCCCTTACCCCTGAAACCTATTTCTGTAGAAAGCCCTTTCCAGCAGTGGGGATTAGACTTCATAGGAAAAATTCACCCTCCATCCTCCACTCAACACAAATGGATCCTTACTGCTACATATTATTTCACCAAATGGATAGAGGTGACCCCTTCTAGGAATTCCACTGACTTTTTTATCATAAAATTCCTAGAAATCAACATCCTTTCTAGATTTGGTTGTCCTAGGAAAATCATTACAGCTAATGTTGCAGCCTTTAGCTTCAAAAATATGATTGATTTCTATCAAAAATATCATATAACATTGGGGCATTCAACAACCTACTACCCTCAACATAAAGGATTGGACGAATCTTCAAATAAAATCCTGGTGACCATCATTAAAAAGCTTCTTGAGGAGAATAATAAATCATCGCACAATAAGATGATCAATGCTCTGTGGGCTAATAGGCTCACCACAAAGAAATCAATTGGCATGTCCCCATACCAATAGGTTTATGGAATGGATGCAGTGTTTCCTTATTCCTTAGGAGTTCCAGTAATGAATATAATCCAAGAGATCCAAGATGAACTAAATGAAATTCAAAGGAGGATTAATGACACCATTCAGTTGCAGTAGTCCAGAGAAGAGGTTTACAATAGAACCCAAGTGATGCAAGAGAATATCAAAAAGATATTTGACAAGAGAACCAAGGCCAATGATTTCAGTCTAGGTAACAAGGTTTTGAAATGGGATTCTAGAAGAGAGGATAAAGGCAAACATGGAAATTTTGATAATATTTGTTAAGGGCTATACATCATTCATGTTGTCACGGGGAATAACACTTACTTTCTCAAAGAGTTGGATGGTGCAGAAGTATCTGGAGTTCCTCTCAATGGCAAGATGCTAAAAAATTATTTCTTATAAACTCAGGTTAAATTGTCATCATTGTAAATACCACAGTCTTATAGTTTTCAATAATTCATTGGACAAGGTTGAAGCCTAAAGTGAAGGCCCTAAGCCTAGTTCGATGAGCAGATAAAAAAACAGAAAGGGAATCAGTTGAAAAACAAAGGAAAGCAGTTTAAAATGTGCAGAAAAAGGAGCATCCAAGGCTACTGGTCTCAAGTTATTGACACTTCTTTTCATGAACTGCCATCCCCAGCTGGAGCCATTGTTAGTACCCTATAAATTATATGATCTCAAGGTGACTGGATACTTCATATTTCGTGCAAGTTTTTCATTATTGAAAGGCTTTTCAAAATTCAAATGATTTCAAGATAACAAAAAAGGTATAAAAAATAAAGAAAAGAGAAAAGAGTGAAAAAAAAAAAATAAAGAGAGAGAAAAGAAAAAGAAATTAAAAAAAACCAAAAAATAAATAAAAATGAAAGTGCTACAAGTTCAAATGCCACTACTCTTTAGATAGGTCTGTCCAGTCATACATTTTAATCATGATTGGACAGATTTAAATTTTTGTTGATAGGTAGAAAATAAAGATTTTCCAAACTGTTTAATCTTGGCTTATCAGTAGATAGGTAGAAAATGAGATTGGATCAATAACTTAATCTGACCAATAGGAGAAATAAGGGATAGGGGTTAGGTTAGAATGTTAAAAAAAATGTTCAGGGTCTGCAAGTCTAAATGCACCCTACAAAGGAAGAAAAAATGTTAGATGAGTAGTTCGGGTAGGTAGATATGCAAGGGGGAAGAAGTGAATGGAAAAAATGAAATGGGGACTTCAAAATCCTTGGAGGGGAAATATATTTCATCTTAAGCCCTATGAAAGTCCCACCAAGCACCAAATATTACTTCGCAACTTTAAAGGGACATAATTAAAGAAAATGGTAAAGTTTGTGATATGCGATCTCCGGGTGGTCCCACCTTCCCTACCACGTCACTTCCCCCTCCCTGCACCTCGCACTTCGCAAGTGTGAAAGGATAGTGCTAAAGAAAATGGTAAATTCTACAATCTGTGGGCTACGAGCAGCCCCACCTTCCTTGCCATGTCACCTCCCCTTCCCCACACTTTGCAAGTTTAAAGGTTTACCCCCACTGCTAATAAATAAATCCCCTAATGTGCGATCTATGATAGTTGTGGGGCTGATCCCACCACATCACCTCCATCCCCCCGCACATCACACTTCGCAAGTCTTAAATTTTACCCCTACCACTCATAACTAAACCCTCCAATGTGCAATTTGCGATGTCTGTGGGCCCCTCCACTCCACATCACTCACCCTCCCCGTACTTTGCACTTTGCAAGTTTTAAGTTTTACCCCTACCGCTCATAACTAAACCCTCTGATGTGTGATTTCGATGTCTATGGGCCCCTCCTCTCCACATCACTCCCCCTCCCCATGCTTCACACTTTGCAAGTTTTAAGTTTTACGCCTACCACTCAAATCTAAATCCTCCAATGTGTGATTTGCGATGGCCATCGGGTACCACCTCCTCGCCACGTCACACATTCCCCCCAGCACTCATTCCCGTACCCAGGCCCATAGTCTTGTCACCCCATCACATTAGCGCTAAACACCTCTCACCTTACACTCCATCTATGCCCCTCACCTCGCCATCGACGGCCTCGATTCATTTCGGCCCCCCTTCAGCTGCTGGACGTTAACAAAGGGCGTGGGGGGGTGTCCAAAATGGGTGGTATCCATTATCACCTCCTCCTCCACGTGTCGTGCTCCCACTGTTTTGCACCCCTTGCTCTATTACCACTTACCACCTGAGCCCCCCTTCGAAAATGTGTTTCCATTGTCCTCCAAACCGGTGCCACACTGTGACCGTTGCCAATGTTGTTGCGCCACATCCTTCGTCACCTGTCCACTTCGCCATGTCACATCCCCTCCCACCAATAGCATCGTTGCACCATGAATGGTCGGGTTGTTATCCAATGGATCCGTACCAACTCAACGGTTACCCTCCAGCCACATGTTAAAACCCAAATCCACTGTGACGCCAAAGTTTTCATTGTTGTTACTATTGAATTGCTACACGTTGTGATATTACATACAACTGCAAAGGAAACCACGACAAGCCACCATACCCGAAGGGTAAATTTCACATCAAAGAAGAAACCATCAGTGCTCTATGAGCCTGGTTACTGTCTCATTTCAGATAATTCACTTCTGATCCCGATCCCCTTCGGTCTTACCCTTTCCTCAGTATCAATTCATATCGTGTCTCCCTTCTCTACTCCCCCTCTCTTGCATCCCACTCTCCATTGCAGGTGAAACAGAGAGTGAAAAATGGAATCATGCCTCCCAAGGTAGATCAACACGCTTTCAATCCCATTGTCTACCCCTAGGTAGACTTGGACCATATTCCCTTGGCTGACATTGATTACAAGTTCCACGAGACAGAGCAAATTGTTCGATGTCTACTACTACCTCGAAGATAAACTCCTTGATCAAGTAGATGGTATCAGCCTATGGAAGACCAAGATTCCACATTACATCTTCCCTAAAACCCATAGCTGCCCTGAGCTAATTAGGAAATGTCAGTCTTTTTATGACATTAAACAAAGAGCCATAGTGAAACCTGCAGGAGATATTGTGTTTTATGTAAATGCCCCATCCATTCAAGATATGTTGGAGGACCCCATTATTGCGAACATTGTCCCTTTTTCATATGAGGCCCTTATAGGACTATACCAAGGATTAGATTTTGCTAGCAGGGCCAGAACCTTGAATATTTTCATGACTCCCAATGCACCATTGCCTACAACAAATTCCCCATATCCATCATCCACCTTCCCAGAAAGGACCCATACATTTTCACTACCATGTCTTATTTGTTAGGTTACCATAATGATCAGTGGATAGATGAAGCCATAATTGTTTTCTTGTCTATCCTCTCTGAAAATTCCAAGCCCGCTGTTATGTTCAACTATGCTCAGTTCCTTGTTGATTCAATCCATGATCAGTTATTGAAATTTCAAATAGAAGGGGTATTCAAATACACCTCTGTGTTGGTGTCATGTTTACCTATTTTCAATCCAGCAAGTTTGAATTCAACATGATAGAGAAAGGTGAAGAATCGCAATCCCAATCTCTCATCTTTTGGAGAACTATATTGAGAAAGGAGCAGGAATACTATTCATACAAGAGATTTGTAGACCTATTTTTTCATCCAGGAATCAGTTCACTCAGTAGCACCATAGAGCCTAGGGTCAGTGAGGAAATCAAGAAGGTGATGCAATTGAAAAAGAAGATCAGGACAGCAGACTGGTATCTCTACGAAAACTACACTGGGATAAGGGTTTATGGCAGTGAATTGGCTCCCTATAAACTACCCAAATACTTATCCATGAGGACATTTTCCCTTGTTTATATCATACAAATGATAGATGCACATTTTTTTCTGCCAAGAAGAAGTCACAATTCAGGATCAAATCCCAAATCGTCCCATTCATCTGCAACATCAGGGCACCAAGAGGAGAGGCAGATAAAATACTAAAAGATATGAAATTCACACAGAGTTTCACCTGGTCCTATGATCCAGTGGGAATCATCTCCAAGAAGGGGGTGGAAAACAAGTCCACACCCTACACCCATACCTACATACTGGAGATAGAGAAGTACATGAACCAAGAAGAATGGGTGGCAGACACACTCCAGGAGGCTGAAGAGCAAGTCATCTCTACCTCAGGAATCAAAACACCAACTCCACAAGAGAGAAAAGTAGCAGGAGTTAAATATTACAAAGGAAAGGAGCCTTAAAAGAAAATAGGAAGTAAAAGGACCAGGGAGGATCCAACAAACATGGACATCAATTCCTTCACTAAGGAGTTCAAAATGAAATATAGGAAGATAGCCAAGATCAGCATGGGCCCTGACCAAGGAAATGAGAAAAACCAGCAAAATGTCATCACAATTGGGGATTCACCAAGTTCATCTTCAGCAGGTGGCCACTCGATATTCTCCACAACCTCTGCCACCGTCCCATTCCAACAGCAGAATGTGCAAACTCCCACATCTACTTCCATTGCAGACCAAGAAAAGGAAGACATATATGACACATTCAGGGAGATCAAGAGAAGGAATGAGGTGCTCAAGACCAACACCTACAATAAATTTTGGAAAAAAACAATCAGCTCCCAAATTAGGCTCCTATCAGCCTTTGACTGTGAAAATGGAAGGATGAGAATGGAATTCTTGGAGGCACAAATTCCCCAGCCCAAAGGTTCAGCAAACTACAAGAAGACTTCTTTTGAGTTTGATGCAAGGAACATCCACCCAATAAACCAGATGGAGATGCACAAGAAGACTAGGGAAATGATCTCCTCCACCCTTACTAGCACAACCATGAGCCTCTCAAAGCTATAAGTGACTTTTTCCAACACACAATCACAATTAAAGTTGGAAAAGGTCTCCGCCATGGCCAAATATTCAAATATAAAATCTTTGGAGGATTTAGTGATATGGCTCGGGTACAATCCATCAAACATAGCAGTGGCACAAACCCTTGTGAGGAAGAAGAATGCATACATAGCTTCTTTAAGAAGGCAACTTAAGATGCCAGTGACATAAGACCCTGTGGACAAGGAGATAGAAGCAACTGAAACACAGAAGTCAGAAATGTTGCAATTAATAGTTGAACAAACAGAGCAGATCAAGAAAATGGAGGATGAGATGGGTAAAATGATCAAAGAAAGACATAAAGAAATAAGGGATGTAGTGAAGGGAGCAATAAAAGAAGCATCTAAGGCCATGATACCCCTAAAAGAAGTTCTTCTCACAGTCATCCCAGTAGACACAACATCCACAGGAGCACCGGGGGAAAGTATTGACCAGCTAGCCAAGGCGATGGAGAACATGTTTTTGCAGTCAGTGGAGATCAAAAGGCTGCAGAATCAACTCAGTGACCTGTTGGAGAAACTCAAAGGGAAATACTCTGCACATGCCACAGAGTTGCATATTAGAAAAAAGCTAAATGAGAGCTTGCAGAATTCTCTGCAGGAGTCCTCAATTGGTTGTATGATGGGAAGAGTGAAACAAATTATATGGTTGGATATAATTGAGTCTGTAAATGATATATGGCCCTCAATTCAGATAATTTTTTAACAAAGGAATCTAATTGAGGTAGTGAAGGTTGACATTGATAAGACAAATGAGGAACTTGGAGATAAGCCCCAAACCACCAACAACATCATCAGATTCCCGAATTCCAAGAGCAGCCATGAATTGGAGCAATTGGAATTGGCTGACAGAACCACCTTTGTTCTTGAAGTTAAAAGGGTTTGAATAAAAAGATTCTAGTTATACATCTAGAAGAGAGATGCCATCAGTTGGAGATTGGGGTGAGAAGGTTTTTCAATAGGATTGAGCCACTGAACAAAATAGGTTTACCTTCCTTGTTTGTTATCAATGATAAATTGAGGCCCATCACTGATTATGTAAAGAGGCTGACAAAGATCTCCGAGGACACATCCAAGCCAACAAATATGAAGAACACCATGACCAAGAAAGAATTCTATGAAGTCATCAACAACGATGTCTTCATACAGCACGAGGTAAAGCACATTTTTCAGCTAACATTCGTAAAGTACACCGAGACTGATGAATTCTACGGGTTGTTGAACAGGACCAAGATCCCAACTCCAAAGAGTTGGGAAAATATATGCAGGATCCAGGAACGATGACAACTCAGCTCAGTGATGAAGCTGGAAGCTCAATGAATTGTCAGTATCATCACATCTAGTGTATCATATTCGCCAGCACAGCAGACCGCCACAGCGTTAGATAATATATCCACAAGGACATCGGGCACCTGCCAAGAGGGTCGTTACAAGGAAATGCACTTCCACTTCTACTTCTGACATCTGTCTAGAACAGTCACAACACGTCCATGCATGAGACGCGTAGACCCATTTTCAGTTACTCTTATAGTAAACAAACTGATTTCCCTTTCGATAACGGCAAGCCAATGTAAATATTTTATATATCATTTTTCATTCTGTAATAGGGGTTGGACACTGGTTTTGTAAACACTTTTCATTGCAAGTATTTGTACTTTTCAATTTGGATCACCAATAGAGGGATCATTCTGCAAGATTCATGTGTTGTGTGTCTCAGTGATGTTTTTCCTTATTCATGTTTAATGTTTTTCCCACCGTAATCTCTTCATGTGCTTCATTTATAATTCTATTTGTAAAGCAGGAAAGTTAGATTAAGATTTTTTGTTTGAGTACCTTAATTCTAACTGTATTTATAGTTTCAATGTTTTCTTCTGATGTGTGGTTTAAGAATTCTTAATTGCTCTTAATTCATTACTGAAAGCACTTTCTCCATCCCATAATTCCACTCAGCTATAAACACCAGTATTCCCAGCTAGATTTCCTTGCATTTTCTTTGGAATTTGATGTGTACACCTAGCCTATTTTGACTCCATAGCCCAATGGAAACTGTTTAGAGGAACCCCCTTAAATCCAACCACGAACAATCAAACAAAAACAACTCCCGCACTTAATTTAACTAGCATAATATGTAATATTCCTATTTTAATAGGAATATTCAATTTCATTTTGTTTTCTTTGTTCAAATATTAATTATGTAAAGGAGGGTCAAAAACTCCTAATAAAAGAATAAATACATGCCCAAGTGTGAACAGAGGTAAATCATGGATGTCTTGATAAAATCCAATTGTGTGTGAAACAGCATTGAGCTATTTGACTGGGTCAACAAGACCAAATCACAACACAGTCCAGATACATTGAACCTCATGGATGATCAGCGCAGTTCTAGAAGGAGGTCCTCCATGTAAAAAGGGTTAAATGAATGAAGGTGGTTTAGGGTTTTGGCAAGCTCTCATCTTATAAAAAGAAGAGGAAGGAAACATATTGTGGTTGTTCATGATTTGATTTCTGAATTGTTGTCTGTTTAGACAAACAGCTTTCTTGGTTGCTTGGCCTAGATTGCATTGGAATTTCCTGTTTAGGAGTTCCATCTCTTCCCATTGAGGAGCTCTTGGGAGAGCTTGTATTGCTTGTCCACTATCTGGTTGAAGACCAAGCTTCTACTTCCAACTGCAACGCAAATCCAATGAGGGTTTACTTTCTTTTGTAAGCTGCAGCAAGTAGAGAACTAGATCTATTCAGATCTAGCTTGTATTGGAGCCTATTCTCATTGAGTGTGTCTGTTAACCTCCTAGAATAACGCATCCAATGTTGGAGCTTCCGTTTTTTATCTTGGAATTGTTAGTAACCTATAATATAGGGGTCATAATTTTGACTTGACTATTGGTAATATTGTAAATCTATACATACTTTTCCTTCTGCAAGTTTTATTCACATATTTTGGAAAAAATCAAAAAAATCAAAAAGAGGGTAAAAATTCCTAAAAGAATAATCAAAGGACTTAGAAAAAATAAAAGACCCCAAAAGAAAAATGAATAAAATATGAAAGTGAGCAAGTATAAATGCCACTACTTTTTTCTTTTTGACTATGGTAGAGTGTCAATAAATTCCATTATTCCATGATGAGTTAAACAGTTCAATCTTAACTTGTCATTGTTTCAATTTCCATTGTTGTAGATAGAGAATAATGAATTGTTAGACAGTTTAATCCTAACAATTCAGTAGTTAGGTAGAGAATAAAGTGAATCCAATAGTTTAAACTGGATTCATGGATGACATAAGTGTAGAGTTAGATAGTTTTCTTGTTTTCAAAAAAAAAAAAATTGTTGTGAAGGTTGCTAGCTTAAATACACCTTTTTACAAAAGAATAAAAAATGTTAGTATGGTAGGATGGGTAAGTAGAGGAAGGTAAAAAATCTTGATGTAAATATCATTCATCATGGGTTCAGAATAACTAACTTCCCCTTCCCATAGTCATTAAGCATTCCAAGCTATCAGTCAGAAAGGCTCAAGGCATTTCCTTGACTTTTGTTGGGACCGGACCCAAGGCTCTCTGACTGGTTAGTCAAAAATGTGAAATGTCTATCTTAATCCCATAAATATATCATTCGCCATTCATGCACTCATTCCCTTGAGAATATTAAGTAAAATCTCATTTTACTTGGAGACATTTGTAATTTCTATTTAGCTAACTTCCTACATCATTTAAACGCAAAAAGCCCTCAAAATCACATTTTATCCTAAGTCTAAGTGATGAAGTTATTATAATGCAATTTGCTTTTAATCTTCACTTTCTTAGTTATATTAATGTGTTTTGAGTATACATTGTCCCCTTGTCATATTAACATTGATCTTATGTATTAAATCCCTACAATTGACCTTTTCCTATTATATAACTCCTTTTATAAATAAATCTCAAAAACCCACTTATTATAACTTGAGCCAAATTATTTTATTCCCACATGCTTCAATAAAACCCCCCTTCTAACCCCTTTGGCTAAAATTTTATCCGTATATTTAATCCCGCCCCTATGGTAATTAAATATTTTCGATTTGATTAAACCATATAATAAAATATTAAGAAAAAGAACTTAAAACATGTCTTATGCGTGTTTTAAACAAAAGTTTCTTGAAGTTTTATTAAAAATAAACTTCAATAAAAACCAAGCTTTTCCCTTATATAATTCCCGCCCCAAGTCCCTTAACCTAAGTTCAAAACCTTAACCTTATCTTTTTCCCCGTATACATTCCGCCTAATCCCAGTCCCTAACCTCGGTTAATTCCTTGATTAACCCTCTCGATCATTTGATTTTCCATCAAAAAAAGTGTAAATGACTCAACCCGTCAGAGTCACTTCTGACCGTCTGATCCCCAGAAGTCCATTTAATCCTACGGTCAATCACTTGCGCGAAAGATCTCAATGCATTCCCCCTATCCCATCGCATAAAATTTCCACTGTTCGATCTCCTTTCCATTCCCAAGATCAACGGCACACGTCCAATCCGATAAAATGTTATCCCCGCACTTTCTCTTTTAATCTGGACCGTTCTCTCCCAAAGGCCCGATCCAACAGCGATTGTTCATTTTCGCGCTCCAAACATAAACGTTCGATGTTTCGGCAAAGTCGCGCGAAATGGGTGGTTTTTCCAAACCACCCCGCACTTACGTGTTGCCACGACATTGTATCGCATTCGAAATGCATAATACCATTTACCACCCTTCACCAACACGAATACCACTGGCGGTATTCCCTAAACCCAACCCGCTTAACTCGAGTTTAATGTTATTTAACTATGGTTTCACCATCGATTCAATACATTAAAACTTAAAGTTTTATTCAAAATTTTCACTATTTTCCTTTTAAACTAGTGAAAGCATCCATAAACCTTTTTTCCTCAAGTTTATGCCATTAAACCCTGAGAAACCGCGCAGAGCCTTTTCAACCTACCACTACCATTTTTTATGCCCATTGCCCTGAATTTCAATTACAAAGTGCTACATTGTCCTCTGAGAAGCCATTTTCCAAGAATTGAAGACTGCACACCTCTGTGAACGTCGTCAACCGAATTTAGCTGGTTTTTCAGGTATTTTTCTTCGAGCTTACCCTCTTAGACTTCAAAATTACCATTATTTTCAAAATAATTGCCAAAATTGCACAATTAAACTGCATAAAAGTGTCCATTTTACAGGGGAAACTCTGTCAAAATTTCCCTGGAATCCCTAATTTCCCTTTCTCGCAGTTTTTCCCAGACCCTGGTCTGTTTCGCTATTCAAATTGATCTTAATATACATTCTAAGCTTTAAAACCCTTGAATTACCCAAAACTTTGCTCAGAAACCCCATTTTCCAATATAAATTCACCAAAAAACCCCTATTTCTCATAAAGGAACTTAGCAAACCGTTTAAGCTTGCTTCGTTCAGATTAAAAATGACAAAGAAATAGGTAACCCCCAAGAATGGAGGCCCAAAGTCTCAAAAGAAGTCTTCTGCAAAAATCCCTCAGCCTAAGTCCTTCAAAATCGACAAGCCAACTCCTGCACTCACGGCTGATTCTACAGAAGTGGTCAGACCAGTGCAACCTCCAGTCATTTCCCATAGAATAGCCCTTTAGTTGATTTGGACTATATATTACTAGACCCTAATGTAGAATTTAACCTTCTTGATGTCTATAATTGGTGCTATGGAAAATCAGTGGAAAAGGGTGACAAAGATATTCCAGTTTGGGAATCCAATATGCCTAGATATATTGTCCCTCTCACTCATTTAATTCCTGACTTTATCAGATTATGCCAAGCCTATTATATGCCAGATCAAATATGCATTGTAAACAAAGAAAAAGAGATATTGTTTTACATCACTAAAGAGTCAATAAATTCCATGCTGCAAATGAATCATGACCCCAATTTTTCTTCCCTATCAATAGAAGATTTAACCCAACTATATCTTGACTTGGATTTCAATACCAGATTCAAAATATACCAAAATTTTTGTCCAAAGCAAGTTGATATTCCTAAGTTAAATCCTCCTTTTGACACCTTTGATTTCCCAGATGAGACTAGACAGATTGTCTAAATGCTCTCCTTCATACTAGGATACACCAGTGATGAATTCACTGATATGGCTACCCTAGGTTTTCTATCAACTCTAAGCCCTGATAAATCACCATCCATTCTGTTCAATTTTGCTAGATTCATTGCTAAAAGCATGCTTTATCAGTTATCCAGATTATCAGAAAAGGAGTCTTCAGATACTCCTCTTATCTACTCCACCTCTTCCTATATTATCAAACAGATAAGTTTCCCATTGAATGTTAGAAAGTGGATGCAGAAGGAAAAGTTATGTCAGTAGTATTTTGGTCATCTATTCTAAGAAAATGGAACAGAGAGTATAGTTTTTCAGATTTCAATGACTCATTTTTAGCTCCTGCTATGTATCTTTTGGAAAAAGAGGAGATCCCTAGGATCAATGATGAGATAAGAAGAATTCTACAGCTATCAGAGAGCTATAAAACTGGGGACTGATATTTATATAAAAATCACACAGAAATCAGAGTGTATGGCTCATCCCTGACCCCATATAAATTACCGAGATTTGTTACTACAAGAATATTTGCTTTGGAATATCTGAGACAGCTATTGAATGTAGATGAAATCAACTTCATAGCTTCCAGGAAAAAGACCCAATTTAAACTAAAAAATCAAATTGGGCCATTCATTGTGATTAACAGAGAAGCTTCCAATGAAATAAATGTCAAACTTAAAGAGTACAAGTTCCCATGTAGTTTTATATGGAATTATGACCCACAAGGTATTTTGAGTACAATGAGGGTAAAATGCAAGTTTCCTGTTTACTTGCATGATCCTAAGCCCCATATTGAAATATATGCTAATAAAATTGAATGGGAGCCAAACACCCTATTTGATGATGATTCACAGGTAGTACAGGAAATACAGGTAGACAGTGGTAAAGGCAAGCAGATTGAATAGACACAGGTGGCTTCTACAAGCCAAGAGACTGATAATATACATAAAAGAGACAGGGAAGGAGATAGTTTCATAGCTGAGACTATTGAGGACAAAAAATTCATAATTCCTTATAGTAAGAGAAGTAAGATAACAGAAGAAGAAAGGGATGAGGTTGTAAATATTGAAAATAATGAAACAGATGATGAAGCTACAAGAATAGTCACTGAAACATTAAAAGATCTTCAAAATGTAAAAATTGGAACACAACAAAAAGATGCAGTCATGAAGGAAAACCAGGCTACTGTTGATTTTCCTCCTTCTTCTAAGGAAACTGACAATATAGAGTCAGAGATTCAGATCAAATTCAGACAGATTAAAGAGAAAAATGAAGAGATCAAGAATCAAGCATATTCTAGATTCCTAAAGGAAAAGCCTGGAGACAAAGACAAACTTCTTTCAGCATTTGATTATTCCTCTAATAAATTGGTAATGTCATTCTTGAAGCCTACAGTGGCTGAGCCAAAATCAGTGACAGATTATTCCAAAATAGATTTTGAAGTGGATGCAGATGCCATTCATGAATTGGATCAAATTGAATTTCATAGGAGCAATGCTGAAATGATATATTCCAAAATTGTCAGTAAGACTATGAAATCAATTAGGCTTGAGAAAACAGTGCTCAACCTCCAAAATCAAATGAAGTTGGACAAGGCATCATTATATGCCAATAATTTGAGGATCAAAGCACTAGAAGATTTGGTGATTGAAGCAGGATTCTATCCTACTAATATGGAGATTGCAAAAACTTTGATTAAACAGAAAAATGAGGATATAGCTGCCCTACGAAAGCAGCTAAAGTTGCCCCAAAATGAAAATCCTCAAGCAAAGGAGATTCTTCAGCAGAAAACTGAAATTGATGAACTCAAACAACTTGTTCATGAGATGACTGCTCAAATAAAAGAAATGGAAAGTCAATTGGAAGCTTCCATAAGAGAAAATGAAGTCCTAAAGAAAACTCAACAGGTTCACATTCCTACAGTAATTCCTACTGTAAGTACTGCTATTCCATCCACATTAGTTGAACACTTAGCGCCACCGGGAGTAATGGCCACTACAGTGCCAATTACTTCTCAGGAAATCTCTGCCTCTTCTTCTTCATCCTCACAGATGAGCACACTACAAGACCAAGCAGCCATGATCAAAGCCATGGAGGACATATCTATTAAAGATAAAGAAATTCTTAGTTTGAAAGGCATTATTAAAAATCTAGAAAGTTCCAAAAATGATGCCTTGATTACTTCTAAAGGACATGAGCAAAGGGCCGATCGACTACAAGAACAGGTGAAGATTCTGCAAGCACAAGTAAACCTTACAGATCAAGTGGCCTATATAAAAAATCATTTATGGACCAAAATTATTGAAGGCATTCATTCTCAATGGCCTTCAATTTAGATAATTTATGAATAGAGAGAGTTACTTCAAGTTGCTACTACAGAGATTGACAAGACTAAGAGGGAAATTGACAATAAACCAGCCCAAGCAATCCAACTCATAGTTTTTTTAAACAGTAAAAACAGGGAAGAGTTGGAAGAATTGAAAATTGCTGATAGGACAGAAACCATTCTTAAAATCAAAAAGGTCCTGAACAAAAGAAACATGATGAGTAACTTAGAAGACAGATGTAAAGACATGAATTTGGCTATCTCCAGATTTTGGGCCAAATACAAGATATTATCAGAAGTAGGTTTGCCTGATATTTATGCATTGAATGACAAGTTGATGCCTCAGAAAGATTATGATCTAAAAATCATAAATCATGCAAAAGAGCAAGCCAAACAACCACTGCCACAAGGATCACCAACAGGAAAAGTACTTCTTCAGTATTTTGAAAATCTGTTCTTTTTGGATAATGAGATCAAACATATGTTCACTATAAACACTAACTTTGCCAAGTATACAGAAGCAGACGAAAGCTATAGGAAATTGAAAACTATGAAGATCCCCTCTGCTGAAAAGTGGCAAGAATTCACAGATATGTTGTGAATTTGATAGATAAAAAATAGGAAAATCACTTGGAAATTCATATTTTACTGTTACCTCAAAGGTAAAAAATACAGGGTTAAAGTGTATCAGTAGGTGAAAGAGTATCAGTGAAAATAAATTTACTGTTGGTTACTTTTTAATTACCATAGTAAAACAGCTCAAATCAGATGAATAAAGAGTATCAGCGTTGAAAGTTAAAGGAAGGAAAGTTCTTCAACCACTTTCCACGATAAGATGCACCTAATGCCAGCGGTACTCACAGCACATCAACAATCAGTTCAAATTAGAATAATCAGTTCTATTTTTGCTTGTAAAAAGGTAACAACTTGCAAACTGTTTTGCATATGTCCCTCTTATTATGTTTTCTTTCCTATTTTTTATTAAAACATTATCTCAATTTCTGGGATATTTTGTAAACAGTTTTTTCTATAAATACTTCACAATTCAAAGAATTCAATGTGAATAAAAATTTCTCAAGACAACTATAGTCTTATTTGCTGGTCATATTGAAGTTGGTGAGTCAATTAGCGAAAGCAGCAGACTGGAAAGAGATCAGAGACATCATAGCTAAGGATTCTCGTGGTGACAAGATAAGTCTCGTTCTTTCCTTGTTTTCAGTGTATTTCTTTAAAGTTTACATTCATTCATATTGTGTGTTTCTAGTTTGTAATGATCAACTAAGGAAAAATTAAACATGATTAGTGATAATAAGCTCCCTGTTTCAAAACTTGTTGGAATTTTAATGTTTTCTACTTGATAACCGGACCATAGAATTCTTAATTGCTCTAGGTCCCAGTTAGATCTCCTTCTTCAATCCTCTTATCTGTAGCTTAAGGATTCTTAAGTTCCCTTTTGCTCAGATTCCACCCACTCCATCAAATCAAGCCTATACATAGCCTTAGAAGATCACATATATTTCCCTTAGCACATTTTCATCTCTGAGCCTTATTTCTTAGTTCTGCTTGCCTAGAGAGTTAACTCCATTGCCCAATATTCTGGTAGATCCTTCTGGTTTACCTTGAAATATTTTTTATTCCCACCAATATTTTAAAATCAAACCCAACTACACAATCATAGCTAGCCTAATATATGTTACTAAAACAAAGCTAAATCATACGGAGAGATCCCTCTCTGGATTTCAAGAAGGCTAGATATTGAATTCCCAAAGCGGTTCTTGGTTACCCCTGGCATTCTTAACTGCAAAAATCCTCATCCCACAACCTAAGAATTACTAGGGTGATAACAGGAGTCAAGCCAAAGTATTATACATCACCATCAGTGTATTTCTTTGAATAGACTAGGTCCTTTCTGCTAGCAAAGTTGCAGTGGGGTTTGTGTATCAGCTTGAAGGAAAGATCTCTGGTGAAAGCGACCCTTCCCTTCACTGTGGTGATCCATGGATTGGCCAACCACTCCATGTCCATTTCAGATCTGATCTGTTGTGTATTATATGCTTCAGAAATTTCTGAATATCACTACAGATATGTGACTTAGATCTCAGATCTATTCATTGATATCCATCTTTTGCTGAGATCCCCAGGGGGAGTGTAAAGAAGAGCCTCTTTGGCATATAGATCTGTAATAGATATATATTTTTATGTAAATATCTACCCTAGATCTGAGATATAATGAAATACTACTTCAGCCCTCTGAAAATTACGTTGTCAAGTTCTTCAGTCTTAATACATGGTGCAACACCTCTATTTTGAGGGTTTATTCATGTTAAATATTTGTTTTTCTCTTGTATATTTTTTGATCCATATCCTTGATCCAATTTACTGATGCTCAGACCCTATTACAGTTAACACCTTCATAGAATCACTGTTTTTGCTTCAGTAATTTCTACATACTCTAGGTCATGGGAAATCAGCATGTTTAAGCCATTTTAGGGGTGGGGGAACTATTTAACTTAGCTTGATCCCTTTCTGAGTCTTGGAGGGATACATCCTGGGATTCAAGTGTTTTTGATGTTGTTCTTTATAATTTAGTCTTTCCAATCTCACAAATTATAGATTGATAACATACTGAATGGTGGTTCGTGCATTGGTTATCCAAAATGTCATAACCAGGAACTCAAAGTGCCCATAGTGACACCAGAAATTTATCCTAGAGACATCCTTGTCCCTCACCTAAATTTGGTGGTACCCTAACCATAGATAAATCTTTGAGAATAACTTGGATCCCCTCAACTCATCCATCAGCTGATCAATGGGTGGGATGGGGTAGCAATTCTTCATGGTATTTTTGTTCAGGGCCATATAATCAATGCACATACGCAGGGTCCCATCCTTCTTCTTCATGGGAACAACTGATGAAGAAAAGGGGCTAGATTTGGGTCTCATATGCCCCAATGCTAATAGCTCATGGATGGCTCTCTCTATCTCATCCTGGTAGGCCTTAGGATGCCTCTAGGGAGTAGTGATCACCACTTGTACTCCGCCCTCCAACTCTATGGTGTTACACCAAATTTTGGTCATCTAACCTATTACTATTAAATGGAACGAAGTACGCCATGTAGGACCAATTTTACCCTAAGTAAAATTGCTTTCACTATGAAAAATAACTTAGTAAACCACCTTTATTAAGTTGTTTATGGTCTAAACAGGAAACCCCATGAGGAAATATTAAATAAATCTACATTTGTTTGATTTTCCTCAAGGAATAATTAGTTAAACTGCAGTTTAATTAATATTCCTGGTTATATTTAACCCAAAACAAGGAAATTAATTAGATAAATCATTATTTATATTATTATTTTCTAAGAATAATTATTTAAACCTTATTTAAATAATATTCTTTGTTAAATATGACTAAATCACACTTAAATAATTAAATAAATCATTATTTATTTGATTATTACTCAACCACATCCTTAAAATGATAAATAATTTATTTATTTATTTATTATTTACAAATAAAGGGATTTGACCCAAGTCAAATTCCTTTTCCCTCCAACAAATATAATAAAATATTCCATAAAAGTTGGATCTTGATTTGGTTAATAATATTTTAATTATGCACCGATATCTAGACTAACTCAATATTTTGTTATAAATAGAAGGGTTTTTCCATTCACTCACTACCTTTTGTTGCCTAAAGATCACTCTGGATCTATACTTTTGGTCTGACTTTGATCCTTCATCATTGTCATATTTTTCTACCATTTTTCTTGTGAGCTCCCTTTGAGTTTCATTTTTTATGGGTTTTCTACACCATAAAGAGAGCTCTTAGATCTGAAGTACCGAGGAATTACAAGAACCCATTCCGTTGAGGGGGACTGGTAACATATTTCTATGTTCCCTTCCCAAGTGTCAAAAATACATAAAATTCTTTAAAAATATTCTTGACTTGTGCATTGGATGCATGGAGCAACTCTTGCTTTTATTTAATTCTTAATGTCTTTTACTACATAAATATAGATTTTGTAGCATTTATCTTGGTCAACTAACTGTAGATCTAAAGAAATTGGCAGCCATATTTGATGTTAGGATTGTTTGTTATGCACAGCTAAAGTGAGATTTTTTTGTGTGTTTGAGATTAAGATTCATACTAACATATGGTATGCTCAAATACTCGATCAAGTGGTTGGCCAGGTGGTATATCTCCAAATAATCTCGGGTACTTATCAAGGATGGCCTAAATCTTCGTATCCGGTGGCTTGGCCATGCCCCCAACCTCATAAATCCTCAACTCCATAGCCAAATCAACATTTCCATTCCTCAAATCAACCTCCATCTTGTGGTTCAAGACTGTTTTTGGGGGGTAGGATTGCATACCCCACAACAAAATTGGTTTTCCATCTGGATCTAAGAACTCCATATCCAGCTTTCGCAAGTCAGTAGTGACTCTATCGAGTGTGTAGAGCCACTGGACTCCCAACACTACGTTGGTGTCTGGAATGTCAACCATAAAGAAATGGTTTTTCATGGAGTAGTTCCCCATGGTCACAGTGAAAGAGGGGACATAGTGTGTGCACTGCATAATCCTGTCACCCAGCACAAGAAATGAAAACCCCTCAAAGCCCTATATGGTAATGCCTCTCTTCTGGACCATTTTGGAATCAATAAATATGTGAGTGGCTCCACTTTCCACTAACATTGATACACATTTCCCCTGAACTCTCCTCGTGATCCTCATAGTCAGAAACTTGCGTACCCCACGCAATTATGCAAGGACCCCTCTAGAAGGTGAAAATGCAGATCCCCCTTGTTTTTATTGGGAGTGGTGGTGGTGGCCCTCCCTTGTAGTGTTGTGTTATCATCTCTTCCAATCTTACAATATGTCTCCTCCTCCCCATCACTGTTAGATATGACCTCTATGTAGTGGTTCTTTCATGTTGCACACCTATGGCTTATTGCCCATGGCTCCTAGTAAGTGAAGCATATCTTCTTCCTTCGAATGTCTCTCTGAGTGTCGTCATCCATTTATCCTCTGTAATATTCCAAATTTTTAGCCTTCAAGCTAAATGGAATATTAGAGTTGTTTCATCACTAGATAGGTGAATAAATGGGTAGGGAGGCCCATTAACCTCTTTTGAAGGGTCAATAACACTCCTAATGTGAAAAGGGGTAAGAATAAGCAGATAATTTGAGCACCCTTAGGTGTAAACAGAGATGGGAACATGTTGATTCAGTCAACTTTGACCAAGTCAACTAAGTTGTCTAGATACATTGAATCTCCTTTGGACAGCGCAGTTTTGGTGGAGGACAACTTGCATGAGCTTGATGGCACATTTGGATGGGACCCAATAAGGAGAGGTTCACTTGCTATATATGAAGAGGATGGAGGCCTTTGTTATTCATTCTTTTTTATTTCGATCTATTGATCTTGTCTGTTTATACTTGGCTTCCCCTTGTTGTTTAGCAAGGTAGCACTGGGTGTTCCCAGGCGAGAATCCCACCTCTTCCCTTGAGAGGCCTCTTGGGAGAGCTTGTCCTGTATTTCTCCACATCCAAGCTCAAGGCCAAGCATCATTCTTCAGTCCCAGCGTTATTTCTGCAGTAGAATATTGCTAAGTTGCAAGGTGTTGCAGTGGAGGATTCTTGCACCACTTCCGGGTCTGTTTCTCAGTAGGAGGTGTTTTCCTCCTCCTGAGAAATAAGCTAGGAATACTTCTGAGCACATTTCAAATCTTGAAATAGGACAAAGTGGTTCTCATCTCCTACAGCGCATTCCCTTGAAGGAACTGCGTCATTTTATGCAGAGTTGCTGCAATAGGGTTAAGACCCTTGTTTTTGAGCTAGTTTCCTAGGGAAAGGGCCAACCCTTTTTCCGGAAAGCTAGAGGAAGGGATCCTCATCCCTCTTTTGTATTACTCAAATATATTTCTGTAATTTTTCAGTAAGACTACATTTTCTGAGCTGAATATTCAGATCTACTCTTCCTTGTACATGTGTTTCATGGAACCCTTGCCGAGTTGGATTTATAATGCAATAAGGAGGCCAGATCTCTGTTTTCTTGGCATATTATTCCATATAACCCCAAATCCATGTTATTTCATTATTTTACTGTAGAAACCCTCATAAAATAACATTTTATATATGCTTCAGTCTTTTTCTACATAACTTAAGTCATGGGATTTGGCTATTTTTAAGCTGTCGAGTAGCCGGGAGGTCTGTTTAACATATCAAAATTGATTTATTTATGATCCCCTTTTGTATGTGAGGGCCTAACAGCATATTATAAGGGAAACCAGCATTATTTCACCCAATAAAAAAGCATATCTTCATAAATAACGTTTCCAGGGTCTAATTCTTGCATTTTCCTCACTTGGGAAAGTGTAGGCATTATTCTTCTGCTGTTGTTTCACTCATTTGAGGGCTATGTGTTTTTGAACACATCATATGAGTCTATTTTCTAGATCTCCACATCTATAATATCTTAAGATATTCCCGATAGTGTAGAAAATCCCAATTTTGGGATATTATAGTGGTATCAAAGCTTCAATATTGGCTCAGCCGATGGAACTTAGCCATGCAAATATCCAGATAAGGAGAGATGAATAGAATGAATACTCCATTATGTGGAGGAAAAATGGAATATAGGCTTACAAAGCTTCTTCCAAAATTTGTGCAGTGCATCAATGGAAATCTGAAGAAGATGAGAGGAGAGATGGAATCTCCTGAGGAGTTTGGATCTAGAGCCAGATCTAGATTGGTACATGATAGGTGTGACCATGCAACTACACCCTATTATGCACAGAGTACTCAAATTCCCAGGTCTACGATGAGAGATATGAAAGAAGAGGAAATGTCGGAGGAGGAAACTCTTAGTACTTTTCTGCAAGAGTATGAGTCTCAAACTGAAAGGTTTAGAGATCATATTACTTTCAAAGAGTTTCGCAAGATCAAGGTGGAGAGGAGCCATCTGCATGACTTGGATATATTTTCTCTATCTACCTTTGATGGATCTCCAACTTGCTCAGCCAAAGCTTGGGTGGAGGAGTTGTGTACTTATTTGCAGCAACACCCAATTTCTGAAGAAGAAGCCATCAGAGTAGCAGCACTGCACTTTGAAGTTAAGGCCTATGCTTGGTGGATGTTTGAGTAATTTTCATTGAAAAATTTTAATACTTCTTCTTTTGCAAAGTTCACTAAAAGATTGGTAGAAATATTTGATACAAAACATGAGACAATCAAACCAAAGGAACTTTTGCATAAGTTGGGAGGACCTGCAAACTCAAAACCACTTCAGAAACCTATTGGAGGAGATCATATCTTGCATGATACCTTGTTGAAGACAAGATCTTTGTTTCATAACCCTAGACAAGAGGGCATGAAGGGTCATTTTTCAAAGGAGGATATTCTTATTGAGCAGTTACCCCCTATTCATATTGAAGAAGAAGAGAAGGATGGGGGTTACAGCACTGTCACATCTAGAGCATATCTAGTGCCTCATGTAGAGGAAGGAGGAGCACATGCTCTAACAGGAATATTTCTTGTGTCATTACAAGAAGTTCCCCAGGATCTCATACATGGAGGTCCCAGCACAATCAAGGAGCAGCATGATTATGCAGCATTGCATCTGGAAGGAGGACATAGGGAAGAAGAGCAGCATCACTTGGTGAGAGGCACACACCCTTCTCTATTTCAGAGAGCTAATGCAAGGAAGAGGTAGACTAGTTTATGTTGTGAAATCAAGGGCAAGGTTGCCCAACCATTTTTGCAGTCTACTCTTGACATAGATGTCTCACTACATGGAGGCATTCCACCTGGGAGGCCACCTAATCTAGAGGTGATGAGAGGCATCTTGCCAGTTGGTTCACACTTCTTATATTTCAAAGAGGTGAAAACTTTGGAGGATTCTAGTACAGCACAAAGAGTTTGGGATAAACTCCAAGAGGAGGGAGACATCCTTCCATTTTCAGTACCACCCACTCTCACTATATGCACTGTGCTGACAGAGGTTTTTGTAGTCATGGAGGATGGCACCTTCATGGTTCAAGGGAGATGCTCCATTGATTTGGAGAAACAGAGGGTACTTCCTTTTAGGAAGGAATCCTCCATACATTGGAGTAGATGGAGGTCACTCATGCTTGCCTTTGCCAAGATTGAGAGATTCTTTTTAGAGGAGAGCTTCTCATGGGAGGCCAACTTCCAAAGGTCACTACCTCTTTTTGAGCATGAGCAATTGCATGATGGGAATGGCAGCAATCTGGAGGATGGATTTGGCATAATGGATGTCAAAGGAAAGGACAGCAACATATGTAGAGCTTCACATTGTAGATCACCAGCGTTGTCCCTTAGGAGGATTGATCCTTATTGGAGATCTCAGCTCTTGGTAGAGTACTCCAAGGATCTTGGTGCATGCATGATTCTCGATGACCCGGATAGAGATGATGAGTATATGGTGGATGATATGGTCATCTATTCCCGTGATAGAGTCTTCTTGACTAGAGCTTCTAGTCTCAAGGAGAAATTGCTACATGCAGCACATGAGGACTTCTTTTCCATGCATTTTGATGCATATCTTTCCTTGGCAGAGGAGTTCATTTGGGTGGGAATTCAGCAAGACATATTTCAGCATATGGAGAGATGCATAGCCCAAGTGATGATGGAGAGGATGTCACAGCCACCTTCCTACTCATTGGGAGTAAGGGATCATTTTCAGTTGAGCCATTTCAACTCAAGTCTTCAAGTACATAATGGAGAATGTACAATTCCACCTTATGTTTTGTACTTCTTTTCTTTTTATGAGTAGCATATTGTACCAAGGGGGATTAATCCTTCTTGCATATTGTATAATGATGTACTTGAAGCCATTTGTAGCAATTATATTGGCTATCTCATTGGTGGTTTTTGGGGAAAGCCACATGATTCTTGGTGTGCACCATTGACACCATTTTGTACTTTCATGCTTATATCTTGTAAAATGATTGTGGCAGAAAACAAGTGGCTAGGAAAGCACTTGTTTTTGTTTGATTTGATGTAGGTAAGGAATGCACTGTGCTGGTTCCTTGTATGGGACCTTGATCCACTTTCCCGTTGTCATGTGACCACTAGTTTCTATTGGTTTTTGCTTCCATGTATTGATGATATCTCTATGTTCATGGAAAGCTTTGATTGGAGAGTGGGATATGAGTTAAAGATGCCCATTGGGAGGATATTTCTCCCTACTTTTCATGATGGTTGTTTCTATAGGAGCAATGGGCAGCCCATGATTTCCAAATTACATCTCTCTTCTTCATGTGGGAGAAGCCATTTGGAGAGTTTGAGCTTTTGGAGGAGGCACTTCATGGTTTATTTGTTTCATGGGGTAGCTTGGGCCACTCTTGGAGATCATGATATTTCAGCCCAAGATTAGCAGCAACCCCACACTTAACATAGATGGAGAGAGAAACCACTTGGTTGGGAGGATCCAATCTCTCCATGCAACTCCAACACATTGTATGAACCGGGGGTTGAGGATCTTTTTGAGATAACTAGATTGTCTCATTTCATTTGGATGATAGCATGGGTGTGGGATTCACTCATTGGGAATAATATTCCCCATGTTCATCATCACTCCTACCTTGAGGAGGCCATTGGACAGCAGGGAAGTTTCCACTTACATCTTCCACCTTTCTATGATGTGAGCTATTTGGTTTTGCATGCCTCGGAAGGAAACACTGGAGGACAAATTTGTAGCAGATAATTTTGAGTAGTGGTGGAGACTTTTGATGAGGAGAAAACAAGAAGAGGAGGGGAGGATTTTTTCTCTCCTTATACAATTTCTTGAGGACAAGCAATATTTTGGAGGGGAGAACTGTAATATTCCAAATTTTAGCCTTCAAGATAAATTGAATATTAGAGTTGTTTCATCACTAGATAGGTGAATAAATGGGTAGGGAGGCCCGTTAACCTCTTTTGAAGGGTAAATAACACTCCTAATGTGAAAAGGGGTAAGAATAAGCAGCTAATTTGAGCACCCTTAGGTGTGAACAGAGATGGGAACATGTTGATTCAGTCAAATTTGACCAAGTCAACTAAGTTGTCTAGATACATTGAATCTCCTTTGGATAGCGCAGTTTTGGTGGAGGACAACTTGCATGAGATTGATGGCACATGTGGATGGGACCCAATAAGGAGAGGTTCACTTGCTATATATGAAGAGGATGGAGGCCTTTGTTATTCATGCTTTTTTATTTTGATCTATTGATCTTGTCTGTTTAGACTTGGCTTCCCCTTGTTGTTTAGCAAGGTAGCACTGGGTGTTCCTGGGCGGGAAACCCACCTCTTCCCTTGAGAGACCTCTTGGGAGAGCTTGTCCTATATTTCTCCACATCCAGGCTCAAGGCCAAGCATCATTCTTCAATCCCATCATTATTTATACAGCAGAATATTGTTGAGTTGCAGGGTGTTGCAGTGGAGGATTCTTACACCACTTCCGAGTCTATTTCTTAGTAGGAGGTGCTTTCCTCCTCTTGATAAATCAGCTAGGAAGACTTCTGAGCACATTTCAGATCTTGGCAGTAGGCCAAAGTGGTTCTCATCTCCTACAGCACATTCCCTTGAACGAGCTACGTCATTTTATGCAGAGTTGCTGCAGCAGGGTTAAGACCCTTGTTTTTGAGCTAGTTTCCTAGGGAAAGGGCCAACCCTTCTCCCGGAAAGCTAGAGGAAGGGATCATCATCCCTCTTTTTTATTATTCAGCTATATTTCTATAATTTTGTAGTAAGACTACATTTTCTGAGCTGAATATTCAGATCTTCTCTTCCTTGTACATGTGTTTCGTGGAACCCTTTCCGGGTTAGCTTTATAATGCAATAGAGAGGCCAGATCTCTATTTTCTTGGCATATTATTCCATATAACCCAAAATCCATGTTATTTCATTATTTTACTGTAGAAACCCTCATAAAATAACTCTGTATATGCTTTAGTCTTTTTATGCATAACTTAAGTCATGGGATTTGGCTATTTTTAAGTTGTCAAGTAGCCGGGAGGTCTTTTTAACATATCAAAAGGGATTTCTTTCTGATCCCCTTTTATATGTGAGGACATAACAGCATATGCTAATGGAACCTAGCATTATTTCACCCAGTAAAAATGTAGATATTCAGAAATAACATTTCCAAGGTCTAGTTCTTGCATTTTCCCCACTTGGGAAAGTGTAGGCATTCTTATTCTGTTGTTGTTTCACTCATTTGAGAGCTATTTGTTTTTTAACACATCATATAAGTCTATTTTCTAGATCTCTACATCTGAAATATCTTAATATATTCACGATAGTGTAGAAAATCCCAATTTTGGGATATTACATCCTCGTTCCTAGTTGTCTCTATGTGGTGGGACTCGCATGTCTCTTCCCCCAAGGGCCAAGAAGCCATTTAAGTCTGTATTAATTATTTTTTGAGATCTTTTATCAGATCTCACCTCCTCATCCTTCTATGTATACTTCTGAGGAAGATGATTGAGGGGTTGGTTGATCACTAGTTGTAATATTGGAACTTTCTGAAATAATACATAGTCTGTTGAAGTTGAAGAAGAAATTGAAGTCTTGGATGTCCTGATGATTTTTTTCATGCTTGTTACTGTGAAGGCTCTATCATTGGATCCATGAACTTGGCTGTTGGTGAAGTATTCTGAACTGTTTGATGTTTTCCCCGGTTTCCATTATGTTCCACAATTTCTTACTACAGTAGGTCGAAAATTTTAGGCTAAGAAATGACTCTTGGAAGCACCTTAGACTTGTTCATCCTTCACTGTTTTATGTTTTCTTTTGCTGAAGTATTTTAGAGTCTTTAATCTCTCTCTTTAGTCTTCATGCTTGTTTATTTCCTTAATAGTTCGAATAGTTGGTTTCAGCATGATTTATGGTTCTCCCTGCTTGTCTGCTGCCACTTTAAAACTATTATTGAAGTCTCCCTTTGAATTTTTCTATTTACAGTGAGTCAAGGAGGTCTGTTCTGATCTTGCCCTTTGTCCTTACTCAAGCAGTTGTCTTAAAGGTCTTTCATAGTTGTGATCATAGATGTGTTAGGTGTTCCCTCTTCTATGACTGCAATTATCAGTGAAACTTTCATGTTTTCTAATTCATTTGAAATAAAATATTTGAGGAAATAGGGTGTTCCCCGAATCTTATATTTCATTTTAAAAGTTGTTTTGAAATCATTATTTGCTTAAAGGTGTGATTTGTAGAATTTATGGTTAGCCTTGTCTACCAAATAGCTCTTTATTGTCCAAGTTGTGCTTTCAAATTCCCTTTGTTTGAGAATTAAACTTCTCTTTCCAAATCATTGATTTCCATCTCATTCCAAAACCAAAGGATCCTGCGGCCAAGTTAGATTTTCCCTCTGATATCCCATATCCATTGATGAGTATGTTATGACCTTTTCTTGACTCCATTTCCCAATGAACCAGATGTTTATCCATTCTTTGTATCTTTCCTAGACCTTTCATATTCTGTTGTATCAATCCAACCAAACAAACAAACAAACACCTGCACTTAATAACTAATCTAAAATCCATATTCCAAGCACACGAGATAAACCTTTGCAAATAAACATTCGAGAGATCCCTTTCTGAGAACAGGAGGACTAGATCCTGGGACTCTAAAGATTGGTTCTGATGTTGCCTTGTCTTTTGATTTTCCAAACTATCAAAACACGGGACACCAACGTAATGGCGATCACGGCGGGACCATTGAGTTCATAGTTTCCTAGAAAGCTCTTATAAACTCATTAGTCTTTCAAACAACCATAGAAACTCAGAAAAAACCAAAAATATTTAGTTTGGCTTCATAATAAACATGGTGGTGGAACCATAAAACATTTTACCTTTAAAAAAGCTAAACATTTTCCACCTAGTGACTCCACCGGCCTCCAAAAGGCCTATTACCCTTCCAGTCCTTGTAGAATCCCCTGGTAATGCATTGAGAAAACCCAATCATGTTGTTGGTGGACAACAAATTTCAAAATCTTCCACCTGGCGACTCCACAAATCCAAAAGACCTAATAACTCCACTGGTAAAGGACTCTGAACTGGTTAGAAAGATACAGTGACCTCTTATTATAAACATGGATCCAAGTATGGACAAAGAAGCTAAACTAAACACATTATTGGACCTAATTGGAAAAATAATGTACATACTTGACAAAAGATTGGATAGGCATGAGGTTGATATAGATGTTGATTACCAAAGCAACCTATGCTTTTCCCAGATCAAACACAAACTCAACCATTACAAGACCTAGACAATGAGCAATATGTAAATGATGATCAAGACTTTATAGAAGAAGGTGAGCAAGATTATAGAGAAAACAATAAAGAAAAATTACTGATCATGATGGAGAAAATGGTGTACATGCTTGGGAAAATATTTGAAAGGTATGAGGCCAATTTAAATATTGATGATCTAGAGCAGCCCATGCTCCTTTCAAATCAAGAACAAACCCAAAAACTACAAGATATGTACGATGAAAAAGATTACAAAGAAAGCAATGAAGAAGGTTGTCAGGAAATTCCTGATTACCTACCTATATCTTGTACAAGGCTATTGAGAGAACTTCATGATCAAATTACAAATACTTATAGTGAGTAGTGCCCTGAGGAAAACATAAGGCATCTTGAACTCACAAAATATGAAATGGGAGAAGAGACAACCCAACCAGAGTCTCTGTCGTTATGTCATGACTCATTTTAGATTATTAAAGAAGAATGTTATCCTGAAAATATACTTGAAACAACTCATGAACCTTATAGTCAAAGTGACTGCCATGAAAATCATGAGGAGTTATTTGAAATTGAGATAGATCAGGAAAAGGAAGAGAATCCTCAAAATTCCCCTACAAGCACAAGTAATGATTCCCTAGAAGAGGCTCAAGAAGACATCCAGCCTCAAAACCAGTTAACACAAGAGAGAGAGGACTGTTGTTCTTCTGTCCAAAGCAAAGAGAAAATTCCTTCTCTTTTTACAAAGGAAGAAATTGATCAGATATTAAATAAACATTCATCCCTCAATTCTTTATTAGAAAAAAACACTTCTGCTCATTTACCTATTAAATCTTGTTGTCTTGAAACAAAAAATAAACTTGTAGATCATCTAAAAGAACAAATTTATAACCCAATATGCTTGATTGGTGAAATTGTTTATACTAATGATTTTTCAACTTCTGATCAATCTGATGATGATGATGAGCTCCAAACATAAACTAATCATACAGGGCAACCAGCAGTCAATTGGTGTCATGAATTTCATTATAATCAACTTGAAAGCAACAATCAGCCAGTCCAATTCATCAGGAATAGTTTTCACATAATTGGGAATCAGTTGTCTATTAGTTGTAATGTGTGGGTTGAGAAGAAAGAGGAATTTCTTGAAGAGGATGCATATAAGGAGCCTCCTCCTGAAAGGGTTGAGGTAATAAAATATACCCCTTCTCAAGAACATGATGATCTCTTCACAGAGCACAGTCCACTGAATCAGAGCATACCAGGACTAAAAGAGGACAACCCTGTAATTTATGATGAGTCCTCTAGTTCAGATAATAGTGAATATGAGGAATTTTGTCTTCCTCAAAATAATCTTTGCCTTGATCCAGTGGAGAACGAAGATATGATCCTGGTTGAAACACGTCTTCCAAATACTCTTAACCGGGCATTATTTCAAGATCCCTATGCTCACTTCTTGAAGACATTCAAAAAAGGGATAAAGGTCATTAGGAGTAGTGTATTACCAAAGGCAAGAAGATTATTTACCACTGCTGCTAAAAAACAAAAGGAATGGGAGTGGCCCTGTTTGTCCAGCCTGCCCAAGGAGATGAAGAAGGACCAATCATGGAATCATTTACTGGATTGGTTGTATTGGAAAAAAGAGTTCATTAGCTAAACATGTAAATATTCCAAGTTAGATTAGGTTAGATAGGAATGTCAATAAAGCTCATCTTTGAGCAGTTAGTTAGTTGTTGATTTTTGTCTTGAAAGAAAAAATAAAAATCCAAAAACAATAAAAAGGAGAAAAGAGGGCAGATTGTAAAAAAATAAAGCTATAGCCCCATACCACAAAAGAGAAACAAATCTGAAAGTGTGCAAGATTAAATGCCACTCCTGAAAAAACACACTTCTAATTAGTCATAAAGCCTAATCTTGACTAATTAGCTTTAAATTTTCTGCTGATAGGATAGTGAATTCGATTTGCCAAACTGTTTAATCTTGGCTTAACAGTAGATAGTTTAGGATAGAAATTAAAGGTTCAAACATGCTCAAAACCTGAACCTAAGTTTCCAAAAGAGAATGACTCAAATCTGTTTCAAATATTGAGTCAAAGGATGTAAAAAATCTGGTTCTAATCAGCTCAAAATCTGAACCAGTTAGCAAAGGAAAGACATCTCAACAAAAGTTAAAACAGAGTTGTAAGAAGAGGGAGGAAATGCTTTGAAATATCAGATCTCAAACCTTGCATTTTTGTTTTAAATTTTCTGCAAAATAAATGTCTATGTGCAGCTTATTTTTATGCCATAGACCAGCATCAAGTTAGATTGTTTAATCCTGACTTGAATGCTTTTTAAATTTTTCGTTGTAGAATTTAGAGAATAAAATATGTTGGACAGTTTAATCCCAACAGATGGTAGATTAGGTAGAGAATCATATGGGCTCAACTGTTTAATATAATTCCATGGAGAAATAAGGATTAGAAATAGATTATATTTCCTGCTTTCAAAAAGAATAAAATATTGTGAGAGAGTTTTCCAATCCAAGTGCACTCTAAGAAGAAAAAATGTTAGATCTGTAGGATTGAGTAGGTAGACAGATTGTACTGATGAAGTTCCATTATTAATCCATGAATGCTAATATGTTTCAGAGAAAAATAAGATCATCCACAGAAAGGAAGGCAACCCAATGGATGAGGCAACTGATCATCCTCCCAGAGAATGCAAGTCTGAAATTCTTTATGCCTTCAAAAAGGCACCATCCCCAAGTGGAGCCACTATTAGCCACCCATAAATTCTGTCATATCAGGTGGTGGCTAAATGATGTTGGATAGCCTTCAAGAAACAATTTCATTGCTAAAATAGCTGATGCTTAAATTATTTTGATAATATCATATCCTTTGGATAATCGTCACTGCTTTTCCCCTTTTTAACTCAGAAATTCTGCTGTCATTACATGAAGAAAAATTGTTGCAAGCACCATTTTCCTCTTTCTCCCTTCTTCCAAAACTGACCTCATCTTTGCTTTCTTTTTCCATAAAATCCCTCATTTTCATGTTTTTCCCCTTTCCCCTTCATCAAAATCCCTTTGATAAGGTTCTAAGACCCTTTCTTAGCCTTATCGAAACCCACCAACTCTGAAAATCATTGAAAAATGCCTAAAAAACACATTTTCTTATTATAGACTTAAGCCCCTTTGGGCTAAGTCTTTAGGCCTCCCTTCCATATGCCCTGGTGCTAGAACCGAGCGCTAGCCTTCCAAGTGCTTATCACATTGCCCAATTGCAATTAGCCCCTCCTTTTTAACCCTCGGTCATATGTTTCTCCATGCGCCCAAAGGCCCCGCAATCGGGTGCCAAGCCATTTTGAATATTAATTATGTCCACCCAAAGTTTAAAACCTTTGGTTATATATTAAATCCGTCGGATTTTATTATATTATAAATTTTCCGCCAGTCCAAAGTTCAAGGCGATCTCCACCGTCGATCTGATCCACAGATCGACGGCGCGCAATCCATCGCCCAGTGGTCCCCGCCATCCACTTTTCGTTGCCAAACCACGCGGTATCCATCGCACCGCCTTCAAGCGAAGGGCAGTTTTTTCCCGATCGGCAGCGATTCCATACACCGCCCGACACGTGTCTTGAGCACTGTTCAGAAAATCGTCGCTCATCGCACGTTAAAGATCGGACGTGGACCCGGCGCGATATTGATGCGCGCCGTCCGATCTGAGGCCTCTCATCGGACGATAGTCACTCTACGAAGATGCCCGAGCTATAACCAAGGAGTGGCGCGGTCCTTAAAGGCATCTCTGTCGTCGATCTGATCTACAGATCGACGGCCCAAAATTCATCACCATGATTCCTCGTCCAGTCAGCAAATCCGGACCTGGGAAAATTATGCAGCATGGTTTTATTAAAAGGTTTTATGACCGGGCATGTTTTCTAAGGTTTATTGGCGCCCGTCCTCCGCCGTTGATCGTGTGGGCCGATCTCATCTGACGGCCCACGTTTCTCCCGAACCCCAAACATGATTTTGTGACCATTTTTGTCCAAACAAAGGTTTTAAATCATTTCTCCGTTTCGCTTTGAATTTTCGCCTCCGCTCCCGACCGTCGATCTCTATGTGATCGACGATTCTGATTTAATGTCTTCCCCCCATCTCCTTCAACCTCCTCTGATCAATCTCGACCATTGGATGATGCCATCCAACGGCCACGCTCCCCCCATGTGCCTTCTGAAGAAGTTAGTCCATACATGCAGGATTTCATAATATTTACTCATATTTTGAAGGGTTAATGGTTTTTCCGCCATGACTGAAGTTTTTTCAGAGGCAGAGGGTGACGATCCTCCTGCCTCCGATTCAGTAAAGAAAATCCTTCGCAGGATCTAAAATTCACATTTAATCGGTGTTTCATCAGGCATTGATGCCATATCATCCCTACGCAACCCTGTACACCAGCCAAAAACACATGAATCAAGCACACTCAGAGAGTATCAGTGTCGAAGACAAAAATGTACCAGGACAGAAGTTTGAAGACAGATTTGCAGGGATTACAGCTAAGACGGGTTATCAGAAGCCTAATCCTCCTGACTTAACACTGTTTAAAGAAAAATCATAAAGGATCATCAAACGGAAAGCCTCCACTGCCACATCTTAGGCAAATTGATTCCTCCCAGTTACCGAAATGCCACCTGTGCCTCAAAGTATTCAATCAAAGGCTGAAGTTATTGATCAGAATCAGACATCTGTCTCACAACTCAGCCAAAGGATAAATTCTGCAGACAAACTAATGAAAAAATATCATCAAAGTAACTTCGACATCACACAGAGCCTCAAAGGTCAACAAAAGCTCTCATCGAGCTTGATCTTTAATGTAAATCATTTAATACAAAGGATATGTATGTAAGTTTCTTCATTGAGCCCCCAAGGGCCAAGAAGCCATTTAAGTCTGTATTAATTAGTGTTTGAGATCTTTTATCAGATCTCACCTCCTCATCCATATATATATACTTCTAAGGAAGATGAGTGAGGGGTTGGTTGATCACTAGTTGTAATATTGGAACTTTCTGAAATAATACATAGTCTGTTGAAGTTGAAGAAGAAATTGAAGTCTTGGATGTCCTGATGATGTTGTTGAATGCTTGTTACTGTGAAGGCTCTATCATTGGATCCATGAGCTTGGCTGTTGGTGAAGTATTCTGAACTGTTTGATGTTTTCCCCTGTTTCCATTATGTTCCACAATTTCTTACTACAGTAGGTTGAAAGTTTTAGGCTAAGAAATGACTCCTGGAAGCACCTTAGACCTGTTCATCCGTCATTGTTTTATGCTTTCTTCTGCTGAAGTATTTTAGAGTCTTTAATCTCTCTCTTTAGTCTTCATGCTTGTTTATTCCTCAATAGTTCGAATAGTTGGTTTCATCATGATTTATGGTTCTCCCTTCTTGTCTGCTTCCACTTTAAAACTGTTATTGAAGTCTCCCTTTGAATTTTTCTGTTTACAGTGAGTCAAGGAGGTCTATTCTGATCTTTCCCTTTGTCCTTACTCAAACAGTTGTCTTAAAGGTCTTTCATAGTTGTGATCATAGATGTGTTAGGTGTTCCCTCTTCTATGACTGCAATTATCAGTGAAACTTTCATGTTTTCTAAGTCATTTGGAATAAAATATTTGAGGAAATAGGGTGTTCCCCGAATCTTAGATTTCATTTTAAACGTTGTTTTGAAATCATTATTTTCTTAAAGGTGTGATTTGTAGAATTTATGGTTAGCCTTGTCTACCAAATAGCTCTTTATTGTCCAAGTTGTGCTTTCAAATTCCCTTTGTTTGAGAATTAAACTTCTCTTTCCAAATCATTGATGTCCATCTCATTCCAAAACCAAAGGATCCTGCGGCCAAGTTAGATTTTCCCTCTGATATCCCATATCCATTGATGAGTATGTTATGACCTTTTCTTGACTCCATTGCCCAATGAACCAGATGTTTCTCCATTCTGTGTATCTTTCCTAGACCTTTCATATTTCTCTCTATCAATCCAACCAAACAAACAAACAAACACCTGCACTTAATAACTAGTCTAAAATCCATATTCGAAGCACACAAGATAAACCTTTGCAAATAAAAATTCGAGAGATCCCTCTATGAGAATAGGAGGACTAGATCCTGGGACTCTAAAGATTGGTTCTGATGTTTCCTTGTCTTTTGATTTTCCAAACTATCAAAACATGGGACACCAACAGGTCTAATAGCATCACTGATAGTCTCAAAACATTTGATATGTACACCTCTACATTCCCAGACTACTTGAGCTTTATCAACCCCCCAAAATACTATGTTGGGTCCTTCCTCTCGAACTGTTTTATCACCTTCCTACTGAAATCATCATATGTTGTGACCCCTGCATGTCCCAGTGTGGTCAGCCCATGGAACCACGAGTCATGAGCCTCCCTTTCCATATGCACTGTGTAAATCTTAATTGCCTCTCCCTCATTCATATGGTTCAGCTGGAAGTAAACATCCAGCTTATCACCCATGTGAGCCATCAAAATTCAGGAGAAACAACCTCCCCATGGTACGCTGTAAATCATTCCCCTACGTGTAGCCTCCTCCACTCTGTCCTCTAGGTGTATTTCTTCCCTTAAGCTGGTAGAAATATTTAAAATTAATGACCCTCCCGAACTCCGGACCATAGGAATACTACTCTAGTAATTACTCTCCATAGTGTGCTTCCTCCTGCTCTTGTTTTCCTCCCACTCCTGAAGTTAGGAACATAGGAATGGAAGACCATAGAGGTGTATATGGTATGACATGCATATTTGAGTTTAGTGATGCCTGGTGCTATGAGGTCTCAGATCCTTCTCCCACCTGGAAATGTCGTTGGATTCCCTCACATTTACCACTATTATTTTTCAGGTGACCTATCTCCTCAAATTTCTTCGTGAGGTCTTGCACAACCTTCAATAGAAGGTGAGTGAATTCCTCCTCCTTGTTCCTCTTCTCTTTTGTGTCCCCTATTCTTCTCTCTGTAACCTTGGGTTCAATGATCATCAAGTCTGGAGTGATTTCTAACTCCCTTTCTCTGATCATGTACCTCTGCCTCTGGTATGCCACGTTCTTCTTCTCTTCTGGTGTCGTAGACTATGCTGCTCCCATAGGCTGAGCCAAGTTTATGAGATCTAATACCACTGTAATATCCCTAGAGATAATTTACAGCAATAAACATGCATACATAAACAAAAACACACACAAAAAATTAACATGGAATTTAGAACTCCATGGGACCACAAAAATTGTGCTTAGTCCTTTTATTAATTATGAGGAATGTGTACAAATGGGGTGCTAGAATGAGTGCACCCGGGCTTGCTCAAGGAAAGCTAGAGAAGCATTCAAAAATATTTTTGAACACTCTCAAAATTTGTCCTCTGCATGGTTGTAGCTATGCACTGGAAAATGCTCAAAAATGTTGTTGTTTCTCTAAAGGATTTTCTTCTAGGGCCTGTTATACTACTCAAAAATGATGGTAATTTAATCCTGGAATCTACTCCATGAACCTAGAATAATCCACGAAGGTTTTTCCCAATGCTTAACCCCAGAATATGGCCCTCTTGGGCTTGGATCCCTAAACTTTTGGGAAATTCAGACCTCCTAAAAATTATGTTGTTGGATGCCACTAAAATTCCTGGAAAATCCCTGTTAGAAGGCTCCAATCCTTCCCATTAAATCTCCTGTAAAATCTCCACTCCCTCCCCAGCTCGCGAAGTGATTCCCTCAAGGGATTGTGCAGCCTCTGCGCTGTTGATCATGCCTCTACATTGTTGATGAGGTGACTACATTGTAGGTGAGTCTCTCTACTGCTAAACTGATTGAACAATGGTGAAGCACCTTCCTTGGTTTGGAACTCGAAGTCCACCGAAGCAAAGGCTGTGATCTTTGCTCGAAGACACACACGTACTGAACAAAAAATGCAAAATTTTCTAACTTCTCAAGCATGCTCTGTCACTATAAAAAATATAAATAGATGAATTAATGCAAAGAATGAGCCTCATGCTTCCTTTTTATCCAAGTGTACCCAACGTTCCCTTGGGCCCCACCTCGTTCCTCTAGCCTACAATACACACCAATAATTGTGTTGCCTCCATGTGGACCATATTTCTTCTTCATTGGGCCCCATTCTCCACTATGGCCGCAATATTTGTCCTCACTCTAATGTTTAGAGGCCTATAATTTCCTAAGTCTAATTGTGGGCCCCCAAACCCACATCTCCTAAGTCAAAACTATAATAATGACAAAATTGGCCAAAAATTAATATTCGAGTTAGCAAAATTGCTAAACAAGAATATTACAAAGGATGTGAAAATAATGGATGAATCCTTCCTAGTTATAAATCACATGCACTCTAACTCTTCTGCTCAGAACAACAAGCTCAATTAATTGCTCCAACGTTCCCATGGAATGCTCCCTCTATTTTCTAAATTATAATTTTATCATATTCTAAGAGGCCTAAACTCTAAGGTGGATTCACAAGCCAATAAGGCTTATCAATTGAATGAAGGACATAAATTTTTCAACGAAAATTATTGTTTTCTAACCCTCCCCTAATTTCACAATGCAAGTCTCTCTAATATTCCCCCCCCCCCCTAAGACTTTTATTATTAATGTGCCCATTGAACCTAATCCCCTCGCTATATCACCTACCCCTCCTTGGCCCCTCTTCCCATCATCCCCCCTCCCCATATCCCATGGTGTCACGCCCCTATATCTTGGTAGTCTTTCAACCACTCTATAGACGGGTGCGGCACTACTGTACTTTTTCTTTTCGTAATACTCAAGTATGTAGACTACGCCTAACTCAACACATTTTTATTTAAATTGTCAAAGTTATATTATACGGAATTAAAACAACATAAACATCAATATCAAACCCACATGAAGCCCATAACATACAAGGGAGGGTTAACTCCCTGATTATAAGTCTACCCGATATTATGTTTCATAAAATGTATAATAATACAATCCAATCCGGCAAAATCCTTCTTTCTTCTTGGCAAGTAAAGTACCTTTTGAACAAGCTTACAATGCTTTTCAATCATCAAATAGGCCCAAAATATTCATTCATAACATTGAATTCAACCTTGGGAATTTTTTGCACAAATCTGCCCAAGTGTCGTGCTTCTGGGTCACTTGGGTCACTCTGGTTTGTTGTTGCCTGAGATGTTCAGGCTTCCCTCGAACTCACTGTGTGTCCAAATCACTTCCCAACTATCTGGTTAGCTTCAACCCATCAAGACACACCTGTTGCACTTCGTCGCACTCAATTCCGATCAACAGTCGCTTTAGAACGCGTGTAATATTCCCAAATGGGGAAGCAGCAATACATGAACACAATAATGGAAAAAACAGTGAATAAATCAACACACCATGATATGAGACAAATGTAAAGCCATCTTATTAAACATCTCATAAAATAATAGGCACAAGATCTTGAAGATAAAGTCACTCAAGCAATACAAAACAAGCCTCTACAAGAAAAATATGCCAATACATGAGAAATAGCTGCCATAAAAATTCCCTTGAGCTATGACAGCACGGATTTAGGGAATAAAATTCTGCATAAATATGGTTCAATGTGGATCTGCTATTATATAGCTCAAATAATGCTAGGAGTGAAGATCTAGCCTCCTAGACACCTTTCCAAGAGAACCTAGAAAAGGATTTCCGGAAATACAACCAAACATAAATGGTGATCTACAGCAATAGGAATGAAGAGTCACTACAAATTGAAACGCATGAAATAAAATTCTGAAATAATATATATCTAATGTATATCTCCTCAAAGGTCTCCTCCAATGAAAGGTTGAACCCTTCAACTACATGAAAACACTTTAAAAGATCCAATAGATCCTGCCCTGAAGCCACCTTCCAAAATAACACAATTCCCAGCTGAAAATGCATTGTAAATTATGGGAATAGGTTGGCTTGGTGCCAAAGATCTGAAATATGCTTAGAATCCCTGCTTGCTTATCTCCCAAGAGAAGGAATCCTTCCTCCTATGAAAAACTAGCTCAGAAAGTGGGTTTATCAACCCTCCACTGCAACACCCTGCAATACAACACAATATTCTGCAGAAATTTCATTGTAGTTGAAGACTGAAGCTTGGCCAGAATGCTGGATATGTGGAAATGATATATCAGTTCTCTCCCAAGAGGCCTCTTAAGGAAAGAGGTGGGATTCCCGACTGGGAACACCCTCTGCTAAACAGCACCAGAAATCTTAGCTAAACAGCTGAACAGAGAAAAATTCTAACCAAACATATCAAAATAATAATCATAAGCTAACTCCATATGGCTGACATCCTCTTCCTTATAAACAATGTGAGCCTTCTCACCTTGGGTCCCACTCATTAGGGTTTCCACCATCATTCAATCAATCACCCTCCAAAACTGTGTTGTCCCACCATTAATGCCACTCCTCCATAACAGCGTTGTTTGATTTGGTCAAAATTGACCAAGTCTTCATGATATAGTCCCTTTTCACACCCAAGGGTCTTCAATCTAGCTTTTAGATGACCTCTTTTCACACTAGGAGTGTCTTTTATTCCTACTAAGGAGATTTACGAGTCTCCCGACCCTATTATTCCTTTATCTAAGAGAAAAATAAAAATGTAATATTCCAATTAGTTGTGTGCTAATTTAGGAATATTACAGTCCTCCCCTCTGTAATATCCCAAAATAGGGAAATTCTACAACAATGAGAATATATTAAGATATTCTAAAGTTGGAGATCAGCAATACATAAACATAAGCTGGAAATAGCAGTGAACATCATCATACCAAAATGTATGGAAACCATAGAGCCATTTTATTATGTAAAACAGTAGCAAACATGTACACTACAACTCAAATGATCAAGGAAAACAAGCCTCTCATGAATACACGTGAAAAATATGGAATGATTCTCTATTGCAGAATGCTCATGAAAAGTACAGCACAGTCATAGATGGTACACTGCTACATGGGAATGTGAAATAACATACATCTACATATATATGGCTCATACAACATTGGGAGAGAATATCTATGCTCCCAAACACTATTTCAAGACAATCATGGAAGGATCGGCTGAAATATGCAAAACTACAAAATGCCAGAGTTGCAGGGTAGCAGTTGCAACTCAAGAACTAGAAATGGATGGAGATGGATGAAGATGCTGCATCTGAAAAATAAATCTCCTCCAATGGATCTTCCAAGTGAAAGATTGATCCTAACACTGAATATCTCACCCTCCGACAATCACTGCAAATACCAACCGAAAATAACGTAGTCACTAAGGGATACTATGTTTTAGGTGCAAGAAAAAGTGTTGGCCAAGTGCCAAGATCTGCAATATGCTCCAAGGGCTTCCAAACTGATCTCTCAAAGGAAAAAGAGCCTCCTCCTCTGAAAAACAAGTGATGGAAGTGGTGTTGTGAACCCTCACTGCAACACCCTACAGCACAACATTATTATGTTTCAGAAATAACGTTGTAGCTGAAGGAGGATGCTTGGCCTCAAGCCTGGATGTGATTAAAATCAGTACAACTCCTTCAAGAGGCCTCTCAAGAAAGGAGAAGGATTCCTAAACAGGAAATCCTTGTGCTAAGCAGCACTGCAACTCTGCTAAATAGCAGGAGAATGCATAAAGTCTAAACAGACAATGAAATCAATAATCCAAATCATGAATAACAATGGCTACCATGCCCTCCTTTTAAACAAGTGAAATCCCTCTCTCCATGGATCCCACTCATTAGGGTTTCCTCCACCAAATAACCCTCTTCCCATTCATACTGTGTTGTCTATCAAAGTGTTCTCCACCTCTTATCCCAACATTGTTGACTTGGTCAAACTTGACCTTGTCTTCATGCAAATGTCCTCTTTCACACATAAGGGTGTGAAATCCAGCTCTTATGACTATCCCCTTTCACATTTGAGTGATTTTATTCATGTTTTTAATATGCATGGGCTTCCTTACCCATTTATTTAGCTGTCAGGTGATAAAATAAAACTTTAATATTCCATTTAATTGTGTGCTAAAGCGGGAATATTACAGTCCTCCCCTCCCAAATTTTGCTTGTCCTCAAGAAACTGCAAAGGTAAAACTGAGGGGCCTTCTTGAGGCATGAGGTCTGATATGAATTGGGATCTACCATCCCCATATGAAGCTCCCATCCCTAAGAAATCATCCATACAAAATGAGTTACCTCCCAATATGGAAACTCCTGAAAATCCTCTTCCACCTTTGGCTCCTGCAATGTAGGTGGGCTGAAAATCTGATCTTGGTAGACAAAATAGCCTACCCCACGTTGTCCTCCTCTCCACTTAGGATAAGTGCAGAGTATATGTTGATCTTGGGCTGCAATAATATTTCCCTCAAGTGCCAAGATGAAGATTAGACCTCCAAGGATCTCTCCTCCAACGTTATGAAGCATGTTGGCCCAAATCACCTCATATGTGATGAGTTGGAAGTCACCATCATATGGAATCCAATAAAATTCATGGCTTACCTCATAAAAGAAAAAAAAATTGGCTATGGTGGCCATACTACCTCTCATGCTCCCATTAGAACATTCAATTCAAACAATGTGGGAAATCTCTCCCCCGAGCGACACATCCAACCAATGTGCCATTCCCCCAATCATGCTCTCAATAAAAACAAGAACAACAGCAACATAAGGAACCATAATGAGAACCATACTTGCTACCATATGTAGCAAGGGAGAAGTACAATGGTCCCTCAAATGTAACCAATGCAGTTTTACCCTCAACTGCAAAAGAGTGTGCCAAAAAGTGTGGTTTCTCAACCACTTGCTTGATGTCCCACTCTCCTCATATGTTTGGAGAAAGTGAATGATGTATGGTACAAAGTGAGCATGTTCTCCATAATACATCTCCTCCCTAAATCCTCCTAGGGAGTGGTCATCAATAATGCTCATGGCCTCAAGTAGACCATGAGGTCTAGAAGTAAGAACGTTTCTTCCTTGAGCAATATCCTACACATATATGGTTAAGGGATGCATATATATATACAAATTATTATGAAAATCAACAATACCCTTACCATATGTCTTGCTCATACAAATGGAGTGGCTCATAGATGATTCTCCTCTCATCCTCAAAGAGAAAAGAGGTGGTTGTGCTAAATCCTCCAAAGATTTATGTATCTCCTCCATCTCCATATGATCCATGCATCTCCTCATATGCTGATATATATCATCCTCAAAACCTTTCCAAAACTACCCCTCCATGATGATGTGGTATGCTCTCATAGAACAAGTGTGGCTGAAAAGGAAATCTTCATGAGCTGCTTGTAGCAACTTCTCCTTGAGCTTGGAAGCTCCAGATAAGAAGATCCTACCATGATAGTAGATGACCCCATCTCTTATTGAATATCCCTCCTCATGCAACTGGTCATCCAATATCATGCAAGTGAAAATATCCTTCGAATACTCCACCAACGGCTGAGAGTTCCAATATGGATCTATCCTCCATACTGACAGTGCTGATGATCTCTCATGAAGAGCATCTATCATATGGTCATCCTCCTATTTGACATCTCCCATGCTAAAGATGCAAGTTGGAAGGTTTCTATCCTTCCCCTGTTGCTTCTGCCACAGCGCAGAATCTAAAATGAGAGTGGGTAAAGATGATGTTGAGATAATGCCTCTCTCCTCCTTGAGTCTACCCAAGACTCTCAGCGCTGTAAAATTACCTCCCAAGGTCTCCACTCTTCTCAAATCAATGAATGGTGCCTCAAAATGTGAAGCCTCCCTCATCATCTGCTGATCTGGTGGTCTCCTTGGTGAAATGTCTCCATGCAATGAGACATCCTCATCAAGAGTAGACTGCATATATGAATGGACAAACTTGTCCCTGCTCTCACTGCGCAATCCAGTCTCCATCTTAGGTGCATCAACCTCATGAAGTAGACAGGGGTGTGTGCTCCTCATCACATGATGTTGGTCATCCTCCCTATCTCCTCCTTGTATCTCCATAGTTCCACACCTCATCATCAATAGCACATGTAAAACATGAGTTGTGCCTTGATCTACACACATGAGATCCTGGGGACTTCCTTGTAAAGATACAAGAATCCCTCTAGTTGGAGCAAGAGCTCCTCCTTCCTCTGCATGAGGTGCTAGATCAACTCTAGACATGACAGCGTTGTTTCCCTCCTCCTCATCAACATGTATGGTAAACCTCTCAAGAAATTGATCCTCTCTTGAAAAAGAGGTCTCCATGCCCTCTTGTTCAGGAATATGAGATAGAGGCTTTGCCTCTAACAAGTTATGTTGCAAGATTTCAATCTCCTGCATGGGTTTCTGAAGTGGATCTGAGTTTATAGTTTTCTCCATCACATGCAAGGGTTTTTTTTGTTTATGTTTGTTTAACTTCTCCACATGTGTTGCAGAAAGTTTCCCATAAAAGCCTTAATAAACCTTTCATAAGAAGAATTATTTGCATTCTTTAACGTAAAATGCTCAAATATTCACCATGCATAGGCCTTACCTCCAAAATGAAATGTTGCTACTCTGATGGCTTCATCTTCAGAAATTTGATGCTGCTGCAAAAAGGTGTCTAGCTCTTCCACCCAAGCCCTGGTTGAACATGTAGGGGAACCATCAAAGGTAGACAGAATAAATCTATCCACATTATGCTGCTTTCTCCTCCTCACCTTGATCTTTCAAAACTCTAGGAAAGTGATATGATTTCTAAACTTCTGATTTTGAGATTCATATTCATGCAAGAAACCACTAAGAGATCCCCTCTTAGGTATTCCTTCCTTCTCCTTTTATCTCATGGAAAAACTGGGCATGTGACTGCACTATGCATCATACGGTGTGCCTGCATTCTCACACTCCCCATAAGAAAATCTAGAGTTTGACTCAGTTTCAAACCCTCTTGGAGATTCTGTATACATCTCCCTTCTTATCTTCTTGAAATCTTCATGAATGCTCTTTACAGATCTTGGAAGAAGCTTTGTAATCCTATCTTCCTTTCTTTCTCCACAGAATGGAGTCTTCATCTCCTCTTTTCTTGATAGCATGTTGGCTGAGTTCCACGGGCTGAGCCAAGATTATTCTTTGACACCACTGTAATATCCCAAAATAGGGAAATTATACAACAATGAGAATATATTAAGATATTCTAAAGTTGGAGATCAGCAATACATAAACATAAGCTGGAAATAGCAGTGAACATCATCATACCAAAATGTATGGAAACCATAGAGCCATTTTATTATGTAAAACAACAGCAAACATGTACAATACAACTCAAATGATCAAGGCAAACAAGCCTCTCATGAATACATGTGAAAAAGATGGAATGCTGCTCTATTGCAGAATGCTCATGACATGTACAGCGCAGTCATATATGGTACACTGCTACATGGGAATGTTAAATAAGATACATATACATATAGATGGCTCATACAACATTGGGACAGAAGATCTATGCTCCCAAACACTATTTCAAGACAATCCTGGAAAGATTGGCTGAAATATGCAAAACTGCAAAATGTTGGAGTTGTAGGGTAGCAGCTGCAACTCAAGAACTGGAAATGGATGGAGATGACTGAAGATGCTGCATCTGAAAAATAAATATCCTCCAATGGATCTTCCAAGTGAAAGGCTTATCCTAACACTGAATATCTCACCCTCCGACAATCACTGCAATCCCTCACTGCAAATACTAACTGAAAATAATGCAGTCACTGAGGGATACTACGTTTTAGGTGCAAGAAAAAGTGTTGGCCAAGTTCCAAGATCTGCAATATGCTCCAATGGCTTCCAAATTGATCTCTCTAAGGAAAGAGAGCCTCCTCCTCTGAAAAACGAGTGATGGAATTAGTGTTGTGAACCCTCACTGCAACACCCCGCAACACAACATTATTCTGCTTCAGAAATAACGTTGTAGCTGAAGGAGGATGCTTGGCCTAAAGCCTAGATGTGAGGAAAATCAATACAACTCCTTCAAGAGGCCTCTCAAGAAAGGAGAAGGATTCCTAAACAGGAAATACTTGTGCTAAGCAACACTGCAACTCTGCTAAACAGCAGGAGAATGCACAAAGTCTAAACAGACAATGAAATCAATAATCTAAATCATGAATAACAATGGCTTCCTTGACCTCCTTTAAACAAGTTAAAGCCCTCTCTCCATGGGTCCCACTCATTATGGTTTCCTCCACCAAATAACCCTCTTCCCATTCATACTGTGATGTTTATCAAAGTGTTCTCCACCTCCTATCCCAGCGCTATTGACTTGGTCAAACTTGACCTTGTCTTCATGAAAATGTCCTCTTTCACACATAAGGGTGTGAAATCCAACTCTTATGACTATCCCCTTTCACATGTCAGGGGTTTTATTCATGTTTTTAATATGCATGGGCTTCCATACCCATTTATTTAGCTATCAGGTGATAAAACAAAACTTTAATATTCCATTTAGCTGTGTGCTAAAGTGGGAATATTACACCCTCCCAAATGTTGCTTGTCCTTAAGAAACTTAAGGATAGAACTGAAGAGCCTCTCTTCTTCCTCCTATAGCATCTCCATGTGATAAGCTCCTCCAATGAACAAGATATTGTCTCATAAATAAGTCTCCAAGTTGCTCATCCCAAGTGTATAAGTATGCCTTTGGTGAAAATTCCAAATGGCTCTCATCAGGAACAAGTGGAATATCCATGGAAGCAACTTTGTGTGGTCTAGATGCCTTCTTCAGACATGGGATTTGAAATATATTGGGAACTATCATTCCCATATGGAGCCTCCATCCCCAAGCTATCATCCACAAAAATTGAGTCACCCTCCAACATGGCAACTCATGAAACACCTCCTCCACCTTAGGCTCCTGCAAAGTAGGTGGGCTGCATAGCTGAAAATAATGGATCAATTTGTCCATCCCATGTTTTCTCTCTCTCCACTTATGATAATTTTAGAGCTACTGCTGACTTTGGGCTGCAATAATGTTGCCTTTGTGAAGAAAAAAGGCAATTAGATCCTCCAAGATCCACTCTTTGGTTCTTGCCCAGATCATCCCATATAAAATGATTATGACATTATCACCATATGGAATCCAAATGAGAGATTTAATTAAGGTTCTACATAGTGTTTAAAGGTACCAACAGTCTCCCATGTAGTTACAGTGCAATTTTACCAATTGCAGTTTCAGAATATGATGTGGCAAGTTGTCTTCGAACAATTTGCTAGTTGTGCATGTCATCTCATCTACTAGTAAATACTAAACGGCTTTGTATATCAATGGAGCATATAGGAAATATTACAACACTTGCCTAAAGTTGTACAATATATGGCTATCTCCATCATAGATGGTGGTCCAAAAAAGACCATGAAGCCCAAATAGAGGCTTGCCCTCTTATGGAGCAATACACTAATAGAGATGGTAAGAGAATGAAAATAATGTGTTAGATAATCAATAAATGCAAAAACATAATTCTTACCATGTCTTGAGAGTAAGATGATAATGAGATCCATGAATGAGCCCTCCATAGTGGTATGACATACTCCCATGAAGAGGAATGAACTATGTGTTGTATGAAGATCTTTCACCTTATGCTTGGAAATCCAAGCCAAGAAGATTATATCATGGTAATAGATGTCTCCATCCACTACCCTATCACTCTCATCTTCTCCTTGTCCATCAAGTGCATCATATGTGAACTGATCCTGGGAACACTCCATCAACAAATCCAAGCTCCCAAGTGACAGCATTGTTGGCCTTTGTGACGAGGCTCCTATCATCTCATAGTTCCATCCCTTGACATCCCACATGCCAAAGCCATCAATCATAATGATGCTTTTGAGATTCCTTCCAAAGTGGAAGTACCTCCTGATCCTCCAAGGCTATGGAGTAGCCCTTTTTCACCATGATAGTGCCATCTCCTACTCCTGCAACATCATACAAATTATGGGAGAAATCAGCCCATACTCTCTCAAGAACCTCCAAAGCAACAACAACTCTTGTTGCTTCCCCACACCATCACCATATAAACTATGCAGCAACAACATGATAGTTGATATGAAAGATATCACATCACCCCAATACATCAAAACTCCTTGCTGCCATATGATGCAAGTGTCGTGCCAAGGTTCATCCACCAACCAACTCTTTGAAATAGAATGTGTCATATGATGACCAAACTCTTTCAAGAGTAACCAACGCAGCCTTGCCTTTTGCTTCCCTGTGTCATAGATCTACAAGTGGCTTCCCATCCTCTTTCTCATCAACATAATCCATCCAACCAATGGTGAGTGTCTATCATCATGCTCAAAATTGGCATCCCTCCATTGGAGAATACCATCCTCCCAAATCAGATTTCTATCTTTGCATTTCATGGGATGTTGAAATGCAATCTCCTGGAGATCTCCAAATGAAGCCCACTCCTCAATGACCAATTTGATCCCATAAGGATCCAAATATATTGAAGGAAAAATATTCTCTTTGATCAATGAAGTGCTCATCAAGAAAGATCCATCATAACAATGGAAGATAAGATGTCTCTCATCAACCATCTGCCTATCCTCTGCTATGCATGTAAAAAGGTCATTGGAATGCTCCAATAATGGTTGGGCCCCCTACTCATCATTACTGCTCAATGACCACACTTCTGATCTCCATAATGGTGCATCTGTTGTCTCAATATCATTCTTAGTGTTGAACACATAGTTCTGCATTTCATTGTTCAAGGCAATACTCATCTCATCCTCCAAGAATCTACACTCTAACCCCAAGAGTTGTGTGCAGCTCAACAATAATACACTAGGATGACTGTATATATATTCCTTGAACAAATCAAAGCTTCTCAGCGTAGTGATAGTCTGCTGCTCCAAATCAGCAATGTACTTTGACCCTAGGTCATGCAAAAGTACATTCCCACAATCCTCCATATGATGTGATGAAATAATAGAAAGTGAAAACATTTGCATACCTTGGTAAAGTTTGGGAACATCCTGTACTACTACAATGGTTCCTCCTTTCGGTGTGATGGCTTCCCCAACTACTGATGATGATGGCTGCTCTTCAATGGCTGCATCAGCACTGTTACAAGTCTCCTCCTCCTCATGCATCTCCAAAATAGTGCATGGGACTCTAACTGTCAAGAGATCAAGACCACTTTCCAAAGGTGTAAGCGTTCTTTCTCCTTATGCAAGTGCTCCTGCGGCAAGAGGTGGCAAAGGCTTCTTCTCCTCTGGTTTCTTCTTATCAAACTTCTTGATAAAATTTTGAGTAAAATATGCATATGCAGTCACTTTTGCATGACTCAAATGGCTCAACCACCAAATGTTTGCTTCACCCTCAAGGTGCAGCACTGCAATCTCAATAGCTTCTCTCTCTACTACTAGATTTAGCAAGAAAAATGCATCCAACTTCATTCCCTAAGCCCTTGTTGTGCATGTGGATAACCCATCAAAGGTAGACAATAGAAATATATTGCCCTCTTTTCTTCTATTGTTACAAGGTCTCCTTTCCTCTTTGAGCTGAATGAACTTTGGGAGAGTTGTATTCTCCTTGAAAGCTCTAGGTTGAGACTTATATTCTGCAAGATACTCACTTAGAATCTCATCATCTAAGTTTCCTTCATCTCCATGCCTCTTGTCTTCAAAATAAAAGGGCATAGCATGTTTCTTTGGAGTTCTATGCAATACCGAGTCTTATTTTTGCTGATAGGAAGTACATGGACCTGCCTCATCTTGAAACCCTACTGTGGTTTCACTCTTTTTCTCCATTTTCCTTTGCTTGGCCTCCTTGGTGAGCTCCTTCTTAGATCTGAAAAGAGATGAGATAAAACTCATTCTTTCCACCCTTCTAATCTCTTTCTCATTCTTCTTATTCTTCTGATAGCATAATGGCTGAGATCCACAGGTTGAGCCAAGATTATGCTCTGATACCACTGTAATATTCCCAAATGGGGAAGCAGCAATACATGAAAAAAATAATGGAAAGAATAGTGAATAAATCAACACACCATGATACGAGACAAATGTACAGCCATCTTATTAAACATATCAACAAATAATAGGCACAAGATATTGAGGATAAAGTCACTCAAGAAATACAAAACAAGCCTCTACAAGAAAAATATGCTAATACATGAGAAAAAACTGCCATAAAAATGTCCTTGAGCTATGACATCGCAGTTTTAGGGCATAAAATGCTGCATAAAGATATATCAATTCAGATCATTTTTTATATAGCTCAAATAATGTTAGGAGTGAAGATCTAGCATCCTAGACACCTTTCCAAGAGAACCCGGAAAAGGGTTTCCGGAAATACACCCAAACACAAATGGTGATCTACAGCCCTAGGACTAAAGAGTCACTACAAACTGAAGCTCATGAAATAGAAGGCTGAAATAATAAATATCTGATGTAGATCTCCTCAAATACCTCCTCCAATGAAAGGTTGAACCCTTAAACTATAGGAAAACACTCTAAAAGAGCTAATAGATCCTCCCTTGAAGCTGTCTTCCAAAATAACGCAATTCTTAGCTAAAACTACACTGTAAATGATGGGAATAGGTTTTCCTAGTGCCAAATATCTGAAATATGCTCAAAATCCCTCCTTTCTTATCTCCCAAGTGAAGGAATCCTTCCTCTTGTGAAAAACTAGCTCAGAAAGTGGGTTTATCAACCCTCAACTGCAACACCCTGCAATACAACACAATATTCTGCAGAAACTGCGCTGTAGATGAAGATTGAAGCTTGGACAGAATGTCGGATATGTGGAAAATATAGATCAGTACTCTCCCAAGAGGTCTCTCAAGGAAAAAGGTAGGATTCCCAATTGGGAACACCCTGTGCTAAACAGCACCAACAATCTTATCTAAATAGCTAAAGAGAGAAAAAGTCTAAACAGACATATCAAAATAATAATAATAAGCTAAATCCATATGGCTTCCATCCTCTTCCTTATAAACAATGTGAACCTTCTCACCTTGGGTCCCACTCATTAGGGTTTCTGCCATCATGCAATAAATATCCCTCCAAAACTGTGTTGCCCCACCATTAATGCCACTCCTCCATAATAGCGTTGTTTGATTTGGTCAAAGTTAACCAAGTCTTCATGATCCAATCCCTTTTCACACCTAAGGGTCTTCAATCTAGCTTTTAGATGACCTCCATGCATGCTAGGAGTGTCTTTTATTCCTACTAAGTAGATTTATGGGTCTCCCGACCCTCTTATTCCTCTATCTAAGAGAAAAATAAAAATTTAATATTCCAATTAGCTGTGTGCTAATTTAAGAATATTACAACACTTCTTGAACTCACGTTCATACTACTATGGATGCCCTGCTCGACCTGACCTACACTGCGGATGCCCTACTCGACCCGACCTGCACTACGGACGCCCTGCAGTACCATTCCGCACGCAAATCCTACACACTGCCCAACTCGACCTGCACCCTTTATTCTTTTCACAACTACAACTTTCACCAATGAGATGTTGATGAATCTCGGCTATTTTCCAATGCTCTACACTAATCTTGAATGCTAAATATCAAACTTGCTTCCTGTTCGAATTCCTTCAACAAAATTTCATTAGTTTCCATTTACACATGGTCATGTAAGGTGTGGGTCACTCGACGGACCTAAGCCAACCCACCCGTTCATCGTTTGTGTGTTCATCTTGTGTTGTGTCATCGGCTCCCCAACCCTCGTATGCCGTCTACCCTCCACAGTTATGGTGTGACGTTTCATTATGAACGTTGCTCGGCCAATGACCCATCGGCTACTATGCGACGATATGCATGCTAAACATCACTTGGTCACCAACATGTTTCCAACATCGTCACACAGTTGTGCCTTCGTGGTTACAGTGCGACGATACACCCGTAACATCGCAAAGTGCCCAAACTCCTTCCAAGCTTCCCACTGGGCACACTCGTCACCGTGAACGTGCCTCATGAAGTGTGGGCCTTACATACTCCCCCACTTAAAGTAAGACTATCGTCCCCGATAGTGCTACCATCATCGTCGCAATGTCTCTTCGCAAAGTATCATCGCACAATATCATTGCAAAATAATCACATAAACCATCAAGGTTGATGTCTAACATATCCATGAAATATCTCCTCAATCCATGATCATCAACACATCTGTCGCAATCACCACATGTTGTACCATCGTGGGAAGTCAATCTCCTCGTCAAGTCTACATGTTGTTGCAACATATATCGTGTCAACCCATCATATATCATCAATTTCATGTGAATCTCTGCATCAAGTACTCCAACCAACTCAACATAACAAAAGCTGCTATGTATCTAGCATAACTCCACACACTACGTGTCCCCATAACTCGAACTAGCTAGGTGATCAGTCCAACCATACATTCTCATCGTGAGAGTGTCCATCCTCATACCATGTGTTAGTTGTTCCTTATGCATTCTGTCACATCCATCAACTCAATCAAGAATCAATCCCATCCAAGTGAAAATTGGCCATGTTTTGGGTCCATGAAGTGTCCTCCATCTCATCCACAACATGTTTTCCATTATGCTAATCCATATGCTATCTATATGCCAATAGTCGCATCCTCCAAGCATCATCAAAAGTAAGAGGTCTCCCTCTTATCAAATCAATCAAAGTGCCATATCCAGGTCCATGAAGTAATATTCATCCCATCTACAATATGCATCATTCAAGTAAAAAGTGTGGCTAAGTCAAGTACACTCGACCCATGCCCAAATTTACCTCACAAAGGCATCTCCATCGATGCATCTCCATCAACTCCAAATTTTCCTGGCTTGATCATCTCCATCAAGTGACTCCTCCCAAACACACCCCATAAATGTGCTCAAAGGTATGCATCAAATTCAAGACCAATCCTGACCTCAGCTCCTCAATGAATCAGATATTGCAAGATCACCGTAATATGAAGCCTCCAATGAGTGCAAGTCACCATGAAATCCCATGCCTCATCATATCCAAAGTGTTGGCAAGCCTACTTGTATTGGCCATGAGTGCCATCACAAGTTCTCCTACCCTTCAATCATATGAATGTCTCATGGGCTGCTCATCCAACCAATGTCTTATTTTCTCATCATGAACAACATCCCATCAGTCCATCTATAATAGATCTTCATAGCATCAACAAATCCATCCTTCTCTCAACATCCTGCTTTACACTCCTCCATAATGCTCATAAGTGGCATCCATGTAAGTGTACCTGCATAATGCCTCCACTAAAATGTCTTGCCATGCCCTCATGTCAATTTCCATGACTTTGGCTTCCCATGTGTTCGTCAAAGTGAAGTCAACTCAACTCTTGTCATCATCCATAAAGTGTAGTGGTAAAGTGCCCTCGATCAATTCTACCATCATCCATCATATGATTACTTCCTTCAGGGCTTCTCCCCCACTAGAGGTGTGCCAATAGTTCCTTCTTGGTCGTAGGCCATGAAGAAGTCTACTCCAACAATTGGCCCTACCACCAAGGCAGTCTATAGGTCATGTCGGGCACTAGCCATTCCATGTGGCTAAGCATGACCCTTTCCATCACAAAGATCATCAAGTTCCACCCTTGTCTAGGGCATTTGAACCATCCATGGTGAGGTTAAAAATTTCCCCATGAAGGTCTCCAACAAACAATGCCCCTTGTTCCTCCAATGTGCAAGGTCTCATCATGGACATCCAAGGATAGATCACCCATGGTGTCGGAAAAGAAGCCATCTTCTTTCTCATCCCCATATGTGATCCATCTTCCTTATGCTCCAATAAAACACAAGTCATATCTCCATGAAGAATCTCAAAGTGAGTGTCCTCCATCCTCGTCAATGTCTTTGATGTATTCGACCCTGGTACAACCAGCTCTTCAAGTTCCTCCTTGATCATGATCACATTTGCAACATCTTCATGTGGTTCATCCACCAATTATTTCAATGTGTCTTGTCTTGGTTCAACTTGTTCCACAATTTCTTCCTTCATCTCTTCCATCTCTATAACATCCTCATGATAAGCATCCACCGTTGATGCTTGCAATGTGCTTAGCCCTAGTCCAACCTGTTCATCAAGTTCACCCTTGACATCTTCCACATATGCAACATCCTTGTGTGGATCAACCTGTAATGCTCTCAATGTGTTTGGTTTGGGTCCAAATTGTTCATCAAGTTCTTCCTTTACTTAAACTACATTCACAACATTCTTGGGTTCGATCATAGTGAGATTCAACTCACTATGCATATTTCTAAAATCAAGCTTGACAAGCTTCTCCCAAAATATGCCTTGCTCTTCAGATAATTCCTTTAGCTCTTCTCCATAACTGTCAAACTTTTTCATAAGTCGATTGAATTCATCCTTGTTCGTGTCATATATCCCTCTCTTGGGAAATGCAAGAAGGGTCTGCTTTTTCTCACGAAACTCCTCTACCAAATCATCCATTCTTCTCAAATATTTCACCAGTTTCCTATCAAAGTCCATCGAAATGAACTCCTCCATCAAGCTTCAATACACCTTGCAACCCTGCAACTATATTCTTGCTTCCTTCAATAAAGTGTGGGATCAATGCTCTGATACCAACTGTCATGCCCTTATACCTTGGTAGTCTTTCAACCACGCTATAGACAGGTACGGCACTACCATACTTTTTCTTTTCGTAATACTCAAGTATGTAGACTATGCCTAACTCAACACCTTTTTATTTAAACTGTCAAAGTGTTCTTATGTGGAATTAAAAAAGCATAAGCATCAATATCAAATCCACATAAATCCCATAACATTCAAGGCAGGGACAACTCCCTGATTATAAGGCTACCTAATATTATGTTTCATAAAATGTATAATAATACAAACCAATCTAGAAAAATCCTTTTTTCTCCTTGGTAAGGAAATTTTACCTTTTGACCAAACTTACAATGCTTTCCAATCATCAAACTATCCCAAAAAATTCATTCATAACATTGAATTCAACCTTGGGAATTTTCTGCACAAATCTGCCCAAGTGTCGTGCTGCCGAGTCACTCGGGTCACTCTAGTTTGTTGCTGCCCGAGACGTTGAGGCTTCCCCCGAGCTCACCATGTGTCCAAATTGCTTCCCAATGATCTGGTTAGCTTAGTCCCATCAAGACGCACCTGCTGCACTTCGTCACACTCAATTTCGATCAGCGGTCGCTTCAGAACGCTTCCTTAACTCACGTTCAGACTACTGCGGATGCCCTGCCCGACCCGACCTACGCTGTGAACGCCCTATGGTATTGTTCTACATGTAAATCATGCATGCTACCCGAATTGACCCGCGCCCTCTGTTCCATTCATGAATTTAGCTTTCACCAACGATATGTTGATGAAGCTTGGCTCTTGTCCAATGCTCTACACTAAGCTCGAATGCTAAAGACCGAACTTGCTTCATGTTCGAATTCCTCCAAGAAACTTTCATTCATCTCCATTTATACACATGGTTGTGTAAGGCGTGGGTCACTCGGCGAACCCGAGCTGACCCACCTGTTCATCGTTTGTGCGTTCAACCCGTGTTGTTTCGTCAACTCCCCAACTCTAATACATCAACTGCCCTCCATGGTTATGGTGTGGCGTTTCGTTATGAACGTCGCTCGACCAACAACCCGTCGTCTACTATGCGACGATACACACGCTAAACGTCACTCGGTCACCAACGTGTTTCCAACATCGTCACACAGTTGTGCCTTCGCGTTTACGGTGTGACAATACGCTCGTAACGTCACAAAGCACCCGAACTCCTTCCAAGCGTCCCGATGGGCGCGCTCGTCACCGTGAACGTGCCTCACGAATTGTGGGCCTTACACATGGGCTCTCGTTTTCGGCAGCTACACGTGACACTGTTTGAGGACTCATCCATCTTCTCCCCTGACACAAGGTGTTATGAAATCATCACATATGAGTTCACCAGGTGAGAAGGACCCAATAAATGTGGGAAATCTATTTTTTGTCCCTCGGATTTTGGTTTCTCACTGGTATGCTCAAGTGTTGTCCATGAAAATTCCCTATGTGAGTGATCTCCATTTACTCCTCATGGTTCAGATCATACGGCTCACCCACTCGAAGGCAAGGATGCCTGAAGTGAAGGTCATTCAGTTAGAAAAGAAATCACGGAGCCACCATGGGATCCTTGGGGCATGCAGACCACTCATTTGCATCGCATGAGGATATTGTATGGCTCTGTCTATATATCATGGGGGTGCATTATGATTTTCTTTATACTGTTGGTGTTCGGATCTTTTCTGCAAATTAATAGTGTTAGGTTCTTGTTGAAGGGCCTAGGTAGGCCCTGAATGGTAGATTTGGATGTGGAATGTTCCTATCCCCAATCTTGAGTGCTTCTGCATTCTGTGAAGTTGGTTCAGTCAATGAAGCATCCAGGGAAGCATTTATTAAATCATTTGATGAAGCACTTGGTGTCTTTTCAAGTGACTAGAAGTAGGTTCGAAGGGGTTCTCATTTGGCTCTCTACAATGGCAATGGGTTCCTGGGGTTGTCGTTGTCATCACTCGTGTAGGGTGGCAAGGGACTGCTCACATGATTGGGTCAAGTGCCCACCCTTAGCCACCTTCTCTCACTCTTCTTGTGAAATTTGCACCAGCGAACATGCAAAATTGTGTGCAAACATTGATGAGTTGCAGGTGTTCCTTCATCATCAAAGGGAATCGGCTAGTGAGAATCAGGAAACGATAGTGGCAAAGAGAAAACAAATTGCATGACTTGAAGACAAGTTCGGGGTGCTTAGAAGCATGCTCGAGGACCTCCAATTGCAGTTCGCCAAGCAGAATTCTCTGCTTGTAGAGGAAAACTTGGGCCTGGACTTTAATCGCTATGTTGTTTCTGAGGACTAAAAGTTATTTTATTAAAGATTTTCCATTATAACTTAGGAGTATTTTATTTATGTAGTGTCACAATAATTTTAGATGTTTTTCTTATATTAAGTAGATTATATACGTTAATATTATATATAAAAGTGAATCTATATTCACACACACACACACACATATATATCAAACTACAAAAAAAGAATATCATCAAATAAAATGTGATTGTTAAAAAAATTTAAAAACCTCCGCAAACTTTGTAAATTAGTTTCAAAAGTTGCACATTAATTAAAAGTCAAACATGAGTATGACACACTTAGAAACGAAATTTTCATAACAAAAAAAGAATATCATCAAATAAAATGTGATTGCTAAAAAATTTAAAAAACGAGCAAGCTTTGTAAATTAGTTTCAAAATATATATATCAAACTACAGAAAAAGAATATCATCAAATAAAATGTGATTGTTAAAAAATTTTAAAAACCTACGCAAACTTTGTAAATTAGTTTTAAAAGTTACACATTAATTAAAAGTCAAATATGAGTATGACACACTTAGAAACGAAATTTTCATTAAAATATATATATATATCATCAAATAAAATGTGATCGTTAAAATTTTTAAAAATAGCAAACTTTGTAAATTAGTTTCAAAATTTACACATTAATTAAAAGTCAAACATGAGTATGACACACTTAGAAACGAAATTTTCATAAATATTAAGATTTGATGTGTACTGTTTTTTTGTAAATATTGATATTTGATGTGTGTACTATTATGACACTTGGTGGCATATTATTATTTTTTTAATTCATATAAATAATGAAATTTTCATAAATATCGAGATTTGATGTGTTTTGTTTGTTATAAATATTGAGATTTTATGTGTACTATTATGACACTTATGACACTTGATCATAAAAATAAAATAAAAAATAAAGATTTTTTTATTTTTTAAATAATTTTTATTTATGACAAATTATGTTTATAACCCCATGAAATTAGTCACTTCATCTATATATATATATATATATATATATATATATATATATATATATATTATTTTCAAAATATTCAATTTAATAATTATTTTTATCAAAACTTTAATAAATATTATTGAATATTTTTAAAATTTCAAAACTAATTGGTTATTTTGACAACTACATACAAATATAATAAAATGCTTACAATATAACTAATTAAGGAAAGAAAAATATTTAATCTCATTAAAAAAAATATTGTAGAATAGTAATGTGTCATTGTCAAACCTTTTACAAAACCTTTGTAATAAAATTTGTTCCTTACTAAAAAGAAAAAACACAATTCATGTTCATTACACTTTGGCCTCCAATAAACCCAAAATAGGATAAGCCAGATCTTACCATGACATCACCAAGAGACGGTGACATTAGTTATTATCTTGATTAAATAAAGGTTCTAATGTTCTAAATTTTATTGACAACCAATTTATTTATTTTTTTAAATCACATGTCCCTTGTATATTTTAAAATCCCAGTGTTCCGTTTTATGAAAAAATCTTAATTTGATTAATTAATCCGAAAAATGCCATTCAGGTACCAGTTGTAATTATTGGAAAATTTCATTTATAAAATAAATTTACATTAATAATAATTAATTTAAAAGGTTTATTCTATAATTTAGTATGAGGGGATGTGTAAGTTTATGAGTCTGTGTTCTTTTAAAATAAAATTAAAAATTATTTTTTAAATAAAAAATAATGTGGTTATAGTTTAAAAAAATGAATATGTTGTAAAGTAATTAGAAGAAAAAATGTGTGAATTAGATGTTTAAATCTTATACTTTTCAAAAATATTTTAACAAGAAATTTAAATAAATTATTTGAAGATCTATGTTAACTCATTTATGTCGATATCAACTTCATATATATCTATATAGAGTAAAAAAAATTAATTTTTTATAGTTAAAATTTTTATTTGGTCCTATATATACTCTATTTAGCATTCAAAAATATAATTTAAACAATGAAAAATAACACATTGTATAATAAGACTTTAGAAAAATCCCAATTTCATTAAGTAATCTGAAAAATACTATTCAAGTACAAGTTATAATTATTGGAAAAATTCATTTATAAAATAAATTTACAATATAATAAAATATGTTTACATATAATTAATCTGAGAGGCTCATTCTACAACTTAATATTAGGGGTGTGTAAGTTTTTACATCCATGTTCCACGTTCCTTTAAAATAAAAATTAAAAATTATTTTCTAAATAGAAGAATAATGTGGCTATAGTTAAAAAAATGAATATGTTGTACAGTAATTAGAAGAAAAAATGTGTGAATTACATGTTTAAATCTTATACTTTTCAAAAATATTTCAACAAGAGATTTAAATAAACAATTTGAAGATCTATGTTAACTCATTTATGTCGATATCAACTTCATATATATCTATATAGAGTATAAAAAATTAATTTTTTATGGTTAAAACTTTTATTTGGTCCTACATATACTCTATTTAGCATTCAAAAATATAATTTAAACAATGAAAAATAACACATTGTATTTTGCACTCTAAAAAAATTTGCAGGTGAAAAAATTTTATCCACTTGGGCTCATGTTAGATCCGTACTTAAATAGATCTATGTTGGTTTGTAATATAACGAGTCATCTATGATAGAGTTATTAATTAAAAAAAAAACTTTAAAATGCTTGATTCACATGTAAACATTAAATAACACATTGATTTTGGTGACATAATAATAAACATTATCATTGTAACCTAACAATAGTAGGAGTAGATAGTTCAAAGGGGGAGAGACGCGCAGAGCCGAAGGTACATCACCGCCATGACCTAGGGTTTGGTGGTTTCTAAGCAGGTTGCCCCTGGAAAACCTTCTTCCCCACCCTTGGGGCCTCTTCATACACCTAGAGCACAGTTAGGCTCCCTCATGACAGACAACAGCGAGGGGACGGGTGCTCCCCCCTCCTCTGGTTCGCCTTCCATAGGAGCGGTGGTAGGGTCTGACATCAATCGTCAGCGGAACTCTGGCCCGCTCCCTGACCTTACAAGGGTGTCTCCCGCAGCGAAATCGACATCAACAGTAGCAGCAGAAGCAGCAACAATAATATCTTCCACATTCATACCCAGGGCCATTACAAGAACCAAGATTGAGCTCCTTTCTCATCGAATCATTGAAAAAATCCAATACATGAAAGACCATGCACTAATAGGCAAGTTCATGGACTTCTGGCCCACATAAAAATCCCTCCTAGGCTGGATTGCCTCCAAATGGAATCCCAAGGGCCATATTGATCTACAATTATGTGCCAAGGGCTTCTTCAATGTGATCTTCGCCTGCATCGAAGAAAAAACCCGGATCATGGATAGTGGGCCATACTTTTTTAACTCTGCAGGTCTATACCTGTGGAACTAGGTAGAACGCTTCAATCTGAACAAGCAATATTTCACTTGGACTCCCATCTCGGTCAGGCTCTATACCCTTCCTGGGACTATTGGGACGAGCTAACACTTCGGGACATAGGCAATTCTCTTGGAGAATTTATTAAAATTGTGGAGGAGACAAAGATCAACAGACATGCAGCCTACACAAGAATCTGTGTTTACATGAACATTGCAGAGTCTCTCCTTGATGAGGTAAACCTACTCCATGATTATTATCAATGGATTCAAACAGTAGATTATGAACATGTACCATTTAGATTTCGGAAGTGTCACCAACACTGACACCTATTCAGAGTTTTCCCCCTAAATCAAAAATTTGCACCGAACAATGATTCAACAAACCAAGATAAAGAGGGGCTCATGAAAGTTGATGGAAGTAAAAGGCATACCAGGAATTCAAACACGAACCAGAACAAAAGAGTTCCAACATCAAGCAACAGCTTTGACACCCTAGCTCAACTGAATGAGAATGTGAACAAACCTCCCAGATATTTGGGGCAAACTTCGTAAGAGAATCCCCAGACCTCAAAGACTCAACAAACAAAAATCCAACTAGAAGCCTTTCTGATTCCCCAATCCTCTATGCACATAAGGGAAAAATCGGAAAATAAAGGTAAAGGCGCATCACTGGACTCAATCCCAGAAGCAATGGAGGAAGAACTGGAGAGTATTGACTATGGGGACATCGATCTCATGGGGTTAAAAGAAGCATGCAAGAGGAAATAGTTTCTCTCAATCTCTCTGCACTAGATCCAAAAGTTGGAGGAAGTCCTTACTGGAGCTCAACATATTACATCCCTTGGAAGTCAAGGAGGTACGCTCCTGAACACCAAACTCATCCTGAAAGAATCCCAAAAACGAGGAAGGAAAACTTATTTGCAGCGAACGTTTAGCGCGGGCAAAGAGCTAGTAGAATTAGGGAGATTCCCCAAGTTAACCAATTTCTACTCTATAATCCCCAACCCCCCTCAATGAAGATCATCTCATAGAATATCAGAGGGTTAAATAGTCCCTCCAAGGACAGGTTAATTAAGAGAAGAATTACTGAGGAACACCCCACAATCTTCTTCTTACAAGAAACCAAATGCTCTAGCTCCACTCTAGACACAATCTTCAAAAGACTCTGGAAAGGATGAAATACCCTAGTGGCAGATGCTAATGGGGCTTTAGGAGGCCTTGCAATCATCTGGAATCCCCACTTTATTACCTTAGAAAACATTCAAGCCAATAGACACTTCATTCAAGCTTCCTTTCATATTTTTGGAACCAACATTCATGGACATCTCACGAATGTCTACTTCCCCAGCCACTCTAGCAAAAAACAAAGATTCTTGAGAGCATTGAAGATCTCAAAAACCAGTATACTCACCCTCTTTGGTTGATTGGAGGAGACTTAAACATGATAACAACCCTTCAGGAAGGAGGAAGACCTCACCTCGAAGTGGAAAACACCAAATTCAAGAATTTCATCCATGACAATCACTTCATATATCTTCAAACATCCAACGGAATCTTCACTTGGAATAACATAAGAGGTTGATCTCGTCAAATTGCTTCGAGACTGGACCGGTTCCTTATCACAGAAGACTTCATTCACCTAGGAGAAGAGCTCGCGGCCACCATCATTCCAGCCTCTGACACAAACCATTGGCCGATACAGCTCCAATGGCTTAGACCGGGCATAGCCACCCCAAACCTTTCTATTTTGAAAATTGTTGGCTCAAACCTCTAGGGTTCAAAGACCTTGATTCAGATTGGTGGACCTCCCTCACACCACCCCTGGCCACAAAAATGTATCAGTTCCAGCAGAAATTCAAGATGCTCAAGGGGAAACTGAATTTGTGGAACAAGACCACCTTCGGCAACATCTTCAAAGACCAAAGATATCTGGAAGAGAAAATGAAGCATCTCCAACAAAAAATCATATCAAAATGACGATCAACAGACTCAGAGAACAAGGAAAATTCCCTAACGGCCCAATTGGAAGAGAGAAGAAGCCAAGAAGAGATCCTATGAAAATAGAAATCCTGGATATGTTGGCTTAAGGATGGAGAAAGAAACACAAAATTCTTTCATCGCTACACTATCCGGCACAGGATGCACAACAGAATCATAGTCCTAAAAAATCAGAATGGGGAGCGTATGGAAAAACAAGAGGATATCACTGAGGAACTGCGAAATCACTTCAAGGACATCCTCATAGAACCCAATATCCATAGGCAGGAGTCCATACAAAAAATCACACAGCACATCCAAAAACTAGTCAATGAGGATCATAACAAGATGTTGCTCAAGGCCACATCATTGGCAGAGGTTGAACAAGCAGTTTTCCAATTAAAAGAAGGGAAAGCCCTCGAACCGGAAGGATTTACCACCAACTTCTTTCACTTCTTCTGGGACACTATCAAGGAGGATGTTGGGGCCTAGTTGAGGAATTGTGCACCACCCACTGGATTCTGCCAACTCTCAATGACACCTTCCTCACTCTAATCCCAAAGGAAGACAATGTTGCTTCTCCAAGTAAGTACAGACCCATAGCACTCTGCAATGTAATTTACAAAATCATTTCCGAAGTTATAGCTAATAGATTGAAGAAACTTCTTCCCATGCTCATTTCTCTGGAGCAAACGGGCTATGTTGAGGGCAAGAAAATACTTGATGGAATCATCCTAACCCATGAGGTCATACACTCCTTAAAAACCTCAAAATAATCAGGCATGCTCCACAAAATTGATATGTCCAAGGCTTTTGACAAGCTCGGCTAGAACTACATAAAGCAAATCCTACTAGTCTTTGGCTTCAGCCAAACTTGGGTCTAGTGGATCATGAGCCTGATATCCTCCCCCTTTATCTCTATTCTTTTCAATGGCATTCCTTCGACAACCTTCAACCCCACCAGGGGTATAAGGCAAATGGACCCTCTTTCGCCCTTTCTCTTTGTTCTTATGGCAGAGGGTCTAGGCCACCTGATAAAGATTTCCATCCATTCACACAACCTTCAGGGAATTCCTCTACACAATATCCCCCCCATTTCTCACTAGAAATTTGTGGATGACAATATAATAATGGGGCACCCCTATGTTCAGGAAGCTTGCACCCTCAGAATCCTACTCGATTGTTTCTCTGAAACCTATGGAATTGTTGTCAACCCTGAAAAATCTCAAATATTATTTTTTAATACGCCCCTCATCACCTAGCGCAATATAGCTTGCATCTTGGGCTTCACCATAGCTTCTCTGTCATCCAAATACCTAGGAGCTCCTCTCACAGACTCAGCTATCAAACACACTTCCTGGAGAGATTTTTTGGACAGAATGGAGACCAAATTGTGCAACTGGACCCACCGCTCCCTCAACATAGTTGGGCGTTTGTTTCTCATCAAATTTGTTCTTCAATCCCTACCCATATACCTCTTTTTTGTTCTAGAAACACCAAAATGTGTCCTCAAAGCCATTCGCAATCTGCAAAGAACTTTCCTATGGGGGGGAACCAGAGACAAAAACAAATGGGCGCTAGTCAAATGGAAATAGGTTTGTACACCGAAAGCATAGAGAGGACTAGGACCCAGAGATCCATAGCATAGAAAAGGCATCATGGGCATCAATATATGGTGGAAATGGGTATCCAACCCTCACATATCGTGGGAAACCCTATGGGATACCAAATACGAAGGTAATTGGCCCAGGTAGGAACTAATCAGATTCAACATTGATCCTGGAGGATCCCAAATCTGGAATGCAACCAGCCAACCAGAAGAGATGATCCAAACCCACATTTTCTGGGAACTGCGCAGTGGTACTCAAGCCGAATTCTGGGAGGATACATGGCAGAAAATTCCTAGCCTATCCTCAATATTTCTTAGACCCCTCTAGAGCACAGTCCTGTAGGCAAGAGAACAAAACTGCGTCCAAGACTTCTGGACCTATGAAACAACCCAAGGTTATTGGACTTGGCTATGCACAGACAGATGGCAAGAAGACTGGAACAATGAGCATCACAGAGATATTTGGGAGGAACTAACAACAAAAAGAAGAATCATAACCCAGTAGGGGCCAAACATTCTTCGCTAGGACCATACTCCAAGTGGTATTACTCCACCAAGGAAGCCTATCATCTATTACAACAGCCGAACCCTGGCCCCACCAATCATATATTGAAGAATATTTGGTCTGCCAAGCTCTGGCCCAAAGTAGCTATTTTTTTATGGTTGCTCAGTAAAAGATGCATCCTCACACGGGAGAATATTTTGAAGTGGCATTTTGTGGGTCCTTTAAGGTGCCCACTCTGTCAGAATGATAACAAAACCATAGATCATTTTCTAGACCTCTGCCCCATATCTACCACCCTTTGCGATAGGATTTAAACCCTATGCAGAAGATCCAATCGAGACAGGGGTAACATCACCAATACCATCAGGAAATGGCAAGATAACCCCTACTCCAGCAACCTTTTGAATCGTCTCTGGCAGTTGATTTCAAGTCTACTTATCTATAATCTCTAGAAAGAAAGAAAGAGCAGGATCTTTAAAGACACAACCTCAAATCGAGAGAAAATCTTAGGAAATCTACACAACAACCTAGAAGAAACTCTCATCATTACTCACTAGTGAAAGGATGATCTCTCGACAACCATTGTTGAATGCACCATTTGGAACAACTGGCACATATGCGTCAAGCCCCCAATGGACAACCCCTCCCCAAGCACAGGCAGAATCCGTGAACCTGGACAATGGAACCCCCCCTGGCTGGTTTCTTCAAATGCAACTTCGATGGAGCCTCCAAAGGCAACCCAGGGAAAGAAATATTTGGGGGTATCTTTAAAGACTCTCATGACAAACCCCTTCACGCCTACTATGGAAAACTAGGGTGGGACGGAAACAACTTCGCAGAGCTGGAGGGGCTCATCTAGGGTATCTCCAAAGCCATTGAGCTCAACTCTTTTCCATTGGAAATGGAGGGAGACTCGCAACTCATCACTCAAGCAGCCACCTGTATTCTTCTGGGCACCTCCCCCTCAAAGGTTTCTACAAGCTGTAGACTCGCTAATCATCTCAATTTCCTGGAACAGTTGCTATAACATCACAGGGCCATCACCTTCCACTATGTGCATAGAAAGGCAAACACAATCAATGATCTCCTGGCCAACAAAGGAGTGGATAGCCACACAACGTTATATCACTCTGACTTCTCTCAGATTAGGGATGAAAACTTGCGCAAGGATTGCCAAATTCTCCTCCAAAAGGATCATCCACCCTCGGATGCGGGTGGCATGATGCGAACGTGCGAAGCTAGTTCTTCCCATGCACAGGTTGATTAAGTCCTGCACCACCAGCTCTAACCTGATGTGGAACCTCCTCTCAGCAATCATTCACATGAGCACCCTGATGCACCTAATCTTATGCCATACATTGAATCACATGAAACCCCATGTGAATTGTCCCAACTCGCATATGCGAGCGTGTCACAAAATTGCACAACATCTGTGCTTGTGCCACAAGTCTTCAAAAGGCGCGGTATTTCCTCATTTTTTCATCCCTATGCTACTCCATTTAGCCTCTAGAGCCTTCTTCACTTCCTCCCTTACCACTCTGTTGTTGCCTTAGTCTCACTGCGTGCTCCCCCAATTGTGCGCTCTCCCTCTTGCACTCCACCATACTAGTGCTATCCTACTAGGAGCCTCTCGCGTTGTTTCCCTTTAGGATGCGCACTCCCCTGCAGTGTCCCCCCTGGCTGTGCGCCCCCCTCCAGAATTCCCCACTTCTTTGGATTCACCCCGCTACCCACTTTCTGAGGCAGGATCCCTTGCTATGCGCCCCCCTTTGCTACATATCTCCCTGTTGTGCACCCCCCTGTTGTGATTTTCTACTTCATGCTCGCCTGTTGAGCACGTCAATGCTCTTGGACCTACCTCTCCCTCTTTATCGGTTTACCTCCCCATGGCTCCGCGTCAGTGCCAAAAAACCATCAATGGTACCCATAGAGGTGTGTTCTTGGGTCGTTATCAACATGGTCATGATAATCTTTTGGAATCCATTGAGGGCTCCTCTTCTGGCAGCCATGACAGGGAAGCACCACAATGGTTTGAGCGCACCCAGGAGGAGATCGCCTTAGCTCAAGAGAATCAGAGGGGCAAAAGAGGCCCCAAGAAGTCCACCATTGCACACTATGAGCAACCCACTCCTCGCAAATATGAGCCTCACCCAGTTCAGGAGGCCTCGGGGGAGGACACAGATGTGTGGATCATGGACTCAGATGGATTTTGGACTTGCGTTCCTGACGCTGAGTACCCAATCGCTCCCATCCTCTGCGGACCCGCAACAAAGCCCCCGTGTGTGCCTTCCGTTGAGGAAGAGATCATTGCGCAGGAATATGGATGTTGCATCGAGGAGGAGGACCCTGCTACAGAGGATGATGAAGGAACACCATGACTGCATGATTGCTAGGCTCTTTTATGTTTTTTGTTATTTTAGTACATACTACAAATCTTTTTTTTTTTATGTGTCACGACACACTACGTAAATATTTATTGTTTGATGTTATTAAGGGGTTGGTTTCCTCCTAGGAGGCATCCCCAAACCTGCGCTATTTTGGAAGCCTCTAAGGTTGGGATTGGTTAAGAACTGCTTCAATCTCAGCCTAACGCCTATGTAAAGTTCTCTTTTGATCTAATATAGTTTAGCCTAACTTACCAAAAAAAAAACAATGGTGGGAGTAAGTCTGTATGTTGGTTTATGGTTCAACATGTAAAGTGTTCTTCCCATTCTCCTTAGTTATGTGAAACATTATAGGTTACCAATTGAACAATAAGATTAGTTTTAATATTAGTTACTAAATTTATACAAGTTGGTTATTTATGTCCATATTCATGATAATTAAGCTTGTGTAAGTTGATACTTGGAATCGAACAAGCTTGAATAAGGTCTAATCTTACTTTCACTTTGATTGCACTATCTTATGGAGTAACAATAATATAGATGTAGAAGGGACATATTATAATGTCAAGTTATAAGAAAATTAATAGACTAATGTGTTGGGTATTTTTGACTCTCTTAACTATTAAATAAGGTTATTATAAAATGTAAATGACTTTGGATATGTACATTTTATATACAAAATTCAAAACATATGTTATGAACAAGGTAGTGCGATCAAGATACATATAAGAATGCACGTGAACAATTATTAAAATAGAATTTCCTACCAAAATACCAATGCATATATCTCTTATGTTGAGTCCAACTTATGGACAAGGTAGTGGGATCAAGATACATATAAAAATGCATATAAACAATTGTTAAAATAAAATTTCATGCCAAAATACCAATGCTTATACCTATTCTATTGAGCCTGACTCAAATATATGAATGGACTTCACTTTTTCACTAGTACCACTTTCTCCTGATTTTCCCAAAGCTTTTCCTCATACCTAATTCCCAATGGATTCTCATCATTCCCCCTCCTTGATTGTCTAGTTTGGACCAATATATGAGACTTTTTGATAGAATGGAATCATAATCTTTGGCTCATCTTTTACATCCCTTTAAGTATGTAAATAAATGTAGGTCTCTCTACATTCTTGCTTGGAAAATGTAAGCTTGGTTGGAAATATTCCTAAATCTGGAATGGCATTCCTTTTCAATTAATTTGTAGATCGCTAGGAAATGACTTTGTTTATCATCCCAAAGAGATTCCTTTACTCCAATTTCTCAAGGGAGTTATACCCTATATTCCTACTTTATATTTATTCTATGTACTTTAGAGGAATACTAGTTAATTTACATTGGTTTTATCTATTTTTAAAATAATGCTAGTTGTTTCATGTGCATATAAACTATCAAAAGTAATGACTACAAAATTTTGTATTAATTGTTTCTTTAGTATGTGTTGTTTTCAAACACAACATGTTCAAGAATGATAAGCTTGAAGCAAATATAAGGAATTCAATATTGTGATAATTTCTTGTAAATGTAATTTATTTAGCAATGCATCTAAAAAGAAGTTTTGTGAATTTTTTTAAAGAAATGAATAGCTTTGATAAAATTACTTATGTAGTCAAATGTGATAGAATATTACAATCATGCTGATGATTACCACATAAACTTGATTTTAATTAGCAAGTAAAATTACATGCTAAGCTCAAAAAGAGCCCTTTAAAAGGAGGTAACATTTAAAGAGCTAACACAGCATGGATTGGGAAGGAAAAACTTAGAAACAACTAGAAAATAATGCACACCACTTAAATAATTACGTTGTGATTAGATAACTACAGCTTTGCTACTTATGAATATTTGAATTTTCTTGAAATCGATTGGTACTTATGAATATTTGAATTTTCTTGAAATCGATTGCTTTAATATAGATCCATTCTCATTAATGTCAATTTTTACATACATTTTAAGTTGCAGATTTGCATCATGCATGTTTTTTTCTCTTCTTCGTGAGGCACTTCTTACTTGATATTCCCTATATGGCATTTTTACACTAGTGAGCATTAAACTTGTTCGTCATATAAGGTTACCTTCTACGATGTAATATAAATTAGTAAGGTGTTTGGTTTTATATACCACATTCTAGTAAAACTTATACTAGTGTATTAAAATTGTATTTAAGTAAAGTTTTCAAACAACTATTTTGTAAAAAATTGATTGAAACTTTTAATACTGTACATATTTGCACATCTTTTAACTATGAGGGATATGAGGTTTGTATGCATTTAAATAATAGAGTATGAATATAGAAATAGAAACAATATGTTAATAAAGCATAAATATAGCAATAAAAACAATATGTTAATAGTCAATGACTTTAATGTTGGTCTGAAAAAAAATTGTTCATTACAATTTAACTAATTTTATAGAGAAAAATATAACTAATTTTATAATATTTTTCTTTTATGAGTTTGTTTATTTTCATGGTGAAAGTCTCATTATAAAATGAATTTGTTAGAATATCAAAAATGTATTTTTTCCTCATATTGTCTACATCACTTGTTTAATAAGGATACTTTTGCACAATCTTTTTCTTACCAAATTCCATAACAATAAGAATAATAGAAAGATCAAAATATGAGAAGAAAATTTACATCACTTAGTTAATAAAAATATTTTTGCACAATATTTTCCTTACCAAATTCCATAACAATAAGAATAATAAAAAGATCAAAATATGAGAAGAAAATTTCAGAGTCATAACCCATATTTCATTAACACTTTTGATTTATGTCATGAAATTCATAGATCAAATAAAAATTTAATAAGGACACATGAAAAAATATTAAATAAACAAACAAACAAAAAAAAACATGTTACACATTAGTATCTCTCAATGTAATTGGGAAGTGGATAGATATCTCTATCAATCGGATAGAGGAAATCAAGCATAAGTAGAAGAAGGTTTTTCTTGGAAATTAATGAAAAAGGGAAAATCTCAGTATAGAACAGAAATTATACAATAAAAAACTAGCAATAAATTTGAGAAAGACAGTGGAAAATATATAGGTATACCATTCATTTTCAATGTTAAATTAAAATTTATCAATTAAATTACAATGAATGATTTTTTCCATATTAAATTGCAATGGATCTTAAATTAGAAATTATCAATTAAATTACAATCACAATCTACCTTAGTAGATAAGAGTATTGAGTGTTCATCCTCAATTACAATTATACGTCTCTCATTTATTGGTGTTCATCCTTTCTCTTTGTTTGAACATTGAAATTGAAATTGAAATTAAAAAGCTAATAGCAAAACAAATTTGGACAAAAAAATAACTTTTTAGTAAGATGTTTATATGACTTATTACAAGGTTACTCTTTGCCTTGGAGAAAATAAGGTGAAAAAAATATGAAATTTTTCATTTTAATTATTTAATAAATTATTTTATATATATTATTACTAATTTATAAAAATAAATGAGTTTTTTTTTAATATTTATATTTATAATAAAATTGGTTAATTAAAAAAAAATTATATTAAAATCAATTTAATAAATTATAAAAAATTAAAATCTTAAAATTTAAATTTAAATTTAAAAAATAATAATAATAAATAAATTACAAGCAAAGCAAATTTGGATAAGCAAAAGACCTTGACCTTTTTTAAGTAAGTATGTCCATATTAATCTTCACAAGAAATGAATATATCACTCTCCAATGTTAAAGGCTATTTGAAAATCATTACAATGCTACTCTTTGCCATATAGATAATAAATGGAGAAAGTATGGAAATTTATTTTTTTACTTATTTAACATATTATTATTATTTTATATTATATAAATTATATAAATGGATAAATTTTAAAAATATATATTTATATTTATAATAAAATTTGTTTTATATATATATATATATATATATATATATATATATATATATATATATATAAGTATTAGAAAAGTTAAGAGAAAAATAGATTTGGATGAATATTTAGACAAACAAAAAAAATTTATATAAAAAAAATTGGTGATAATCATATATGAGTATAATTTATCCACCCAGCCAAACAAAATGAGTGTGATAGTTGGCTTAAGTGCTAACTAGTTGTTATGTTATTTTATTTTTAAAAGACTAAAACATTTATTTCTTTTGAGAAAAAGGTTATATCATGAACATAAATTAAGTATGTTTTGTTGAAATAAAATTTAATTATGGAATGGTGGTTCCATAAAAAGTAAAAGACTGATGATAAAAGTATTTCAAGAACTGAGAAGTGGTTGAACAGAAAACAGTTAAAGATAGTTACCTTTCCTCTAGGGATAAAAGTACATCCCGGTGAGGAAAAGGGGTTATGTTCTATGACCAAGGAGAGCTAGGAAGAGAGTGAGAATTCCTAAGCTAGTAGTGACCAGTGGAAACACTCAGCATTCCTGAATCCTGGAAAGAAGAGTACTGGACTGAGGGTCTTGAGGTCTCTTCAGGAAAAATTTTCCAACCTACTCTACTCAAGTGTGGAGCACGGGGGGAGATGAGGATGTAATTGCCTCTCTCATGGTAGGGAGGACATCATCAGCAAGTCTGGAAACAAGATAAGTAACAGACTGCAGAAAATAGTAAGAATTGGTATTGTGGATTTAGATAGAATATTTGTTATACAGAAAGTGTTTTTCTTGAGTTATAAAATGGAAATTATGTACACAGTGAAGGTTTTGGATTTTATATTTATCAGTATTTATTCTCTGAGTAACCAGAAAACACAGAAGTACCATTAATTATTTAGACTGTGTGAGAAAACTATATCCATGCAAAAATTATGGGATTGTAAACAAGAAAACAATTGGATTTTCAGAAACTGGTAAAGATTAATTAGAAAACCTCTTTACTATAAATGACAAATCAGAAAACTGTTAATTTAGGGTTCAGATTCGAAGCTCCAAAACCCAAACTGGTCGTTCTCTATCAACCTATGATATACACGGATAGAAGCCAGGATGGTCTAGACATCTTCTTTAACTGGAAGAAATTATGCAGAATTATTGTTCCTAAAAGAAGAAAGGAAAACTCTGTTGGAACGTAATATATCTTTACAAACATATATAGGAAATTCGGAGACAGCATTCACAACTAAGATCCAGAAAAGATAATGCCAGTATAATAGATTGTATAACGAAAGTAACTCACAGCAAAAATCACTGTATAAAAGGAAAAATCAATATATTGTTCAGCCGAGAGGGCATAAATCTATCCAAAAACAATACGAAGTCACTAGGAAAGGAAACCCAATTCACATCTATTCATATTCAAGAGAGTGCAATAACTTCTGCACTGCTAACCCCAATGGGGTAAATGTAATACTGAAAAGAAGGATCGAATTTAGTTATCACTTGGGAAGCATGCAGAATATTTCCTAATGAAAACATACAGAGAAGGAAGCAAATAACCCTTCCGATTAAATATTTATAAACAATATATATATTGTTGTGCATAGCGAAAAATCCTTCTCTTAGTTTGGGACATGAAACAAATTGTTTACTACAATAACTTAGATTTGCATGCAAGAATTCTAAATAGGCAGAGCCTTGAATTTAACAAGAAATGACACAGTCAGCACGACGGCCATATCACAAAAACAACAAGGTCTGGAGTTCACAATGTTGCATAACCCTGAATCTATGATCGGTCCCTCTGTGACCCAAGTTTGAAAACAAAGTAATGGTACTTGTTTGGGCAATGACAGAGTCAGGAACTTGTGACAAGCATGTAACCTCTAAACATGGAAATCGTGTTGGGTGACCCTTGGCTGTCGAGCTAAGTGGTTACCTGTTCCAAAGAAAAACAAAAATAAGAAACATTTAGCCAGCGACCCATATAAGCTTGTGGAGATAGAAAAACAACAAAAGAAGATAGGTTAAGCATGCATACCTATGTAAACATCTTCTGCAGGCTTGAGGGAAATGTTGCAAGGAACCATTAAATAATTAAGCTTCCGGAAATACACAGAGGATATACGAAAATCGACTTGTACCTTATCAAAGAAATTAAACCGAGAACCTCCATTTACCTTCCACTGTGGAAATAACTCCGCAGGAGAAACTGGAGCACACTTGGTAATGGTATGGGTTTCCAAACCCTGAAGAAAAGTCGGAAAAACCCATTTTAAATCCATAAATTCTCATTAAATTTCCATAGCTTGTGGCGTAAAGCTGGGTTTAGCACTCTGCGAAGAATAAACCAGAGAGGAAACGTAATTTTAGGAAAGAACTCAACGCAACCACAACGGCTATGCCACAACTTCTGAATAAAACAATTTACCTGGTTGGTTATGTCCATGGCAATTAAATTTAAACTGGAGCATGGTCTCTACCTATCGACAGCCTTCATGTTGCAACGGGAGTTGCAGAGGGCCTACGCCAGCAAAATCTCAATGCGGAAATTAGGAAAGGTGGTTAGGGTTTTCAGGGTTGATACCCTAAGTAGGTACCACATTACCCTCCACCGTTGATCCTCAGACTGCAGATCGAATTACAGGCAAACGGACAGATGTCCTCATGCGGCGTAGAGATCCAGATACATGTACAAAATCGTAATTCTCATTTATGATATAAAAATCTTCGACGAGACTTAACACACTATGCTTTAATCAAACGGGTCATTCAAAAGATTGCCATAATCGCTTGTCCTTCCAGCATTCAATTATTTAAGTAATGAGTATTAAAGATACATATCTATCCGAATAGGCTCTCAGGTGTCACATAGATAGAGATAAGACTTCCAACTTAGATTATGGTGATTAGCCACATGTCATAATGGATGTATAGATGTAAAATTCACATGATTCCAAATCTAATTTCTCTTATGGGTTTTCGAAAAGATTATGGTACAAGTGGTATGTTTAGAGTATTATAAAATAAAATAATTGTATTTGTTACTATGATGTACATTACAATGAAAAATCAAAACTATAACCAGTTTAAATAGATAAAGAGATGCTCCAACTAGCCCTTGTAAATAATATCTAGTTTGACTAGAACAAAGAAAAATATATATATATATCTAATTATAATTTAAAAATGAATTAATTATATATAATATATAATTTAATATATTTTAATTTAATAATATATTTTTAATATTTTTAATATTTAAACTAACTTCATATATATAAAATAAAGTAAAAATATTACTACTAAATACTTTATTTATAGATAATAGTTTTAAATAGATTAAATTAATTTTAAACCATTAAATTCCGAAGTTGTAAGAGAGTGGGGACAAGAGGACAAGAGGAAGAGGAAGGGGGAGGTTAAGAGGACTAGAAAGGACAAGAGGGAAAACCTAGAGGAAAGAAAAAGCACCATCTAAGGGCAGGAATCCAGCATTTGCTAACACTCCATCCATTATACCTGTTAAGATTAACCATTTTTTTTTTTTCGATTTCTAAGACTTCTAAGACTTTCAAATGTTAAATGCTATTTGAAAGTCATCATAAGGTTAGTCTTTACCATATAGATGATAAAGTGGAAAAAGTGTGGAAATTTTTTGAATTATTTAATGTATTTTTTTTTATATTATTATTAATTTATATAAATAGATAGTTTTTTAAAGTATATATATTTATAATAAATTTTATTAATTTAAAGAATATATTTTTATATTAAAAATCATTTAATTAAATTATAAAAATAAAAATGGTTGTAAGTCAGATAATTGCAATTTATAAATTTAATAAAATAATATATATTTAAAATAACAAATTAAATTTATAAGTAACTGTTTGCAACATTTCACGAATCTAGAGAAAAGGAAAATTGATTACAAAATTTAATGTTTGATTGGTGACAGAAAATAGGGATTACACAATGGAAAAATTCACACATCAATGTAAATCAATCAATTAGGGAATAATTAGAAAGCTCAATGGACAGTGCGATACATTTGTTAATATAGTGAAAGATGGGTTGAGCCAAAAAAATTATTCTCAACCTTGATGTGAAAACCTTCACAGATCCCAATCAAAGAAATCAACACTTTGTGTAAGTGCAGATCACTTTATGTATGGATAAAAAGCAATGATTTTTCAGATCTGAAAATGAAAGCTTCAACAATCATTTCTAAAAGACAAATATGGAGTACAGCGTGTCAGTTTGATAAAAAACAAACACATACAGCTGTCTAATGTGGTGAAGGACAGATCTTCTCATGCCAACACACACAAAATTGCTTTACAGTTTCTTTCATGACTTCAAATTGATTAACATGCGTATGCCATTTACTGGTATTTGACAGCTCCTGTTGACAAGTGGTGGTTTCTATGAAGTTTTCTCTGAAGTTAATATAGAGAGAATATTTCAAAACTTTTTAAATAGATGTATACAAGAATAGAATAAAAAATTTATAATTTTAAAATGTAATTTCTTTTAATATAAAGTGAAGTTAAATTAGTTGTTGTTGATAATGTCTGGTATTTGGTTACTTCTAAGTGAAGTTAAATTAGTTGGTGTTGATAATGTCTGGTATTTGGTTACTTTTAGGTGAAGTTAAACTAGTTGTGGTTGATAATGTCTAGAATTTGGTTACATTTAAGTGTTTGGTTGAAATTTTTCAATAAATTTTCTAGTATTGGGAGAGATAAGGAGAATAATGTTGCATATTTGTATTTCATCTGATATCCAGAATAAATTTTTGTTTCATCCATTTTGGTTTTGAGAAAGATATAATTATTTTGATTCACTCATCTGATCTAAGATGAATCTAATATTATTTTATTTATTTTTTAATATTATGTTATTAGAGTGGAAGTGATTAGTGAAATTAAATGGTAATATTTATTTTGTTATCAAATATTTTATTGTGTATGATAATTTTATGAAGAAAAATATAACAACAAAAATTACTTATTTTTTCAAAAAAATTAAAGTTTTTTTTTTCTTATTTTAAATAATTACTTATAATAACGTCTGATAAATAGCATACAATTATTAGAAACAATCAAATAAAAATAAAATAAAATAAAAAACTTTTGACATGTCTTTAGAGTTGAAAGAAATACTTAAAATTTCAATTAAAAGAATAAAAATGATATTACATAGAAAGTAAGGAAAGATTTTACTCATTTTAAAATTTAATTATAAAAAATGGTGTTTAAATTTAATTAATAAAGTTAAAGAATACAATATGATTTCTTTGAATTTAAGGTTATCTAGTAGAAATCCTAAAAATTGGAAACTTGTCTTTATTCCTTATTTTCATAATTTCTTCAATCTAAGAGTTAAAAGGGTTCCCTAAATAGTGGATTGAAAGCCTTATTGTTCCTATTTTTAGAAGTGAAGATAAAAAATCTCATCTAAGAAGAGGACCATTATGATTCCCTCTCTTTTAGCAAATTTGTATAGAATTATTCTAGGAGAGAATGCTAGCATATGGTCACAAAATCAACAAAAATAGTTAAATGCTATGTTAGTTTTTGAAGTTATCAGTAAACCATATCCACCACAATTATGCTTAGCATCATCGCAGAGGAATGCCATACTAATAAAACCAAACTCTTAACTCTTGTGTTTAGTCATTGGCTTTGGGAAAACATTTGACACAATACCTAGAATTAACCTTGGAAATAGATTAGAAGAGATAAAGGTGTCATTTGAGTTGAGATCTATTACTATAAGATTGTCTGATAATGTTATTACTAAGTTCAAGAACATTGAAGTTTGATGAAAAGAAATTAATTATAAGTGTTATGGAAGGTTCTCTCTTGTCCCCCGCCCCTTTTGATATTTAGATTGAGAAGTTAGAAGCATGCTTGCAATAAGCAAGTTGAGATGGCACTAATTTAGATAAAATAGTCATCATCTTTCTTTTTACATAGCTGACAATGTTTTTATGGCGATGTGTCTCTTTGATATCAAGAAGCAACTAAGAGTTCTTAAGGATTATTGTTTGTGCATAAATAAGATAACAAACACTAATAAAGAACAATAGGGAATTAGTCATATATCTTGAAACTGATTGTCATCATATGACTAATTAGAATTATATCATTGAGAAAAAATATTTATGGAAGGTGAAAAGATTTTTTGGATTTTGAAAGGAATTGTAAATCAATTTACTTCTTGTGATAAAAAAATTAAAGTCCGCTTCAAGATTCAAGTCTCTCTTGTTATCTTATAGTCTCTCTTGTTATAGATGTGAATATTAGTGTTTTATAATTTATAATCATAAAATTGGAATAAATACACTTTATCTTATCATTTTCATAAAAGCTTGAACCTTTCCTCTATTAAGTACTTATGATTAGGTATTTAATGTAAAAACACAACACAATTAGCATACAATATAACATACTTATAACATACTTCTTAGGATTGATTTAAACTCTAAACAAAGTCACATTTTATTTAAAAGAGATTTTAGTATTACATTGAGAAAATATAATAAAATAAAAAAGAGCTACTTTACAAAATATAAATGCCATTAAACTACAATTATAATTTATTTTAAAGAAAATTTATGATAGGATAAAGAATTAGAAAATAAATAAATAAATAAAAACACTATTAAAAAATCATAAATCTTATTTTAAAATATATTTTTTATTATTTAATAATAAAATTAGACATTAAACAATTTAGAAAAGTCACTTAATAAAGGAATCAATATCTCTATAATATGAAAAATGAAGGATACAAAGAATTTCCTTCCTAAAATCTTTATAAGTAATACCATATTATATTTTTTCTAATTTAAAAAATATGTTATAATATATTTTTTCTTAACATTCTCATTCATAAAAATTTCAATAAATTTACTTTTCAATTTAATAAAAATAAATAAATAATATCTTATCAAATTTTATAAAACAAAATAAAAATTTAAATACCCTTACCTAAAAAATATCTCTCCCTCTTTAGTTTGGATTTTCACATCTCTTTGCATTATTATGTTCATCTTAATTTAGAGCAAGGCAATGTAACATTTTATTAATTTTTCTGTTAGATAAACTTAATCCAATGAAAGAGTTAAGGCAGTCAAGTTAATGGTGGTGTTTAGGGTACAAGATATTGGTGATGTTGTTTTGGGTACTAGATATTGGTGGCTTGTGGGTAGTTAAAGCTTTTAAAGGGCTTAGGATTCTCCAATGTAAAGTCTCAAAGTTGAGCCAAGACTCACATGGCTAAGACCAATATATTGGTCAACTTGCCTACATTTAAGTCAAAGATATCTGTTGTTTTTAAGCCATAAGGTAACATATTTATTGTTGGTTGGTTTTCCACTAGTTAGAGTTTACCAGGGTAAATCATGTGTTTTGTTACTATATGTATATTGCTTTTAATTATTTTCTTTTTATATCAATTTAATTATTAACAAGTGGTATCAGAGCCAATCGAATGGTCGAAAAGGAGAAGTTGCTACTTGGTGAAGAAAGAACCGTAATATTTTGTCACATTGCAAAAGGATAATAGTGGTGCATGGATGATCTACCTGTAGATGATATGAGATATTTGGTTCAACAAGTAGATGTAGAGGCAAAGAACAAATTCTATATAGATGAAAACCAAATTATGATGTTGGTTATAATGAAATGAAATGATGTAGTCCCAAGGGTTGGCTCAACTGGTTGAGTCTTCTCTGCTAATTACTTTGCCAATTGGGTGGTCATAGGATCAAATCTCCTTGATGAAGAATTTCCCCATTCAAGTTTGTAAACTTAACCTATTGAAAAAGTCAAGGTTGTTAGGTCAACAATGGTGGTTTCAAGCACCTAGTATATAATAGATTTATGGCTGGCTGTTTTTTTTTCCAGATGAAAATTTTCTAAAATAAATCATGTATTATTTTTTTCTCTCATCAATTTAATAATTAACATTTTATGTACCAATTTAAAAAAGTTTTACTATATGCCACATAAAATAATAAGCCATGAAAACAACTTTCTATAATTGCATGTGAAGATGGTATGTAGATGAGCACAAAGGACCTGCAACTAAAGCAGATGTTGGGTTCCTGTTACTCTTTTTTATCTTACACTTTTTTGTGGAGAGACTCTTAAACAACAAACTCAAAATCATTATGAAAATACATATATTATAAACCCAACGAAATTAAACTTAAATAAAGCAACATCAGCCTTTATCATCATCAAAATTAACAACTTTATTTCCCAAAAATATAAACTTGTCTACCTGATTGTGTCATAACATTCAACTCGATGACAAGTCCATCAGAATTGAGGATGATAACTTCAATCAATAATTACGAGCTCTGTGAGAAAACTGCATAAGTTTATCGAGGATCATGCCTTTTGATATCTATTTACTGAGCAATCTTTAAATATCTGTGTCATCTTCAAATTATGTAGGTTGTGCAGGATATAATTCTGTGGCCAGCAACATTGATACACAGAGTACAAAATCTTGGATAGGATGTACGTTCTGTCCATCGATGAAGATTCAACCGACAAGTTCGGAATATAATTAGGTGGAAGCAATATCGATGTATACCATCGAATACTGGATCAAATAATGCATTTTGATCATTACATCCCAGCATTTTTTTTCTCCTTCAAACGAATCCTCTAAACATGAGGATTTTCCATAATGTCAATGAAAGATTCATTTCCGAAGCATTTTATTGTGGGTTAATGGTAAGTTTTGTTGGGTGAAACCAACTAGAAAGCAGTTCAAATTTTATTAAGTATATGGCTTGTTATGATTTCAGCTCAAGGAGTAGACCCCTGCAGGTCGCTGGATATACTCATTAGAGTTGACCTACCTCCCTTAGATTAGTTCAAGTTATAAAAAAATAAAAAAATAAAAACATTCTATTTGATTTTCTGAAATGTATATTTGTGTGTCGATTTAAGGTTTGGTGTAAGCATTCTATTTGAATTGCTGAAAAGTATATTTGTGTTTCGATTTAAAGTTTGGTGTTATAAAGCAGCCACAATTGTTGATCTTGGATCTTCCCTAGATTATTCCCTAGATTAATAGGAGGAGTTACCAATTCACCATACCTTTAAAAAAAAGAACATCCTATTGTTGTGTAGATTTAATTTGCTGAAAAGTATGTTTAAACTTGGCTAGTATTTAGTGTAATGTTATTTTTAGAATTTATTGTCTATGTGGATTTAGCATAGTTTGGACTATGGAAATATACATTTAATGTTTAATATTTAATTTCTTAGTCTAACTAAGTTTTAAAGCTTCCTGGAAAAAAATGGAATTTTCGGCAATATTTTGATAAAAATGGTCAAATTTTTTTGGGAAATCAGGGTTACATTTGTCAAGTTCCAAGATTTTAGGTGTTCCATGGGTTTTTTATTGTGCTCAATCCATTTCCACCATCAAAAACATGATTCAAGTACTCCCTCCCTCGTATTTGTTAAGAAAAAAAAAATTACCACCTAAGTAGACAAAGCCATATTTAATTAATATATTAAAATATTTTATGAAAAATAATTAAAATTAGAATATATATATATATAAGTCTGCTATGCATTAGTATGTAGCTATATAAATTAAACGGTTTTTAAATTTTAAAAAGCATTAAAACGCTTATTTTATTGAGCCTAGAAGTTGATTCTACACTTTAGTATGAGTATGATGTGTAATTTAGTCCATACTCAATATGTAGTTCACATGTGTCCCTTTTAAAATAAAAATAAAATATTTTTAAATTGAAGAATAGTGTGGTTTATAATCAAAATAAACAATAAATATAAGTATTTGGTTATAAAACCTAATGAGTCATTAGTTGTGCTTGTTTTATTGGTTGTTGATATTACAACTCAATACAAAGGAGGTATACTATAAATACTTGTTTTCACTCTCACTTAGAAATAAAATAGTTCTATTTCCATATGGAATAAAATTATTTTACATAACAAAAATAAATAATAAATAAAATAACTAATTGAAACTAAAATATTCAATTTCTTCCTTATTGTAATTAATTCAATTCTTAATATGGAAGTAATATGTAACATTTCAAAAATATTAATATTAATTAAAAATTTGAATGAGCATCAAAAATAAAATATTTCAATATATAAATTAAGTAATATTGAAATATATCTAAAAACATATTAATAGAAAAGAAAGTTTTGATGTGGACAATATAATCTATAAAAAAAATATCTAGATGCTCATATTAACTAAATTATTTCAATGTCAACAACTTACATATTGTATATGATTTAAAATGATAATAATAACAACAACAAAATCTCTATATATTATATAAAGTAAATGAAAAAATAAATTCTTATTGTTATAAATTTCAAGTATTATTAAATCGAGAGACTCATCTTAGTACGAGGGTTATGTGTAATTTTGTTTGTGTTCAACGTGGAGTTGACACTTGTCCCTTTTAAAATAAAATAAAATATTCTTTGAATTAAAAAATAATGTTGCCCTAAAACCTTCAAAGTTATGGTTCATATATCAAATATTTTATGGACTAAATCATATATAGATTTTGAAATTGACTTAATATAGATGAATCGTTGAACCATAGAATTAATAAATATTAGAGATACAAAGGATTAATCCCAATATTCATAAAATTTAAAAAATATTATAATAAAATTGAAATTCAAAATTAAAAAATAAAAATAATGGAAAAAACGCTAAAAATAAAAAATAATATTAAAGAATAAAAATAAAACTCAAATGAAAATATAAAATATTGATTATTATTTTTATTTTTATTTTTTTTAATTAATAACTTAAAAAACACAAAATAATAGAAGAAAATTAACCAAATCAAATAAAAGTCAAAAGTCAAAAAATAATAAATAAATACATAGTAATCATAAAAATAAAAATAAAAATATATAAATATAAAATTAATAAAACTTATAACATAAAATAGAGATACTAATTCATATAAAAGAATAAATGAAAAAGGAAAACAAATAATAAGAGGGAAATTTATTTATTTATAATTTAATATAGAGAAGAATAAAATAATTTTTCTTTTTTGTTATTATAATAATTATTGTTTTTTGTTTTTTTTTTTTTTTTTTTTTTGTAAGTTGGGCTATTTTATTAATTCAAAAATATAAAGTTACATATGTTACAGGCTGGGTAGGCAAGTTGTGCTTAGCCTATTCCATCATTTGTTAACGGTTTTTGGGTTGCTTCGGGGGAGGAGACCTGCCCAGAAAAAACTTATAATAGGGAAAAAACATTATGTGTAGAAGCGCTGACATATCTAAGTAACATAAATTAAATGGTAGCAGATAGGCACTGATGGCGATCATAACAAAAAACGTAGGAGAACTGTACTGTCGCGCATACTTCACTTTCCATCTTCATCATTACTGTGGGGGTCCTCCTCCACAATGGGGCAAGCAGGAGCCTTCGCATCGGCCACTCTCCCCCTGGGAGTGTTAACCAGTGTGCAGAGTATGGGGGAGTCTGGATCCACGTCGTTGGGGACCCGCATCCAGATGCCCTCAGAGTCCATTACCCAGATGTCCATATCCTCATCATCCTTCTCTAGGATCGGTGTCTAGTCGATTTTGCTGTGCTGGGGGTGCATCTGTGGAGGAGTGGTGGACTTCCTCTAACCACATCTGCCTCTCTGCGCAGAGTGCCCAGAGACTTATGCATGTTTCTCGGGTTCAGGACTATGATGCATAAAGGTGTTGGAAGAGGAGCCATCTATCAACTCGAGACGGTTATCCTCGCCACGGTGATAACAGCCTGGGAGAGCCCCTCTCTGTCCTCCGCAGATAGTTCGTTGGCGAAGTCTGGGAGCCATTGCGCACCGAGGTAGGGGGGAGAAATGCATTGAAAAAGGAGGCACAAAAGGGCAAGCCGTGCAGGGGCTTAGGGGAAAGGAGTTGCTAGGGGGTGAAAGCACAAGAAGGGGTGAAGCAGCCCAACGGGGACTACGCAGAGCTACATAGAGAGTAGAGCTTCGCAGCCTATGGAAGTCAGGGAGAATCCCGAGCAGAGAAAGAGAAGAGAAAGACCAAGATGACAGATAGAGCATGGAAGGGGCTTGAGAACTCATCTCTTTAAAGGGGTGGGGATGAGTGCGATGATGATAACAATGGTTAGGCTTCACATGCATCTGTGTGAGATGATTCAAAACCTGAGCAGGCTCGAGGGGAGGGGTATGGCTATAATTCAAGTTAATCATAGAGGTCATTAATGATGGTGGTTGCGAGGTGATGCTCAGGACAAGATGACATTGTTCCCCTCCTATCGTCATCATTGGTGGTTTTGTGAGTTTTGTGCGAGTAACTAACAGAATGAGGATCCACAGCAGATGAAGCTCTGCGTGGGGGATCTCCATTACCCATGGAGTGTGGGATGTGATTGGCAGTCGTATCAATTCTGTCACCCGCATCCGAAGATTACAATAATTATTGTTATTATTCAAATAATTTTTCTTTTTTTAAGAGGAACTGAACATATATAGGTAACCATAAAAAAAGAATATGGTTAAGTACGCAAGAGGAGGAAAAAAAAACTTAGAAACAAAAAAAGGGGATCCACCAACGACTAATATTCCAACCATCATCCCTCTTTAGGGTCTTAGACTTTTTCTCAATCTCAATGGCCTCCTTAACCTTACGATGATGGAAGTGATTAATCTTAGCAATGATTGGGAATCCTTAATACTAATGTTGTGCTTAGTCTTCTCTGCATGCTTAGGAAAAGTTGAGGAGCAAGTCCTAAAGTGTTTTATGTCATCTGCATATTCCTGAATCCTTTAATTAATGGAATGTTTAGCTTCCCCGTGTAGGGAGTCCCATAAGAACATGAGATCAAATACACACCTTTCATGTCTTTGGGATTCACTGGGTGTTTGACTGATCTTAGGGAGCTACGAATCATGTTCAAGGGTCTCTAGGTGGAAGAAACATCATGTTTCCTAATAACCTGAGCAATATTGTGAGTAGTTCCTTGAATAAAGGGAAGTTAAACATTGGAAGAAAATTATATAGGCTCTTTCTTAATCTTTATACCTTTTCTTGCCTTTTGAAAGGCTTTGATACCTAGAGATCTGCTATAGCCACTCAATTCAAAAGCATTAAGCAGATGGGCTTTCTCACCCTCCAAGTGATTTTCGCCATAAACCCGCAAAGCCCAAGTAGATAGCATGTTTAGAACCCCCAGCTTTTGTGTTGGATAGTGATTAGAGTCAACATGAAGATATTGTTCAATGTTTGTTTTATTACGAAAAACTTGGTGAGAGAAAGAACCATCAGATTTCTTAGAGACAAAAATTTCAAGGAAGGGAAAGCTACCATCAATCTCATATTCCATGGTAAATTATATGGATCTTGATTGATTGTTAAGATGTTGTAGAAATAGATATAACTTGTCTTAACCATGAGACCATAAGATGAAGGTATCATCAACACATTTTTTCCAAAGCTTTGGCTAAAAAATAGTTGAGGCCAAATACCTTGATTCAAAATCCTCCATGAACTAGTTAACTACGACAGGGGAGATCGAAAAACCCATGGAAATGCCACATGTGTATTCATAGAACTCACCTTCAAAATTGAAAAATATAGAGGTCAAACAAACTTCAACCAGCTTAGCGATATCATGATCAGTGATGCAATTGATAATGTCAACAACCTCATTGATAGGGATATTGGTGTAAAGAGAAACAACATCACAACTAACCATAAAATCATTAGGCTCAAAATTTAAGCCCTTTAACTCATTGACAAAAGAATAAGAATCTTTAACAAAAGAATCAATATGCCCAACAAGTGGTTTGAGCATATGGGCTAAATACTTAGCTAGAAGATAAGTAGGCCCAACAATTGTATTTAAAATGGGTCTAAGGGGAGCCCCCTCCTTGTGAATCTTGGGGAGCCCAATCAAATGTTTGAAAAATAAATTTCTCAGCAATATTGAAAAAAAAAAAATCAAACTTAAACATTATAACTTGGATTGGTAGCTAAACTAATAGTGGTCAACAACCAAATTGATCCATCATCTATAAGTCTTTAGAGGGATGCAATCTTTGGAGGTGCAATTTTTTTAAGTTTCACACTATAAAAAGCATTTGCACCTCAAGAGATTTGATACCTATTGATCCGTGGTTAAGATGGACCGATATTGGAAATCATAAAAATTAACTAAATTATAATTTTATTTTAAATTATTATTAGTAATTATTAACCAAATTAATATTTGAATTAAACATATGTATATTTAGAAAAACATGTCACAAGATTCTTAACTATGAACATTCACACCCACTTTACCATAAAGATTTTTTATCCCTAAATAATTGTGTTACAATATTGTAGGCCAAACTAATGACTAACTAATAACACATGCCCAAAAACCATAATTCATATTCATATGATATTTTTTTTAATTAATCAATTTAATTAAAAAATCAAAAAGACATAATTACTTTACATATAAATCTCAACATTTTATTGTGAGTACTATTAAAAATAATCTACATTATTATGTGAGCATTCAATCCATTTACCTAATAATTAAATTAAAATTATAAAAAATATATTCCAAAATACACCCTTGTTAATGTAATTAATAAATTTTATATTAGCCCAAAAACAATATACCACATTAAATCTTTATATAAATTAGTTAATAATTTAATTAAATAAAAAATGGATAATAATAAACTCTTTCTCGTCCATTAAAATTATATTGATATTATATTAAATTAAATTTAAATGAGTGCTTTGAGTGACTGGTCTTCTTCAAGTTTATGCGCAAGAAATTTTAAATTTATAATGAAAAATATCTCATTTTAATTTAAATTATGTTTAATCCTTATAATAATGTAATTCTTGAAGATTAGTATGAATTTAAAATGTACATGTGTTTGGAATGATTGTTTATTAGGATATATATTAAAATCAATGGAAAATAATTCAAGTGGTATATCTTTGAAATGTTGATTTTTCGTTAATTTACTTGCTATAATTGATATAGAAACCGATTTTTTTAGAAGAGGAAATCAAGCAAAGTTGTGAGGATTCTTCAGTGGAGTTTATCCCAAATCTTTGATTCATACATTTCGTATAGAGAAATATATTAAATTATTTTTTTCAATTCAAGAAGTATATGTTAAAATAAAAGAAAAAATTTTAACAATAATAATGGTATGATCACAAAACCCTTAGCTCAATATGATCACAAAACTCTTAGATCAAAAATTAAAATATTTTAATGGAAAAATATTGTTAGATCGTAAATTCTTGGCCAAAATTTCACGAATTCGACGGGGAAAAGGGTTAAAAAAATTAAAATATTTTGATGGAGAGATATTGTTGATTGTAAATTCTTTTCAATTCAATGGTCCCTTTCTCACAAATTCCAGGGAAAGGGGTAAGTTCGTTAGTTAGTTAGGGTTTATTACTAAATTTGAATTATATAATTTATGTAAAAATGTATATAGTTATTAAATTATTTTTTTAATTTAATAAGTAAATGGTGTTGGTTAAGAGTTTATATTAAAATTTTCAATCATATAATTGATGTAAAAAATTTATGTAATTAGTATAGATTTATTTTAATAGAAGATTTAATCTGAGTATTTTCTGAATTTCTGAATTTAATAAGTATATGTTGTTTGTTAAGAGTTTATATTAGATCTTTGAATCATATAATTGAGTATAGATTTATTTTAATCACGGATTTAACATGAGGTTAGAGGAAACAAATTTCTTCATAAATTTCTCTTTTTTTGTGCATAATATAAGAGGTAAAGCTTTATTGTATAAATTATATTTTTGAATGCTACATAGAGTATATAACTTAAATTTGTATGTCCAAAAAAAATTTGATGGATTTTGACAAAAAAAAACATATATCTAGAAAAGGACCAAGTTGTAAAATATTGAGACCACTTCAAACATTTTAACCATAATTTTTTTTTAAATAGCTTTATATGATATATACATTTTTTTAAAGTAATATATAATATACATAGTTGACATTAAAATATTTTACATAACATGTGCATCAAAAAAATTTATTACAACACATTAAAATAATGTTTTTATATTAATATATTTGTAAGTATGTGTTATTGTTAATTGTATTAAAATATTTTGTTGATAACTCGTATTGAATATTTTATTATATACAATATCAAAATATTTTATTTTAACATTTTCCTGTATATAGATATATATAAAGTTGATATGGACATAAATTAGAAAATATAGATTTTCAATTAATTTTTTTGCATAAATGTTTTTGAAAAGTATAAGGTTTAAACATCTTACTCACACATTTTTTACTTCTAATTACTTTACATAAAATTATATTACATTGTATAGACAACTAATTAAAAATGCATAACATATTCATTTTTTTTATTATATCTGACATTGCTTTTCTATTTGGAGAATATTATTTTTAAAAAGGATATGTATCAACTCCACATTAAACACATGTAGATTTACATATCTCTTCATACTAGATTGTAGAATAAGTCTTTAGGGTCAATTATTAAACCATCTTTCTCAATTTAATATAAATACATGTTAAAATCAATTAATAAAATATTTTACTAAAAATGTAATAATTATCAATATTTAAAAAATTAAATATTTTATATAAAAATATGGTTGACACTAAATTATTTTCAACTTAATTGTTACTTTCCAAAACAAACCAACCATTAACTTTTAATTTCTTCTTATACATTATTTTATTTATTCATTCAATCATTAAAATGTATTTATTGATTAGTTATATTTTAGTATTGAGGGGTTTCCGTAATGCATTATATTGGATATTATTTTTTTGGAATGCAACTGCATCGGGTGGACTTTCCAGGAGGTCACCCATCCCAGATTGCCTCTGGCTTAAACACGATTAACTGTGGTTTTTTCCCCACAATCAAGCCCACTTAGCTTGCTACCCCATTTGCAAAACCTTAGCAAGTATTGTGCCTTATGAACAATTCAAGTAAAACTCTCTTTACTCTTTCGTAATTAAGTATTGAGAGGTTTCTGCAATGCATTATTTTAGATATCATTTTTTTTTAAGATTCAAGTGAGTTAAGTAAGTCATTCAACTTTAATCATTTTCATAAGAAATAATTGAAACTAACTAATTTCTCATATTTCTTTAATAATTATTATAAATACTCAAACATAATTTTGAAACCCATAATTATATTATATGTTTACAAATAAATGATTAGAGAGACCCAAGACAACCTAATTCTTTAAAAAAAATAATGAAATCCGTCCATTAATTGCAAAATCAAAGATGAGGTGGGTCCGGGAGGGGCAATCACAAGTTAGGTAAGCAATAGAAGGCAAAGAAAGGAAATCAACGCATGAATAAGAAGAATATGGTTTTACCTAATAACAATGATAAGATTTAATCTTAAATCCCTAGGGTTTTGCATTACTTTAAAATGAATAAGGAATACCTTTATGATATCCAAAGTCTAAAGATCTTAAACAAAAGAAAATCATATTTTTGTCAAAGTAATTCATTATCCTTATTCCGGCTACATCTATATATCTAGCATCTAACCACATTGCAAAACTCTTACACTACACATCTTGTGGCATAACCTTCCATCATCTTGAACAATTGTTGGTCTTTATATCGAAGTAATCATTAGAAAAGCATTACTACTGTAATAGGATCATTGTATCTCTTATTTTAGGATCATTGTATTTCCAATTTATGTAGTTTATATATAGATTGAAAATACACATGGTAAAAAAAAATATTTTATTTATTTATTTAATTTTTTAATTTTAATATATTTCTATGTTGTCAGGTTTTTTTTTTTCATTTTTTGATATTATTTTTTTCGATTAAAAAGGCTTGTTAGCATATTTTTTGTTGTCTTTTTTTAACAATTTATTTAGTTGTTTTCTTTCTTTGTAATTAGCATTTAACCAATATTCTTTTAGCAATTTTATTTTCTATTTTTTCGTAGCATTTTTATGTTTATCATATGTCTTTTTAACATTTTTAAGTTTTTTTTAATGGTGTTTATTATGGTTTATTTAGTATTTTTTTTCTTATCTATTTAGTGTATTAGACATCTTGTTTATAGGCCAAGGGATCTCATCCGTGCAATTTATGGAAGTGTACACACTCTGCTTTTTCTGGATTTGAATATGTGACCTCTTCCAAGGAAACATGTGTTCTTAACTATTAGGCCCACTCAAACATTACTTTTTTATTCTTTTAGTCTTTTTTTCCCTCAAATTTTGGTATTTTTTTTCCTCAAGAAGGTGTCATTTTTTGGGTCCTTTCTACATCTTTTGTATTGCATTCCAATAACACCCAATAACATCCTATCATGTGTCATTTTCATTTTTTGACATCTTTTTTTACATCCAAAAGATCTTATTAACATTTTTTTTTCTTCCTCTTTTTTCTTTTGACAACTTAGTTGCATCCTCCTTTTATGATTATCATCTGACTAGCATTCCTTTAGCATCCATGTTTCTGCACTAGAGTCTTTGTAGCATTCTTATGTTTATCCTTAGTGCCCCATTAACATCCTCAAGGTTATTCTTAATGGTGTCCTCAATTAGCTATTTAATGTACTAGTAACACCCTCAATGACCTATTTTGAATCCTCATGGGTCTTTAAAGTGTCCACTTGGTATTCTCAGTTATTATTCCAATTACACTTCTTATGAAATATTATTCAATCAATATAATTCCATTATGAGACATGAATTAATATATTTAATCAATATTTATATGCAATATTAATCAATGTTTACATCTATGACAATAATCAAAATATCTTAAAGTGCAATATACAAGATAAAAGAAAGGTCATATATAGCTTCAGAGAGGTTTATATGCCATAGTCATTTTTACTTTGTAATATGTGGTTTACAACTTGTTGATAGGGATAAATGTTCATTTTCAACTTTACAAGCTTACTTGGTGAAAGGACCCAATTAAACTTTTCTTGAATAAAATGGAAAGCCCTCCACTTATATTTTAATTATCATAAAGTCGGTATGATGTTTTTAGATGCTCTTTACCCAATGTTAGATAATGAAATTAAGTGAAGAAAATATGAATGAATGTGGAATGAATGTAGATTATGAAATGTAGTACATGCAATATGTAACGTCCAACTAGGCAAATCCTAAATAGAGGTTTAAAGAAAATGTTTGAATTCAAAAAAGATAAAACATAAATGATATAATGAATAGTTCATTGATTAAAGCCTATTCAAAATCAAGGATTCCATGGGCAACAAAGAATAGTCCACTAGTCATTAAGAGTCGCCATGCTTTATATCAATTGTAAGCAATCAAAACGTAAGTAAGAAAAGGCATTACAAGCAACATAATTGTCCACAAGTTGAAAATCCCACGCCAATAAGCATCAAGAAAACCAAGAAAGGAGAGAATAGTCTACAACTAATCATAATTTCCATGAGTATCGACGCAATAGTTAGAAACCATCTCTCTGTAACATATGAAGATATCTTACAAAGTCAAAAGAGAAATTTTGCTTGAGGGGAATGGACCCCTTTATAATTTTATTCATGATTCTTGCTCCTCCAACTTCTATGACTCCTAATATATCATATAAAACCTTTGAGATTCTAAATTTTGACTTAATTTTGTAATTATGTAGTCAAATTTGTCATATTAGACATAAAATTACTAGGTTAGATGAAAGTATCAAGTAATAACTTTTCATGTGCACAAATTAGATCTCACATGTTTGGTTTAAGACTAGCTAGCCTAATCTCTACTTTGACTCTTTTACTCAACAATTCCACAAATGTATTATTTAGCCTTTCAAGATCCTTAGTGAGAATTATTATATAGTCATCTTAGTTTGCTTCATCAACCTTGATGACTAGTGAGAAGAAAAAATGTTTAAAATTGTGATGAGTGATTCCTATAAGCCCAAAGAGACATGGAAATTTGAATATCTTGATACTAAGGTGAATAGTGGCAGTTGTAATGATTTGATTCTAATTCTTGCCCTGAACAGTCTTCCAAAGTTACCAATTCACCAATTACCATTAAAAAAAAATAATATTTGTGAGGGTATTGTTTAAGGATTCAAATATTATGCCTATTTATAGTATTATATGTGATTATTTTGGCTTGAAAAATCATGTGTGTGTGTGTGTGTGTGTGTGATGTGGGAGAATATTCAATAAAAATCATGTAATTTATTATTAAATTTTGTATTTTGTTGGAAAATATTATCCATTTAATCGTATATATGTAAAAAATAGGAGAATTTTTAACCAAATGGGTGAATTTATTTTCAAAAAATGTCCAAAAAATATTCAATTGGCGAAATTCCCCCCCCTAAAATTTTCCATGGCATTTTTGAAACTTCATAACACAAGGAAAAAGCATTCTAATAGATAATTAATATGACAATAAATTTATATTAAAAAAAAAAAGTGTTACCAAGAAATCAAGTATTATTAAAATATGTAAAGGAAAAATTAAATACCTTTCCATATGAGTATTCCATTAAAAATTGTAATACAACTAAGTTTATGATCCAATAATGATTCATACTTGTGCAAGAACGCAATTAAATATAGAAATAAACATAAACACATAGATGTAGCAAGAATAAAACTTCATTTCATTAATATCAAATACTGAAAAATGCTTACAGACAGAATGGAAAATAAATTATCTCTAGCGATGGTATTTTATCTCTGAGAAGAGATGTGGCAGCTACATTCCTCTGAATTGTATTACAATGAGGCTTAATGGCCTTTTCATTATTTAAAAACATGGGAAAACCCTAAACAACCAAAAACCTAACCCCATGATATGAAACGCCAAGAGTTTATGGGCCTCGTTGGGGTTAGTTGGGCAGCCGACTTCCTGGGGTCTTAACTGGGTCATACTATCTTTTTTTGGTGCGTACGATATTTTGTAGGAAAGATCTCTTTGAATACCACAAATTTCGTTGCGAACCTCAAAAAAACGTCGTTTAGGGGGTCAAAACTGCTCCAGAAGTTTAGCACCTGAAAAACTGCTAAAAATAGTAAATGTTGCTATAAATAAGGAAACTGATGAAACTGACTAGAGGTCTAGGTGGAATAGGTGGGTGGCCACCAATATCCGTCTGGATCTTTCCTCCCCCCTCGGGAATCAATGGTTCACATTGCGAGCAGAGCCTCCATGAGGTGAGGATTTTTTTGTTGAATATGGTCCGTAATGAACTGCTTGCCCTGGTGAAGGAGTTGGCTTGCTTTGTATTGGGCCAAAATTGTAATCTACAGATAAACTACGCTTCCCTAGACCGGTGTCTAGTCTAGAACAATAGGTGAAAGACTATACTACCATTTTTCCTAACTCATAACAGATACACAGAGACGATTGGATGCTTACTTGTTTCAGTCGCTTCCAAATGGCTCCTTTATGTCACTTCCACTATAGCTTCAAATTCAAGCGGTTTCAAATAGTTGAATGCTACCTGCAAGAAAGAACATTGAAACAGCAGGAGATGCAATAATATAGATATATATTCAAGCTAGTTAGCTAAATCAGTTAAGCATAAACTACATTCATCAACCAAGATTTTTCAATATGGAAAATCAAAGTAAACATAGATGCATGTAGGGAAAAACAAGAAGTACTCTTTATTGATGATAGAAGGAGAGGTTACAACCTAGTGATTGATTTGTAGTGACCTTCCAGCAGAGTTCCTAAGTCTCATCACAGCATAAGTCTCTCCAGCAACAGCTCCACAAATCAAAATCTCTATTGAAAATTCTCCAACATTTCCCTACTCAAATTCTTCCTACTAAACACTTAGATCTGTGTTCAATTTATAGATGAACTGTAGGTTGTTTTGTAATCAATAACATTCCAAAAATAGGCAAGACATGTTTCCATTCATGTAGATGTCAAATGGACACTTGGATCTGAAGCTTGACACATATGAACCCTTCTAGAAGACACTGGCCAAGTGGAGATTTCGGAACAATGAGAATTTTGCTCCCAATGTGACCAACACACCTTTGAATGTTGGGAAGTGCTTTGCAGAGCAGCCTTGAATGGGGCTACCTGCATATGCAATGCACTTAGGCCCCTTTGAGCCTGCATTGGTGAGCTCCCACATGTTTAATAATAAGCTTCAAACCATGGAAGATCCTTGCTTGATGAAAGTCTTGTTTGATTTATGTTGTTTCATGTCTTAGGGCATATAGCAACTGAGATGATAGGGAATGATAGACCTTTTATCATCGGTCTTGGAGATGATGCCCAGTTAACCAGGTCATTAGGAATGGTGCCCAAATTGACCTATAACAATTGCCCCCTAAAGCATGAGATCCAAATAATAAGAACATTTGATTGAGATGCTTTACACTATGATGAGCCTGGAAACAAAGTGGAACGGTCACTTGCATCAATATTACAATACATTACATCATGATATATCCTCTATTGATCATAATTGCTGAGGGTAGGCATTCCCATAGTCAGCACATAAAACAATCTAATAACATGTACATAATTCAGAAAGTCGTCTACATTGGAATGTTGCCCAGATGCAGACACGCCTACAGATATAGGCCCATGTTTGGATGACAATCTGTATAAAGGTCACCGTACAGATGATGTGTACAACAATCCTGAAATCGCAACCCAGATGGCTAAAACTAGATCCGGGGTCTTCTTATCTCATTCATTCGATCATTCGGGTAGTACAAGTCTATCCATGCAAATATATGATTTGTCGTTAAACATGGAAAGACATCCTTTGATTACCAGCCAATAATTAAAGTTGTTAACAAACGCGAGAGAACCACCATTAATGTGAATGTCCCTCAAGGTACTGCAATACATTTTGTAAGGCATGAATAGATGATTTGATGTTGAACGCCAAAAAAAATATTTCAGTCAAAATTCTGGAAGCAAGGATCTTGTCGATGTTGTAACAAGCCTCATGGTACTGGAATCTGATGTTTCTAAATGAACTTCCTGGATATTGATTTGTAGTCAACAGGAAGTCACCTTATTGCAAAACTGGAGTTACTGATTTCAGAGACAAGGGTATGACTTGATATAGCAATTTTCAGGGATGACAGTCATGAAAATGAAGGTTTATGAGTATTGCAAATGGATGAGTTCTTAATCACTGGATGAATTCTCTTGAACATATCGGCAACATTGTGATGAGTTGGCATCATTGACCCAAAACCGAAGTGAAGGTATGATGAACCATAGGTGTGAATGAACCGTCAATATGATTACCCAACCCAAACAGTCACGGACATGGAGTGAAAGAAGTGCCATGTTCAAGAGCGACTTGCTACCAAAAAGAAACTTTGCTTGCTTTTCCCAAATTTTCCCCGGTCATTTGTCGACCAGTACCTCTTTATTTTTTAACAAGCTTGAGGAGGATAACATTTGCTTGATCTATAATTCAACCCTTCGGGCGAATAAAGAATAAAGTATTGCTATTTAATAATTTAACAAGTCTAGCGATGAATGAAACTCGATTCTTGCCATGATTGACAAGCCCGTTTCTATTTTATGTTTTAACGAGCTTAATGATAGTGATAGCCCGGTCCTTTTTCATGTTTAGAGAGTCTGAAAAAGAGGACAAAAGTGGTCTCCAAAAAGTATTGTTTTGTAAATTTTTCTCTCGGATCCAAAAAAGTGTAAAATGATATCTGAAAGAACCTCTTTGGTCATGTTTAACCAAGGTATTCCTTTTTCGTAAATAATCCATCTCAGTCCGAAAAAGGGTTAAAATTATACTGAGTAGATATCAATTCATTTACTTTAACGAGCTCGAAATGACAAGTGCTCGGCAATCTTTTCACATTATCGGAGTCTGAAAAGAGCTAAAAGAAGACTCCAGGGGTTCCTTTTTCGTTGTTATAGAAGCTCGAAAAAGAGATAAAAGTGCGCTTCACATCCTTTTTCATTTTTAACAAAGCTCGAAAAATAAGGAGAAAAAGCATGCTTTGTGGTCAAGTCTTTCTTGAAATAAATCTACACGACTAACCTGTTCGTCAGTCGTATTTCCTGTTCAGAACAACATCAAACGGATTAAAAATACCTGTTTCATGATAAAAACATAATAAAACTATAGTCATAGCAATAAATTTAACTTGCAAGTAATTAAATGACTATATAAAGTAGTTTCCCTATTCATTTTTACCATTCCATAGTTACCATTTGCATTTTGGAGCTCTGAACCTGATTTTTCCCCCGAACTTCAGTCGTTGATTGCTGTCATTTCAGTGGACGGATTTCATCACCATTTGATCCAAGTTAGTAGTAAAAACCTCCTCTTTCTTTCAGTATTCATTTCATTACCATTCCTTGCAAATTTTTAGGGTTTTGAGGCCCCTAGGGTAAATTATGCCAAAATTGAGGGCAACTCACCCCTGAATGTCGAAACCTACGTTGCATAGTAGGTACAGTGAAGTGTACCTGCATGTTCAATGCACCGTCTCATCCCAGGGAGTGCGTTGGGTGCAGTTGAAGTTTTTTGTTTTCATGCTGTGTCCAAAATTTGCCTAGTTTTTTGTAATGAATGGTATCCAATGGATCTTATGGTTGATTTTTAGGTTTCCATCGGATTATAATGATGATTACATGGAGAGAAAGAGAACATGAAGAACAAGATATGATTGCCTTGAATTATCCGGGTATTATAAAAGCTTTAAGAGATTGTGGGTTTCTTAAGTACTTTAAACTGTTAGGAATGAGGCAACAAATAGAACTCCTAGAATTCCTTGTTAGAGCATGGGATCCAGCGATAGAGGCATTTCACACAAAAAATCAAGTGTTTTCCATAATAGTTGAGGAAGTGTATTTTCTCACAGATTTTTCAAGGAGAGGTTTGCCCATTTCACTCACAGGATCTACCGTTGGAGGAGAAACAGTGAGGGATTATGCTATGCAATATTGCTATCTGGGGTCAGAACCTAGCAAAGATGGAAAATAAACATCTGTGATGTCATGTATTTGCCTTTGAGGACCATCCTATTCACGATTGCTAAACTAGATGGCACCGTTACACTCCATGTAGCGAATAGATCGTATATGCAGTATGCGTTGGAATGTTTAGAGCCAACAGTTTTCAACTGGTCTGAAGCTGTTTCATCTCAGATAAAGGAACAACTGAATAAAGAAAATAGAGTTAGGAAGAAAAATTTCAGTTATGGTTCCATCCTTATCTCTTTTTCTTTGGAACAGATTCCACTGATGCAGCCACAACCTGTAACATTGGATATATCCAGTCCTAGAGATCCTCGAATGCAGAGATGGGTAGAACTCATTGGTTGGCATTCAGGCCAATCGACCGTTGTGTTCTCTACTGCATATTTTTTCTGGTTCAGATGACAAATCGTTGCCATCGATGAGTATGCATATGCAGGCATCGACTTCCGAGGAGATCCAGATCTAGTTTTACCAGAAGGCGCTCAGTGGGGTGCAATAGGTAAGATTGATTTGACCATGTTTTTTTATTTTTATAAGGTTTATACAAATTTTTTTGTGTTTTTATTTCTTTACAATACTAAACTAAATTTTTAATGTAATGCAGATATCGGTCGCGTTCGACCAGTTGAGGAACCAGAGCGTGAAGCAGATGAGCCAATAGAGAGGGCTATCGAGAGAGCAGCCCTTCAGGACCTTGATATGGCTAAGACTCTTGCTGAGCTCCAGCAGCACATAGAGGGGTTGGCCTTCAGGATTCCAGATTGTCGGATCAAAGAGCTTCCCATGTGACTGCATCGACACACAATTTGGTTTCCTAACCGTTGGATGCGGTTGCTCCGTAGGATTTCTAGATCTATAGCGTGCTATCATGAGCACCACTAGTTTACTTATGACTTTTTTGCATACATTTTGAGGTCAAATGACCAACGCGTCTTGGGCACAAATTTTGTAAAAAAACTATAACTATCTATCTATATGTTTTCAGAGTTTTTCCTATTTTTTAATGCGCAATCCTATTCAATGATGTGAATGTTTTATTTACCTGTGTTGCAAATGTTTGTCTAAAACTTTATTGGATAATGAATCAGTTGAAGTGTTCAAATTTTTGGAAATGTGTTGATATTGAATGAAATCAAAATGTCTCTTCAAAAGTCAAACTCTAAGGAACAATCTAAGCAGTCTTGGATTTCTAACAGTATAAATACTAGTAAGTTGTAGTACCACAAGTTGTGAGTCTAACCTTATTATTATGCGGATAATACCAAATGCAATGGCATCAGAGAGAAGTTCAATCAATGCACTATACTCAGCGATATTATTCATCGATCTACTGATACAAATCCCTTGAAAACTCACTAACTCGCCGTTCGGAGTGAAAATTTCCCACGTTGTAGAGGATAGATTCTGTGTACTACGACTAGCACCATCAGCATATCCAACAAATGGTTTCGAAGATTCAGTCATCTGTGATGAAATGTAAAGCGGATTACTAACATCAAGAAAATTCTAAAAGACAAATTAAGATAGTGAATGCAAATCAACAGCATATAAAAAATATAATACTAAAAATTACCATGTTCATGATTAAGCATAGTAACGTTTCAAATACAACCCATTTCTAGGTTGTGCCAATGGAATCCCATCGTAATCAACTAAGTCATAGGCACCCTTAGCAAGAACTCTTTTGACAATGTAGGGGCCATGCCATAATGGCTCGAATTTCCCTGTACCTATTACATCAGCTTCCTGGTCATAAATAAGGACCAAGTCATCCTCTGAGTAGATGCGAGGCTGGACATTTTTGTTGTATTGCGCCTTTATACGTCTCTTATGCTTTTCGTTGGCCAATTGGGCTTCATGACGTGTTTCATCTAGATGGATGAGGTTAAGGAGACACGCTTCTTATTCTGAGGTGTCAGGTAACAAGTCTATCGCTAGTTTCAACGATGATATTTCGCATTGGATTGGCAAGATAGCTTCCAGACCATACACCAATTGAAAAGGACTAAATCCGGTTGCGTTTCTCACCGAGGTTCGATAGGCCCACAAGGCGGAGTATAGGATCAAGTGCCAATTCCTTTTATGGACTCTTATCATTCGTTGAAGCATTCGTTTAAGAATTTTTTTAATAGCCTCAACTTGTCCATTTGATTGTGGATAATAAGGATTAGAATTATCATGAGACAATCCTAACTTGTTTGTAAATTCAAACATCATATGGTTGCGAAAATGCTTCCCATGATCCATAACTATAGCCTATGGGACCCCAAACCGTGCAATGACGTGATTGAAGAAAAATAATGCAGTTGTTTGTCCTGTGTTATTAAATGTAGGCATCGCTTCGGCCCATTTAGTAAAATATTCGACCGCGATAATAATATAACCATGCCCCCCGGACGAAGGAGGGTTACAGGTCATGAAATCAATACCCCATTTCATAAATGGTCCAGCAGAGACAACAAGATGCATTAGCACTGACGGTTTGCGGATTTTACAGTCATGGAGCTGGCATGCATGACAACTTCTGACTGCGAGGATACAATCTTGAAAAATAGCAGGCAAAAAGTAACTAACGCAGAGTATCTTCTGCGCGGTAGCATAACCAGATAAATGTCCACCACAAGCCCTAGCATGGAAATCATATAATACTTTTTCAGCCTCCTCATGAGTGAGGCACCTCCTTAAAATGGTATCGACACCATGACGATAAAGTGTATCGCTGACGATCAGATAATCTTTGGCTTGGCATCAAATAAATCGTTGATCAGAGTGAGAGGTATTAGGTCAAAAATTTTGGGTTTGGAGATAAATGATGAAATCTCCATACCAGGGATCAAATGATCCGATCAGAAACAGAGACTCGTCTGGAATAGATGGTTCTGATGTAGTTGTAGTACTATCATAGGGAAGGTCACAGAGAAGCTCAGCCAAAACTAAAGACTTCTTTGACTTGGATTTTATGAATTCCAAATCAAATTCCTACAAAATGACAATCCATTTTGAATATTTTCCCCCTAGAAATTGACGTGATAAGATGTAAGTCATGGGGTTGCAATCTGAAACTATTGATGTTTTTTGGAGCAGGATATAATGGCGAAATCTTTAGACAGCTTGAACAGCTGCCAAGGAAAGCTTTTCTACGTACGAGTACTTAACTTCCGTATCATTGAGATTACGACTCAAATAATAGATCAGATGTTCAATTCCATCTTCTACTTAGACCAAAACCATAGCGATGGTCGTTTCAGCCGCGACGATATATAGGAAATAAAAATTTTGATGCGGATACATTAATGACGCTCGGACAAGATGGTCCTTGAGAGCATCAAAAGAAGCTTGCGCAATTGGTCTCAATGGAAGGGAACCCCCTTTTTCAATAATCGAGTAAATCCTTTAGCCATTTTAGCATAGTTTGGAATGAACCTTCTCAGGAAGTTAGCCTTTCCTTGAAGTTTCTGTATCTGAAGTAAGTTTGATGGTGCAGGCAAATCAAGAATGGCCTGTACATTCAGTGGGTCTATTCGAATCCCTTCTTTTGAGACTACGAATCCGAGCAATCGACCAGAAGCAACACAAAACACACATTTGTGTGGATTAAGGTGTATCTTGTAGTGTCAGCATCGTAATAAAATGGCTCTCAAATGCATCGGGTGATCAGTCCATTTTTCGTGAATGCGCTAGTAAATCATCTAGATATGGTTGAACAATGTGTTTAATGTCGTTGAAAGCATAATCCATTGCTCTCTGAAAATTTACCCCAGCGTTCTTTAAACCAAACGGGAGTTTTCGATATGCGAATGTGCCCCAGGGACAGATGAATGTTGTCTTATGTTGATCATCTGGGCAGATATTGATTTGATTGTAGCCAAAAAATCCATCCATGAAAGAAAATATTTCACATCCAGCACAATCGTCAATAATCTGGTCGATAAAGGGAGTAGGATAGTTGTCTTTTGGAAAAGCATGATTAACATCCCAATAATCGATGCACACTCTAATGGTTCCTTGTTTTTTCATAACAGGAACGATATTGGAAACCCACTCAATTAGCGGAACAGGGTAAATGAAACCAGCACGCAAAAGCTTTTCAACTTCTTCTTTGATGGCAATGGCTTTCTTCGGATGAACAGGATGAAGAGGTTGATGCACCATTTTGACATCAGGATACATATTAATAGTGTGTTCAACTATACTAGTATCTATGCCTCTCATTTCCTCGTAAGACCAAGCAAATATGTCACTAAATTCAAGAAAAAGAGAGCGATATGAATCAAGTTCTGATGGAGAACAAGATACACCGACATGAATATTTTCTACAATGCCATGTTTAGTCGAAATAATGATATAAATCATTTCTTCAATATTGATAAATTTCGCTCAGATTCAATTGCATTAATCAGAAAAGAATTCGAAAAGAAATTTTGAATGGATGGGTGATATAGTTCACTGAGATTATTTTCTTCATAATCAAGAAGATGGGAACGATGATTATAATCTTCCCATGGTTCTCCTTCTAGCATCATAGCTTCCAAAATATTTTCATCTGTCAAAAATTTTGAAGAAAATGGATCAGATGGAGTACCAAAATCTAATGAACGATCAACCCAAACACTCGGTGACGCTGATTTTGGATTTTCTGCCCAAGCCAAATATATTGATTGCTATTGTAGCTCAATAGGGCTGAGTGGTAAAACATCATCCAACATAGAAATATCAGAGTCACCCGTACTCTTCCTTAAGCTAGATAGAGTGGAATAGATCATGTAGTAGGTATCTATGCTTGCAATTTCTGCCGACATCGTTGGAAGCGGTAATGCAAAGGTTCCCATAAGAGTGGAATCCTTTAAGAATCCTACACCAATGTTCTGGATTTCTAGTTGGGGTAAGTGAATGTGTGGAACGCTTCCAGTTACCTGCAAAGCAGAGGCAAAAAAGGATAATTGATTAATGATTGTAATAGTACCTTTATGAGGAAAGGAAACCATTCTAAAATATTTAGAAACAATTGCAGTCATCGCATATACCCATGGTCTTCCAAGTAAAATAATATAGTCAAGGGGTCCGCCAACAACCTCAACATCAATACTTATTGTTTTTCCCCCTAATTCAACTTGCAGGTTATTAATAATACCGCAAGGTTTATATGTTCTTCCATCAAAAGCCTTCAACATTGTTGATGATTGTGATAATGGTGGTGAGCCAAGTGACTTCCAACAGTTTAGAGACATAATGCAGGTAGATGCTCCCTCATCAATAATAGTACGATGAACAAGGTGATTGAGAACATTTACTTGGATGGAGAATGCCAATTCTGCTGTTAGTTGCGGCACATAGCCCGTATGATTAAAGACGACAAGATTAGAATCAGTTGGATCAATTCCACCAATAAAGCCTGCTTCTGGGAGGGAAAATTTTGTAATACCTCAAGAGAAGACATAGCTGAAGTGGATTGAAGCAAATCTTCAACTATATTATAATTTTTTGCAGCTCTTGCTCGAGGATTATATGTCGATTTATGAATTACTCCCTTTGGTAGTTTAATCGTCAATTCAGGAATAACAGGAGGTGGTACTGATTCATTAGATGGATTCGTTGTCGAGGTAGTAGGTTGATCAGTGGCCGGACTACCATAGTCTTTATTCCGCGTCGACACCAAAATATCTTGTGAAGGTTTTGTAGTGGATAATATTAACACTTGGGAACTAGGAGTTGGATCCGTAGCAACCAAATTTGTGTTTGGATTTGGAAATGGATCTGTCAACACAGTTGATGCATTAGAAGTATTGATGATTTTTGAGACTTCAGCACGGTGAGGACAATCCTTAACAAAATTTTCCTCATTACAGATTATGCATGGATAACGAGGTTTCCATGGTCTTGAAGGTTGATCAGATGATCGTTCCTACGGGTTAGAAGTTTGATTTTTCTTTGATTTCCCCTTTTTCTTACTTCCTGGTTTATCACTTTTTCCTTTGTCAAATGAGACGGCCTTGATTTCAGAAGTAGGAGCAAGATCAAATGCAGTAGTGTTGTGTGTATTTACAGTACCTATCAAGCCGTTTCTGGCATGAGAGTCCTTTATTTGAGGAGGAACATTGAAATTAGATCGTGGCGCATTTGGTATTTTCTCATAGAGCGTGTCAGACTGAGTATAAGCCAAGTCTAAATACTGGGCACGAGCGATGACTTGCTCTTCTGTGACGACGCCACCTTTAGCCACATCCTCTATTATGGATGGTAACAAGGATTTGATGAACCATTCAGCAAGGAGCTGATCAGGAAGAAATGTCTTAACCATTCGTTAATGGCGATGCCACTCATGAATATGATCTGAAATGTGAGTAGCATTACTCTGTTTGAAGTTGGTCAATAGTTCTGTTCCAGTTTCGTATCTGATCGGTAACTGGAAATGGGTCAAAAAGACAGTAGCCAAGGCAGTGAAATTGTCGAATGAAGCTCTAGGTAATTCAATGTACCATTTAGTTACCGGACCTGTGAGCGTTCTTTGGAAAAGACGTAATCTAACAGAATCATCATTTAGGGAATTTTAAGAACACCATAAATGATAAGTCATAACATGAGTTGTTGGGTCTTCTCTAGGGTTTCCATTGAATTTAGGAATGTCGGAGGGTAATTTATGTGGTATCACTAGCACCAAGGAGCATAATTGATAGGATCGTTAGTTAACCGGTTTAAATATGGTAATTCCAAGGATGCAACAAAAGGAAATTGTCTACTAAGGTCAGGTTGAGCATAGCCAGGATAAGATGGAATTGCTTGGGCAATAGGTCTTTGAGCACCAACATATGGGATTTGATGTTGGTAACCCAGATAGGGGTTGTTTTGCATGGCAAACGCTTGGGAATTCTATTGACCAAAACCTGGATATGTTACTTGTTGAAATGAAGTTTTTGGAATTTGCGCCTGTGGCCACCAAGGGGTCTTTCCACCAAGATTATAACCCAATTTTTTATAATTTGGATTCAGTTGATATGTATAACCAAATTGTGTTTGTGACATCCCATAAAATGGTGGATCAGCTTGTGAATAAATGATTCCTGATACAGGTTGTTGTAAATTAACCAAAGGATTTTGAGTTTCTGGACCCAAAATTTGATGATATTAAGTTGAAGAACTCACCTGATAAGGTTGATGTACAATATTTTGATGTTGTAGCAGGGGTACAGATGTATTAACAAGTGGTATTGAAGTGGGTGTAACAGTTTGAATTGGTTGATACGATTGGACAACCATGTTTGGTTGGATAGGAAGAGTGGGCTGCCATTGACAAAAATTTAAATCAACATTAGTTTGACCAAAAATTGACTGAGTACTGTCATATTGGGTAACCAAAGGTTTCCCCCCAGCATAAGGAGGATAATAGGACGGAAAATATTGTTCACCAAATGTTGGGAGTCTATTTGATATGGTATTTAAAGGAATTGACCCATAATGACCGACTTGATATTGCCCTGATGATGGAGGAAATGATTCAAGTCGTTCAGTACTAACTATAGGACTACCAGTTAAAACATTAGATGATGACACTGGCAAAGACTATGAACGTGAAGGTGCACCAGAGAAAGTGCCAGATAGTGATTTGTAACCTGTTGGGACCGAACGACCACCGTGAAAATATGACTTTGGCGATGTTGTGAACATCGACGGAGTAGCGAGGGTAGGAGCTGACGTAATTGGAACAGTAGACCCAACCGAAGATGCTGGTTCAGACATGGTTGTTTGACCAAATGTATACCCTAGAAAAATCGATGGGTGATTGAACGGCAATAAGATCAACAAAATCATATGGAAACAATTCAAGAAATGACTGGTACAGGTAAAGGTCTCCCCCAAAGTGGGTTTACTTAAAGGTGAATCAAGTTGAGGGATTTCTTCAATTGCGATTAAACCAGGAGGAAGAACTTCACCCTCAAGCCCAAAATATATTTCAGACGGTTGACTGTGTGAAATAGGAGTTTCAGTGGCTACAGAACTTTATGGGATGACCAAGTTAGGAACAAATTTCGGCTGTTTAGATTCAGGATTCAGAGATTCTGGCAAAGAAGAGATAGGATCTGGATCAATGTGTGATTGAACAACTTCGGGTCCAGGAGGTATGGTCTCAATGATTGAATGGATCGTGACCACGGGTAGCTGTGAAGACTCTGTTTCGACAACACTAGATAGACCGGGATGTGTGGAAACAATTTGAGCTAACTCTGGATTAAATGATGATGTTTCACCAGAGGTACGAATTGTACTTGATTCTACAGATCGTGATCGCCTTCGCCTACCAGAAATAACTTCTGGCGATAAAGGTCGTTTTAGAGCTAATCTACGCGAACGATGGGGGGTAGGATTGTGTTCTTCCACGATTACTGATTTATTTTATCCAAAAACAAATAAACAAAAAGAGGGTAATGCTAGGCAAAATGGTTTACCAGGAAACTATGAACTGCAGAATACCTCTTGGCGAACCAAGAAGTACGGGCAGGTAATCTCCCCGAATGTTGTGTTCGGTGTATTACAATTTCAAGGCGGCCGACTCGATTCACTATGGATGGATAGCACCTAAAATTTTTCCTCCCAAATATACCCGAAGGTACGTGGAGGCCTAAGTCTGTATTAGCGTTGTCTAATACGAAACCACACAGTCAGAGCACCCATTTATACTTATCGTACTGTAACACTGCCCGATATACCCAAAAGTACGTGGACGAGCTACGATATACTTACGTACGTGGAGTGAGGTATCACACTCAGAATGTATCGCAGACAATTTAACGATAGCTACTATGTTTTACAACACCAGAACACGTCTCTATCATAGACCTCTAAATGTTATCGTTAATGTTCCAATGCGTTGTTAAGTAAATTGAGATTTATTTTATGTTGATCTTGCTTAACAGTTTGCCTTTCAGGTTCAACACGATGATGTATATGAAATTCCTAAAATGCAAGCTAAGAATGATAAACAAGCTTTCACTTTCAGCTTTTTCAATGAAAGACCTAGCTACTAAGGGAAGAGAGCAAATAATTTGAGAGCAAACAAATCAATGAATCTCAAACTAAATGCAGATTTTCTAATTTTCCTTTTGCAAAAAACACACAATCCTACATGCAAATGCAAGTTTCTCTTTTCATTTTCCTTAATGTTATGAATGCAGAAAAGAAACTAGGTGCACTAGATCAATAATCAAAATGCTTTTTACTTTCTAGAAACGAAGAATACAAACAACAATTTCTCTTTTGAAGGAAAAACGAGGATTTCAGCAACAATTTCTCCTATCAAGGAAATGAAGATTTTACGACAATTTCCTATTTCGAACGCAAATGATTCTTAATGCGACCATAAAAATTACTTTGAAATCAACTTGTCAATGATAATGAAAAACTTTTTTAAAACAACATTGAACAAATTTTCAGTCAAAGGAGAAGAAATATATAGAGTTACTAGTCAATAGAGCATCAAAATTTTCAGAACAAATCAGCAAACAAAACTGAAGCAAAGTACAAAGTCAGATTCAAGGGGATTTGGTCCTTTCAGGAGCCAATGCAATCTCCAAGGGGAGACAGTGCTCTGCAACACAGGCTGAGAAGGGAGACAGTGCTCTGCAAATTACTGTGCCCTGACCAAGGGTGCGTTGAGCGCAATAAACAAAGAAAAAGTTACTATTTGGCTCACTAAATTTGCAAATTAAGCTCTGAAAAAGTCTAATCTTTATGTGAAACAGCTACTGGGTGGATTTAGAAAATAGATTAGAGACTAAAACACCTAGAAACAAGAGAAGTTCTCCCCAGTGGAGTCGCTAGTTTGTTGGGCTAGAATTGTAATCTATAGATAAAATACACTTCCCTAGACCGGTGTCTAGTCTAGAACAACACGTGAAAGACTTTACTACCCTTTTTCCTAACTCAGAATAGATACACAGAGAGGATTGGATGCTTACTTGTTTCAGTCGCTTCCAAATGGCTCCTTTCTGTCGCTTCCACTATAGCTTCAAATTCAAGAAGTTTCAAAAAGTTGAATGCTTCCAAAAAGAAAGAACACTGAAACAATAGAAGATGCAATAATATAGATATCTATTCAAGCTATTTAGCTAAATCAGTTAAGCATAAACTACATTCATCAACCAAGATTTTGCAATATGGAAAATCAAAGTAAACATAGATGCATGTAGGGAAAAACAAGAAGTACTCTTTATTGATGATAGAAGGAGAGGTTACAACCTAGTGACTGATTTGTAGTGACCTTCCAGCAGAGTTCCCAAGTCTCATCACAACATAAGTCTCTCTAGCAGCAGCTCCACAAATCAAACTCTCTATTGAAAATTCTCCAGCATTTCCCTACTCAAATTCTTCCTACTAAACACTTAGATCTTTGTTCAATTTATAGATGAACTGTAGGTTGTTTTGTAATCAATAACATTCCAAAAATAGGCAATACATGTTTCCATTCATGTAGATGTCAAATGGACTCTTGGATCCAAATCTTAACACATGTGAACCCTTCTAGAAGACACTGCCCAAGTGGAGATTCTGGAACAATGAGAATTTCGCTCCCAATGTGACCAATGCACCTTTGAATGTCGGGAAGTGCTTTGTAGAGCAGCCTTGAATGGGGCTACCTGCATATGCAACGCACTTAGGCCCCTTAGAGCCTGTGTTGGTGAGCTCCCACATGTTTAATAATAAGCTTCAAACCATGGAAAATCCTTGCTTGATGAAAGTCTTGTTTGATTTATGGTGTTTCCTGTCTTAGGGAATATAGCAACTGAGATGATAGGGAATGATAGAACATTGATCATCGGTCCTGGAGATGATGCCCAGATAACCAGGTCATTGGGAATGGTGCCCAAATTGACCTATAACACTTTGACAACTTGATATAACTAGATCCTTTGCTGGCGGGTGTTCTTGATCAATGCAGTGTCCATGATCTGATCATTTGTGGCTTGTTCCATGCAGTCTGATTTTAACTCTGTTGGTGTGAGTTGTTCTGCAATTTCAGATGTGTCCAACAATGGTGGAAGTAGGATCGAAGGTGGTCCACACTGAACACTAGGTGCAGACCAAAGAATGGTGGAATATTGAACTCAAAGGAACTTTCCCCTAGCTCCTCGGTGATGGTGTATAGCCCATATCGGAGCGGGTGAAGCTTTCGGTGGGGCCTAGTGAGGTACTCCTTTTTCAAATATAGCCAAACTTTATCGCCAACCTAGAACTTGTTTAGCACCCGATTTTGATCATGCAGCTGCTTGTACTTAGCATTGGATCTTTCCAATATGTCATGGACCCATTACGTATGTGCTAAATGTGCTCAATGAATTTGTTCACCTTGTCAATTCCATACTATACATGAGTTGACTCTGCCTGAGTAGCTACAAATGGTATGGCCATATCAATGGGATATATTGGTTTGAATCCCAAACCCACCTCTGATCAGGTGATCATGTCCTATTGGAGAAAATGTTCAAAATTTTATTTGCTCAAAATTGGTTGAAACCTGGGCGACTGAATAGGCCTCGGCAATACAATCCCGGTGTCACGAACGGAACTCAAATCCGTTACCGTATATGAAATTTATTGCATTTTAAAATCGCCTAATGTTCTTCAATATTAAGTATGGGTTCATGATTTTAATGTGGAGAAATATTTTTAATATATTAAATTTTAATTAATATTATATATATATATATATTTAATATTTTATTTGATTTAAAAAATCGTATATTATATTAATATCTTTATATATATATTAAATATTAATTAAAAATATATATTATATTAATTATATTAATTTAATTCCCATATTAAATTAAAACTCAAAACTTAATACAAAGTTTTTAAAACCAAAAATGCAAAGTTTAAATTCAAATATCAAGGGTTTCGTGGTAGGTTTAAAAGGTCAAAGGTTGAAAGGTCACGTGCATGTTTACGTTTTGTATGGGAGCAGAGTTTTAAACTAGCCCGACTCCATTTATGTGACCGTGTGATATGACCGCACCCGCCGTGACTAGGGGGCCTAAACCTTATCCGCCCAAGCAGCAACAATTAGCCAAAGTTTCACATGTGAACGCGGGGTATACGAAACCGTAAAATTTAATGTTGCCGCCATATTTGGCGCCATTCCCCTAATTTCTGAGTTTCTCTGTATTTGGCGTTGTTATCTGCAGTTAGTCCACATTTAGTGGGATTTTTATCTAACATTGGGCAAAACACTATTTGGGCCATATCTTTCACATGGGAAATCCTTTCTGAGCGATTTTTTTTTTTTTTGGGTCTTATCAGCATTTTGAAGCCATTGAGATAGCTTTCACAGCCATTGGAGTATATCTTCAGCCTGTTTACCTTCAGAGAAGCTTTTTGAGCCACTAGGGCCATTTTGGGGTTGATGTTGTGATGAGCTGTGGTTGACCATTTCAGGTGAACCAAGAGTCTACTGTGGGTAATTTGAGAATTCCAGAGCCAATGGTGTAGGTTTCAGAAGCAACAGAGATCATCTTCAGGTACTTTTTTAGCAGAGAAGCTTGGAGAGCCATCAGGGCCTAGGGAGTGTTGGAGCTGTATTGGGCTATGGTTAACCTTTGGAGGTGAAACAAAAGCCTATATTTACTTTTTTTTGTGCTCTAAACTCATTTTCACAGTTTTTTTTTCCTGTTTAGGCTTTCTGATCACTGTATTAACAAATTTGAGCATAATAAGAGCAAGGACATGCCCATTTGGGGGCCTTGGACCCGACAGATGTAGCCCAGGAGGGGTGAACTGCCTTATCATATGTTGTGTTATATTATGTGATATATTTCTTGTGTTTTATCAGAGTTAAAGATGTTAAATAGTAAAATGAAATAAGCCTCCTATACACAAAAGACTCATAAATTTACCAAAATCATTTTGTTCCAATTGCAAAACACATTAAACAGTTTGCACACATAAGTTTATGGATAATGGATACCTTGCACCAAAAACAAGTAGTTTCATTATCACATCATTAGTGATTACTTCTATTATTTCTTTAGGCAGAGTCTGTAAAGGGCCAGAAAGCTTCAGGATCTCATCCTTTCTTTAAAGGTGACATATCCTGTAAATGCCCCTACAGTCCATCTCTGTATTAGAAATAAGGAGTTCTCACATTTCAGATCAACCTCAAAGGTCTTATGGAAAATTGAGTTGTGGAGAGCCCGTTTATAGTTGTGATGGACATAGGGAAGGATTTCATCCCATGTGTGTGGACGCTTCGAGTTGTATATGCGCAGAATGCGTACAATCATCCTATTGATGACCTATGTTTGGCCATCATTTTGGGGGAGGAAATTTGTGGACTTAATAAGCTTGGTGTCTAGCATCGAACAGAGACTTGACCAAAATATATTGAGGATCTTGTTATCCTGATTCGAGATATTGGACAATGGGATCCCAAAGTGTACCCACACTCGTTCAAAGAAGAGTTTAGCAGTGGCTTCTGCTATGATATTATTCTTGTAAGCCACCATAATGGCCATTTTAGAGAATATATCGATGGCCTTTTTGGTAGAAGGAAGGTATAACATGTAATCCAGATAGTTTGAAGCAAGGCTTCCATTTTAGGGGTAGGAAATAGAGTATCTAGGCCTTTCTTCTTGATGGTTAGTTTGGAAATGGTGCAGGAAGTACAAAATCCTATGTACTTCCCAACATCATGTCGAATGTTTAGCCAATAGAAATACTTCTATAGTACTGCCACTGTTTTTCCTAACCCTGAAATTTCCAGTGACCCGACCGTAGTGTGATTCCAAAATCATCTTAGCACGCTCGCTTGAAGGAACACAAAGGTGTCCTAGGTGGCATTACAGTGCATCCTAGAGGTGAAAATTTGGAACTTGCTTACCCTCCAAGAGTGTCTAGTATGTGTTGCTGAATTCTGGATCACTTTTGTAGAGATGTAGCCAACCCGAAGTCTCATGCCCACAAGAGTAAAGCACAATGGTTAGTGCCACGAACGGCGGTCAACTAAGGCAATCAGAAATGTTATTGGTTTTTCCCTTATTGTACTTGATGTTCAAATGGAACTATTACATATGTGTGTACCATTTATGATGGTGATCATTCTACAACTTCCCTTATGTCTGTATGAACTGCAGGGGTCAGTGATCTATGTGGATGACCATTTCATTCCCCAAAATGTAATGCTTCTATTGTCAGAAGGCACGCACAATGGAATAAATTTCTTTGTCATAGGTGGGATACTTTCAGAATGTGTCTAAAAGTGTCTTACTATGGTATGCCACTAGATGCACCTGCTGAGTAAGTACTGCCCCAATAGCATAGTCAAAGGAATTTGGCTCAATCTCAAATGGTTGTTGCAAGTCTGTTAATGTGAGCATTGGTGCAGAGAAAAGGCGACACTTCAACTCTGCGAACGCTTTCTCTTGATATTTGGGCCAAAAGAATTTTTCTTTCCCTCCTCCCTTGGTGACTTGACTTAAAGGCCTAGTGATATGAGAGAACCTCAACACGAACCTATAATGGTAGAAATTGGCAAGACCCAGAAAGTTGTGGAGCTCTATTAGAGTGGTTGGGGTTGTCCAATCTTGAATGACCTGGATCTTGGTTGGGTCCACATGCACCCCACGTTCATCAATAATGTAGCCCATATATTAAACTTGAGTCATGCAAAAAGTGAATTTCTCCAAATTGGCACACAACTTATGTTGTCGTGGTGTTTGGAGGATCTATCAAATGTGGTGGAGGTGCTCTTCCCAACTATGGATGAAGATCAGGGTGCCATCCAAATACACCACCACAAATGATTTGGTGAATGGTCGCAAGATGTCGTCCATTAGCCTCATGAAGGTTGTAGGAGCATTCATCAACCCGAAAGGCATGACTATCCATTCAAAAATGCCCTCCTTGGCTTTGAAGGCAGTATTCCACACATCGGAGGATTTGATTGGTACGTGGTGATACCCGGACTTCAAGTTGATCTTGTTGAAATTTTTGTCCCCCTTTATTTGGTCTAGAAGGTCATCAATTAGCAGGATCAGATACCTATTCTGGATAGTGATCTTATTCAATGCCCTATATTCAATACAGAGTCTCCAAGTCCCATCCTTCTTCTGCACCAACACGATCGAGCTCCCACAGGATGATCAGATGTGACCTTTCTGAGACAGCTCCTGAATTTGCCTCTTGATTTCATCGTTCTCCATAACAGAGTGTCAATAGATTGGTCCATTGGGTAGTGGCGTGCCTGGGGTTAGATCGATGGATTTTTTGACCTGACAATGCAGAGGTACCCCTACGGATGAGGTGAATATGTCCCCGTACTCCTCCACGACCTTGTCCGTCTCTTGTTGCCAAGCTGAGGAGCTTTTTCTAGAGGTCGTGGCTAGAGTCTTCTTCTTGCCCCGAGGATCGATCATTAGGAAACAAATTTCCTGGTTTTGGAAATGAGCTTACTTCAATGTTTTGAAGTGATCAAAGAGATGGTGGTAGGCAGTGCTACCTCCGATATCTTGTACAACTTATTTCCCAAAGTAACAATAACAACATGAGGCCTAGACTCATACACAATGTGTCACTTCCACAAGTATGGTTGTCCTAATAATACATCACAAACATCAAGAGGAGAAATATCACATAATACCTCATCCGTGAATGGCTTGATGTTGTAGGGAAGGCAACATTGTTGGCTAATGTAGAGATCTCGTCCTTGGTGAAGCCACCTGATGGTGTACGGTTGTGGGTGTGTGGTGGTCGGCAGGCCGAGCCGCTCCACAACCTCTGCTGAAATGAGGATATTTTTGCTCCTGCTATCGACAATGAATTGTAGCAAGGAACCCTTCACCCTCATCTAGGAGTAGAAGAGGCGCTCCCCCTCCTCTGAATCTTTGGGTTCCTCCTTCTGGATCTTGGTGGTGGCAGCAGTGTCGTTGGGCTCCATATCAATAATTTTTTTCCATTTGTCATTCCCCTTGTCGGGTTCTCACTAAGAGTCAGAACATGCATCTGATTCAGAAGCCTTCAGCTCGGCCACCAGTCACTGCTTAGCCCAACACTCACTTGTGTTGTGAGTTGATCTCTTATGGAACTCACACCACTTTCTCATGTCCTTCTTTGGCTTTGCGGTGTTGTTCTTCACTTGCGGATTTGGTGGGTTGTCCTGGGTCACCTCGCATTGGCTTTTTCCTTTATTTTATGATTTGGGGGCGCCTTTCCCTTGCTTTTGATTCACAAATCAAAATTCATGGTTCTTATGTTTGAATTTATGCTCAATCTTGAAAGCATACTGGTATGTTGCACCAAGTGAGGAGATGTCGATGCACTTCATTTCCTCATGAATGTATATATGCAGACAACTACGATATTTTAGAACCAAATGTTTCTATGAATCTTTGATACCCAACTTTGTTTGTAGGGTATGGAATAAATTTGTCAGCTCATGCACATCTTGATCCCTTTGATGTCGCAGTGTAGTACATTGTATGTACTTGTCCTCATAACTCCGCACTAGATAATATTGATCCTTGATGGTGTCTCAGAAATAATTCCAAGTGGGTGTGACCGAGAACAGGGAGCTTTGCCTCTCATGTTTTTTCTCATAGTAGGTTTCTCACCAGTCCTTGACATGGGGGGCAGATTTGAGGAGTGCAAAAGTAATATTTTCCCGATTGGAAAATTCATGAACTGAGAAATATCATTCTAATATATTTAGCCATTCATCTATGACATATGCATCTATTTGGCCCTCGAATATGGGAATGTCAAATTTTACTTGTACCTTAAAAGGAAAACATATCCATCATCATGTTCCTTTGTTTCTCAAGGGTCTCCTCGAGCAATGTTTTGATAAGATATCCTACTCCCTCATCTTTCTTTTCTTCTGCCATGGGAGGTCATCAGGGTTTGTGAGCCTGATCTTCCAAAGGTTCAACTAGATTGAGCCTTAACTCCTTATATCCTGACCTCATTGGGGACTTGCAAAGAAAAAATCAAGAAACAGTAGACTGCTATGATACTGTTGATCTGGACTTATGCAGGTTTTAGGGTCATATAATAATAGGATTCATAATTTTGAATTGACTTTGTTTAGTCTTGTAATATGTTCATACTTTGCTTTCTGCAAAATTGTTTTCCCATATTAGAAAAATAAAATAAAAATGTAGAGAGGGTAAAAGTCGTAAAATAAAAATTAAAGGACTTAAAAGAAAAAATATCAAAAATAATATAAAAATCAACCCAAAAAAAAAGAGATAAAAATAAAAAATGAAAGTGATGCAAATCCAAATGCCACTACTATTTAATTTTACTGCAAAATAAAGATTGTGTGCAGCTTGTAAAAATGCCACAATCCATGAAGTTCAAACTGCTTAATCTTGACCCTTCATGCTTAAATTTCATGTTGTTAGATAGAGAATAAAGATCTAGCCAAACAGTTTAATCTTGGCAAATCAGTAGTTAGGTAGAGAATAATAAGGAGCTCAATAGTTTAATCTGAGCCCTTTGAAGAAATAAGGATAGAATTAGTTATTTTATTGTTTAAAAGAAAAATGAATAAGGGTTTGCAAGCTCAAATGCACCCATTTAAATAAAGAAAAAATGTTAGCGTAGCAGATGGGTAGGCAGAAGCAGTTTTCACAAGCATGGATAACAGATAATTGATCATTTCATTTACAAATTTCCCTTCAAAAATAATTTCCTTGTGAAAATACCTTCTCCCCCTTCATTTTTCCTTACAAATGCCCATTTTCCTAAGTTAAAACACATTTTTCCTTTGGAAAATTAAAAAATACTAATTCCCCTTTATTCAAAAATACCCAAAAAATCTAAAAATACTTTAACCCTAAGTCTAAAATGGTTAAAATCTATATGTTGGGCCACACTACAGATATCCCTCCCCGACATAAGTTTTTACATTAAAAACTTAGTGTATTTTTACAATCCATATGTACATTATTAACAAATTAACCTAATGTATTAAATCCCTTATATACCTTTTAAACCCGTATTAATGTAACTCCTTTGTATATTATTCCCAACCCAATATTTATTATATACCCTATCGTTGAATTCCCCACATGTTATATATCCTTGACCCATTATGTATTATCCCCGCCTATTATAACATTACACTTAACATAACCCTATTGGCATGTATAAAACCCCGAACATTTACATATATAACCAATTTCATAGAATATGCCCCGGGCCCCATGCCATCAATCCCGATACATCCTTCGCATCATCTCATCCGTTAGATCAGCATTAACAAGATCTAACGACCAGCATAGCCTATCGCACACACGATAGCATGATAGTCAACACACCCAAAACCTTGCGAAAAACGTAGTTTTCAAAGTCTCCCTCCCTGCTACATGTTGGATTTCTATTCAGTCACATCAATCAAAACTATACAGCCAACCACCTTTGGAGCTTGTGAAAACCATTGAGCGGTTTTCTCCCCGGTGCGCAAACCACCTACTCATTTGAAATGACCACCCATTAATGCAAAACACTGTTTGTTTAAAAAATGCATATAACCGCCCTTTTATAATTCTTTCACCACTCTCTGTTACAGTTTGTGCTAAGGAAGCACCGTCGACCTATTTCTGAGCAACCAGATCACTGAACTGACCATATTTCAAGCCTTTTCACTTGAATTCAAGACCTCTGTTGCTACAAGACATCATAGAACCAAATTGAATTGTTTTAAAGACCTTTGCAGCTTCAGAAAATCCCTCTGTTGCCTCAGAAACCCTCCAGCAAAAAAAATCTTTGTTTTTCCCAGGTATTCTTAAAATAAAAGGCTTGTTCTTAATCTAAAACGAAAAGTAATCAGTAGATGAATCAAATTAAGATTACTAGTAGACCAAGAAAGCCCTCTTGCCTTCCAAAATATTTTTCTGCATACCCTAAGCAATATTTTCACAGATTCTGAGGCCTTAGACCGTTATAAATCACAGAGATTGAATAATTGAAGAAATTTAAGCCTCTATACACTTGAAGTAAGCCTCCTTGCCTTCCATTCCTTTCATATAGACCCTAGAAATATTTTGCAGAAACTCTAAAGTCCTGAAATTTCTCTTTTGTTACTAAAAACACAGTTTGATCAATTGATCAAGTTTATACCTTTGAATATTATAGATAAAACCCTGATTTCATCCCTAATCCTTCTACAAATTGTTATAATTTGCTAGAGGTGCTCCTAAAGGCCTAAATTAGTTGTTTATAAGTCAAAAGAGTAATAAAATTGATAAATCAAGCAAAGCAATGGCTTCCAAAAACATTTTAGCTTTCAATCCTCTACAACCCTTTTTTGTAGATTTAGAGCACATTCCCTTCGCTGACACAGACTTCAAGATTACTAACACATTCACAGAATTTAAACTTTTTGAGCTCCACTGCTGGAACCAAGAAAAATCAATAGATCAGGCTAATGAAGTTTTCATCTAGGAGTCTAATTTACCAAAATATGTTGTCCCACAGACCTTCCAATGCCTAGAAGTGATTATACTCTGTCAATATTTCTATGTCCCTGATCAGAGAGCCATAATAAACCCTGAAAAAAAGAAATTATATTTACCATTACTACTGATTAAATTAATCATATGTTGCAAATATAGCTTGGGCCTGATGAAATCCCTTTATCCATTGAGGCCCTCACTCAGTTATACATGAATCCGGACTTTCCCAAGAGGTTCCAGATATTTCAAACTTTCATGCCTTCTTCTGTATAAATTCCCAAGATAAATCCTCCATACCCTTCTGAAAAATTTTCTGAAAGGACAAGACATATCATCTCCATGTTGTCTTTTATTCTTGGTTATTTTACAGATGAACATGCTGATGTTGAAGTGCTAGGTTGTTTATCTACTTTCACACTTGGTCAGCGTCCCGCTACCGTTTTAATTTTTCCCAATACCTTGCTGAAAATATTCATGAGAAGTTGGTCAAAATGCCTTCTGAAGGTGTTTTCAAGTATTCCTCATTCTTATTCCATATGTTTTTATACTTTTATTCTGATAAATTTGTTATAAACCTTCAAAAGCTTGATGTAGAAGGAAACCCACAATCAGTCATCTTTTGGACTTCATTGATAAGGAAAGACTCCAATGAGTTCACTTATACAAATTTTACTGATTCTTTCATTCATACTATGGTCAATTTTCTGAATAGCAGCAGGCAACCCAGAATTAGTGAAGAGATTAAGAAGGTCCTGCAGATGTCAGAGCATAATAGAACTGGAGATTGGTACTTGTACCAAAACCATAAAAATATAAGATTATATGGATCAAGTCTTGTTCCATATAAACTGCCCAAATACCTCCCTATCATGTCATTTTCCCTTGAGTACATAAGGCAGATTCTTAATTTAGATGCAATTAATTTCTTGGTAGCAAAGAAAAATACAGAGTTCAAATTGAAAAATCAGGTTGGCCCTTTTATCTGTAACAATAGAGATGCAGGTCCAGAGGCTGAAAAACATTTGTAGGAATTCAAGTTTAGTCACAGTTTTCTGTGGTATTATGATCCCCTAGGAGTTACAAGTAAAATAAGAGTTAAATGCAAACTCACTCCCTAGGTACATGAAAAGAAGCCAGACATAGAGAAATTCTCCAATCAATCTAAATGGTTGGAGAACAACTTAGTAAAGGCAAAGAAGCAAAGTGATACTAGTCAAACTTTGCAAACTCCAGCCCAAGAAGACAGGAATGCAAAAAGAAACAGAGAGGAAGGATCATACACTGCAGAGACTACAACTGAGGCTAAATTTAAATTGAGATACAGTAAAAAGCCAAAGTTAAATCCTACCAATAAAGAAGTGGAAACAATAGAGGTGATTGATACAGAAATAGCAGCAAAGGACAATGCACCTCCTACAATAATTGAAGAAGAACAACATCCTACAACTTCAAACACTCAGCGTATTTAGAAGCAACACAGTATTGAAGTTTCCTCATCTAAAAAACCAGCAGAAAAAGAGATGGATATCAAAGAAATATACAAATAAATCAAAGCCAGAAATGAAGAAATTAAAACTGAAATATATTCTCAATATCTGAAACAAACTCTTGGCATCCGGAATAGGCTACTTTATGCCTTTGACTATAAGAATAAAAATATGTGGATGACATTTCTTCAACCCACATTTCAAACTCCCAAGTCATATTCTGATTACAAAAAGACAAATTTTGAAGTCTTGGCCCAGGATATTCATCCTCTAGACCAAATTAAGTTTCAAAAGCAGGCAGAGGATATGATCTACTCTACAATGACCACCAAGGCCATGAGTGTACAGAAGCTTCAAAACACTCTTGCAAATATCAAAGACCAGCTCAAATTGGAAAAAGCATCTTCAAAGGCAAAAGACAATAGAATTAAATCTTTGGAAGAATTAGTAATTGAAGTAGGATATGATCCTAAAAATGTCAAAGTTGCAGATGAATTGATAAAGAAGAAAAATGAAGACATTGATGCATTAAATAAGAAACCAAAGCTTCCCCCTACATAACATCCTCAAGCAAAGGAATTATTACAAGATACAAATCAGAAAGATGAGATGATGAATCTCATTCTACAGTTGACTGCTCAGATAAAGGAAATGGAGAATGAAATGGACAATTTGGTCCATGAGAAAGAAGCCAGCAAAGAACCAGTCCCAGTCACTATCATTCCTGTAGTCACTATTTTTGTACCTTCCACACTAGTAGAATCATTGGCTCCTACAGTTCCAATGGCTACAACATTATCTTTCACTTCATCAACAACTTCAGCAACAGAGTCTTCAACAACAACAACACAGCATTAATATGAAGGAAGCAAGTTATTAAAAGCTATGCAAGATATGTATATTCAGACTAATGAGATTAACAGACTTAAAGAGCAGCTTAAAAGTCTTGAAGATGAAAATAAACTTGCTAAGATAATTGATAAGAATGAAGAACAAAGAGAAAACGGATTAAATGAGCAGTTGAAGAAATTAGAAAAAGATCTAACATTGAAAGAACCCATGGCTCAAATCAGATAATAGCTATGGGCCAATATCATTGAAGTAGTCAATGATATTTGGCCATCCATATAGGTCATTTATGAACAAAAAAACTTAGTCAAAGAAGCAAAAGAATCCATTCAAAAGATAAAAGAAGAACTTGGTAAGAAACTTGAAGAAGGTCTTGAAATCATCAGGTTTCTAAATTCTAAGAACATGCAAGAACTTGAATACATTGGAATTAATGACAGAACAAAAACCATCCTAGAATTTAGGAAGGTTATTTCCAAAAATAATTTGATGACACAACTAGAGGAGAAATGACAAAACATGGAGGTTTCCATTACAAAGTTTATGATGAAATTTTATGTCCTAAGGGAGAAATACCTTCCAAATCCATTAGTTATTCATGACAAACTAATGAAAAAGGATGACTATGACAAGATAATGAGATAAGTTGCCAAGGATCAGGTCAATTTTCCTTCCTCACAAGGTATTTCAACAGGGAAGGTAATCTACAAGAATTTGGAGAATTTTTTTTACCTACAGCATGAGGTGAAACACATATTTATCAACATGCCCACATTTTCAAAATACACTGAAGTAGATGAAATATTCAGGAGGATGATGAAGATAAAATTTCCAGAGGCAGAACTTTGGGAAAAAATGACTGTGAAATCAAGTTGCAATAAGCACAGAGCAGTAAAAATAAAACAGAGCATGTTGTTTTTACTTTTACAGTTACAATTTTGCAGTTAAAATCAGGAAAGAGTATCAGGTGAAAGAGTATCAGTTCAAAGTCAAAATTTAAATTCAAATCAAAAATTACAAACCAGAGATAAATCTGCCAGCGTAAATGACACTTCATTGTCTAGCTGCAACCTTCGTTGAACAGCAAAGAGAGAAAACAACAACATATTCAAGACAACAAACAATAATTTCAATAAAAAAAGGGACAACTAGCATTAGTTAGAACGTTGTCACTATCTTCTTGCATGAAGATATTTTCTTTTCATGAATAATTTCCTAAGTTTGTTTTAGGATATTTTGTATGAGTTTTGTATAAGTAACATATAAATTTGAGTATTAGATATTTAAATGAATTGATGAACATTTATGGATGGCCATATGGACTAAGGGTGTTGTGTCACCAATTTTCAATTGACATTTGAGTTAAAAGCCAGCAAAACATCATATTATCTAGGATTCATGTGTTGATGCCCTCACATTTAAATCATTTTCACTTGTTTCTTTTTCAATTTCTTATGTTTTCCCCAAATTCTGCATGTCTTTCTAAATCCTAATGAATATACTAAGATGTTATTGAGGCCTGTTAAAATCACTCTTGTCTTGAAGCTGTTTTATCCATTACATAACCTATATAGACTAGGGAACCCTTAATTGTCCATAGTTTGGTTCATTACTTTTCATTCTGGATTTGAGAACTCCCTGCATTCTCTCTTTTGATTCAAGCCATTTTCACCATCAAACCTTGAATCTGCAGTAACAGCATATCTTTTGTAAACATTTCCTTCCAGACCTTGATCTGATCTAGTACAGCAGCAGTGACTTTCCACCATTGTGGAATACAGGACCCTACATGTCACTTTTGATGAGTGATTTACTACCAAAGCCATCCCAAATAAAATTTAAGTAATCCTATATGCTTTAATTAAAATCAGCTAAAATCAACAAGAATAAATCATATAGAGATCTCTGTAAAAGCATTAAAGTTAGATCCTAAGGCTTAAAAAGTAGGTTATTAGTTACCTCCTAATATTCTTTACGTAAAATAAAAAATCTCACAACCTTTGAGAATTATTGGAGTGATAACAACCCATATGGAGGATAAAATATTTTAAATATTTCTTCATGGAGAATCGTTGAAGGAATAACTAGATAGACGGAAGAATGGTTCTTAAAACACATTGGATTTTATTGGAGGAGAGGGTGTGGGCTTAAATGTTACCTTAAAAAACCTTTGGATGTTGCTTGCAATGATTAGACTATCAAAGTGCTGGTGGTCTCAGCAGTGCTGCATCATCCATAAAAACAGCGTGGTAAAGAATATGGATGGTTGAGGCCTCTTTTGATCATCTATCTAAAGTGGTGGAAATTGAAATGGGGAGATGGAGAGAATGATAAGTTATAGAAAAAGTGATTAAGTGGCATAAAGCCTTTAGGAAATATAAGAGCCAGGGTGGTCGGTGGTCATCTTTAGTGATTGATAAGGATTTTGTGAGCATGTTGGAAGAAGAGTTGAAGTAGGGTTGTGCAGAAGATATAAAAAGATTAGAATGTGTTTGAACATTTAATGATACTCAGAATCATTGGATAATTTACAGACCCATTTTTTTTGTGTCATTGTAATATTTCAAGATAATTATAAAGAATTATAGCTAAACTGGGTAGATCAATATCTACATAATAATTTGGTTTTAGAAAGTAGCCAAGCAATTGTGAATGTAGAGGATAGCTTTGAAGGGTTTGCACACTATAAAACTGAAATAGGTGCAATTTTTGCAGAAGTTAGACTTATTCCAATGTTTATGATATTTCTTGGATTTACTTGATACTAATCCACTACTTCATATTGAATTTTTTTTGTCAATATGGTCAAGATTGAATATTTGGGGTCTTTATCCTTAGTCTCATTTGTTGTTTTAATTATTTGATTAGGGTTATATGAGAATGAAATGGAAAGAAGGAAAGAAATAAAACAAGCAGAAATACATAATGGAAAACATAATAATATGGTGAAAATTTAACTTCTATTAATAAATAAACGGAAGGAAATATTGTGCAAACACAATTTAATAGAATGATGGTGGTTATCTACTGAACAAAGAGAGGTGGTTGCTATACACATTCGCAAAAGCTATCTGAAATTGTATTAAGAATAAAATGTTTTATACAAAAAAAAAAAAAACCTAGAGACCCAAACCCTAACATAGAAGATGAAATGCCAAAAGGTTTATTTGGCCCCCGGAGTGTTAGTTGGTACATTAATTTCACTGGGGTGCAAACATTTTAATATTTCATTTAGGGTGTGATCTAGCCTCATTGGAGAAAATAATTGAGGACTACATCATTTGACTAAGGGTAGGGATGCCATGGAATCCCTTGGCCCTTCAGTACAAAAAAAACATTATTGTTTAGAGCCTCAAAATGGCCTTTGGGGACCCAAAAATCATGGAAAACTACTAGGAAGATAGAAAATTGTTGAGAGAGTGGAAGAGGTTCGTGCTTCCATGTCCACTTGGATCATTACTCCCACCTTGAGAAAATAGTCTCTATTGTGTGTCAAGTTCATTCATAAGATGGGTAAAATTTGTGTGATTTGACTCTTGGTGACCACACCTTAGTGAAGAAAGTACCTTTTTTAACTTTAACAACCATATAAATTTGTGTGTTGCTACCGGAGTATCTTTTTCACTTGATGTCAAACAGTCCAGTGGTTATCATCGTGTGGTTAGGATTGATTTCTTGTGAGAATAATTTTACAGTTTGCCTCCAGTGTGGAGGTGGAAAATATAGGTTGAAGCAACTCCACATTAAATATATAGGTTAGGCAAAAGAAATGGGGGAATACGCAATTTAAAATCATTTTAACTTGAACATGATTTTGTCGACCTGTTGATGCATAGGCACTATAGAGGTTGGAAAGGAACTCTTTTACATAAATATAACCACACCTTATCACAAACTTGAAAGCCCGATGTGGAACCATGTAGTCATGTAACTTGCTTGTGCTTGGCATTTCGCTTTCTACGGATATCTGTACGTTGTTGTTGAAAGTGTTAATTGTCAACAAGTTTGGCACTGCAATATTTTCCTTGACCAAAGCATCAGGAGGACCTATGGCAAGTGAAGGTGCAATGGGAATAAGTTGCGGTAAATTTAGGCCCTTCATAGAAATATTTCCATCTCTAAACTGATGAGATTTTGAAGAGTTTCATTTAATTAAGAATTTAGCTCATTTGTGCTCTTGCTCGTATGTGGTTTGGTCAACGGTCGCTTCTACTATTCTTTGTAGAAAAAAATGTCCTTATCAATTTCAGTTCAGCGAACCTACACTAAACAACAAAAGCTCCATTAGACGATTTTGACTTTTAAAATTGACTCCCAAAGAATAACAATTTTCTTTATTGACTTTGTTTATGTGATTCCACCATGTGATGAATAGACTTAAATGTTTCTTTGTTATAGTTATCTTGACTCTCCAAAAGGCTTGAGTTTCATATGATGTTAGATAAGAGATTATCTTTGAAAGAGGAGTATAGCGATACAATTTTATAACACATTTATGTTGATTATGCAGGGCATTGAACCTCCACATGTTTTTAAATTGTGGCTATTGTTTTGAAATCAACGGGATGCAAGGGCCCTAGATTGGTTTTGATTGTAAATCCTATTTCTTTTAACATTATTGGTTGCACACATAAGTGTCAAGTCTCTTGTATGATGTTGGGTCATCTTCCCTTTAATGTTAATTGTAGATTCATATGCATTTTTCTCACATGTAGCTTTGCTCATTAGATACAATGATATTTGGGATCTTAGTCTTGAAGCAACATAGTATAAGTACTCAAAATCGTCAAATACTTGGCACGCTCGGAAAGATTGTCCCAAGTATCATAGAAGTTGGAAAAACCATAAATTTGTTTTGGATTGATGGATATCAAAGTTAGCTCTATGTAAAGACAATATTTCTTGAAATTCCAAACTGTTATCTGAATCGTAGATTGAAGTTGCAAATGCAGCAATAGTCATATTTTCAAAACATGGTTACTTGTGTTTCATTGTGGACGAACATAATCCATAATTTTAATAAATTTTCGTATGTTTTCATTCTGTATTGAAAAATTAGTTACTTTCATGTGTAATCTCGGAGTATATACTATTATTCTTTCTATTAAGATGTGGAGCATCTTGATGTTTACTTCTTCAAATCCTCACTAGTGGCATAATAATTGGGTCAATAAAGAAAAGACAATAGGTAAGAATAACATGTTCAATGTTCTTGAGGTCCTTACCATAACATGTTTTCATTGGAAGCTTGTGCGAATGAGTTAGATAGAAGGGATTATTGTGATCCATTGTAGTATGCACTTACAAAGATATGATGGAGTTATTGGAGTGTTATATTTTTCTCAGTTATGGACACATAACATAGCAGTGGACCTTGTTGAATTAAATGTTCAAATTAGCCTTATGTATTTATTTGTGACACATCACCACATATATGATTCTTCTAAACACCGCGAGAACCAACACAGGAATAGACATAAATGCATAGTTTCTTTTTTTTTCCTTTTAAAATTTGGAGTTCATGTGGGATTTGTGGAGCGGAGGGAGCATATTCCATTCTAAACATTCATAATATCGATGGAAGTCACAATCCTAATAATAAAAAAAATTCATCTAAAAAATCGTGCTTAGGCTGCTTTCCTGACATATATTGTTTTGTTAATTCCCATTTTAGATTGAATCACGGGACAGGAAACTTTCACACCTAACTATTAAACCACAACCATAGGGCCCAAAACCAAAATACAAATACATTCAAAGAAGATGATAGGAAGTTATGTTTTTTTGACGGATCATGGATTCGCATCATGGTGTAGTTGAAGACCTTAGCCACACCAAGCATGTCATACGAAAGCGATTGAAACGCAGGCGACCTTGCCTCGAAGCACCCAAGATGCCGAGTGTATGCCTCCGCAGAACATGAAGCGGATTCATGACTCTCCAGGATGAATCTGCCTCTGACACTTATCGCATTACTGGCGAGCAACGCCTGAGTGAGTACACTCCTCCGCGTAGCATCTCTTGATGCATACGTCTTGTGGTACTGCAATTGACTGGGGTGAGTCTGGGGTGTGTTGAGGGGAATTTGTTGGAATAAGTCTCCTAGTGCAGGCACCGTTATTTGAATATTTTTTATTAGATTTAATTGTGAGGTTTTGGGAACGGTCCATTTGGCAGTGTAATGGGTAAAAGGGTAAACAGTTAAAACCACGGTTTGGGACCATAGAAAAGTCTAAACTAGATTATATATTAGAGGACATTTTATATTGTAGGACAGAAGGATACCTGACTAAATTAGGTTGTCGTTCAGCTATCATTTTGGTTTTGGGGAAAGGACTCTGTAGCTGTATCCTTGTAGTCCAATTAGAACATATGGACCCTACTGTATGCCTTGTTGGAAGAAATTATGAGAACAATTGATGAATGAATGAATAAGAAAGATTGATAAGAGGCCCAGATATTGTGAGTACTCTTGCGTGAATTGTTGGTAATGCGTATGTATTGTGCATTTTCATGCTATTAGTACACGAAGATGCGTACGTAGTGGGTTTCAGGTCTGGATGCTTTTACGGTTTCGTTTATGTATTGTCGTGCTACTGTCATAAAAGCATATAATTATATATCTACGCACGCGGATGCGAACCGAGACCTAATTAACTCAGACAAGGTAATCACGAGGAATTCACGGGACCTAGCGCAGTCGCTCTCGCCTTACCCATCCTTTCTGCAAGGTGTGGAAATACAAGTTCCGGCACCCACCCATATCCTCGGGTGAGACTTTGACTGTGCACGAGGTGCGCCGAAAAAAGAACTGGGCGCGGTGCATAGGGGTTTGATCGCAAAACCTTGCACAGAACGGGTCGACCCCTCAAGTAACACACCTGACACTCCTCTGTCCTCCTCCTTGCACAAATTTAAACTATGAGGCACAGAGAGTAGTTGTTGCATATAAGAACATTTAGATATGATAAGAAAAATGTGATACTCCATTGTAATTTTTCTCACAAATGTGATGGAAAATGTGCCCTAAATGTTGAAAATTTCATGGTTATTAGTATCAACTACGTGCAAATTTGCAATCTTGTATACAAGATTGAAAGCTATGCCCTAACATCCAACACTATAGAGAAAGACATGTTCACCAATTGAAGCAGTTACTTTCAAAATCTCTCAGTACGTGAGTTTTTTCTCAATAAACTTGTTTTCATGCTCTTGAACCGATGAAAGCTATCGTTGTTGCATATCGACATTTAGATCTCATAATAATAGTGTAGATCTTCGTATTATAATTTTCTCTACAAAAATTGTTGGAGTTGTTTTCTCAATAAACTTGTTTTTTCTTGTTCATAAGTGATGAAATCCATCGTTGTTGCATATAGGATCATTTATCTACGATAAGAAAAGTGTGAAATCTTGTGTTATAATTTTTCTCTAAAAATGTGTTGGATTTGCTTTTCTTAATAAACTTGTTTTTTACTTGCTCTTAAGTAATGAAATTAATCATTGTTGCACTATAGAGCATTTACCTCTATTAAGAAAAGTGTGATACTCGATATAATTTGCTCTACGAAAATGTGAGGTCAGTGTGCCATGAGTGTTGGCAATTTCATGGTTAATGTAATGTAAGATAAATAACAATTCATTTCTTATACTCAGATCAAGAAAGCTATGTCGAGTAGCCAACACCACATAACAAGAGCATGTTCGTCAACTCCATAAATTCTACCAAATCTCTCTCGGCGTTGGAGGATTTTTCTCAATCGCACTTTATTTTTCTTGCTCTTGAAGTGATGAAAGCCACATATCCATACATTTTTTCACTTTATCCTGTACAAAAGAACAAAAAAACTAACTCTCATATCAGCGATGACGAAAAAACAAGAACATGGCGACACGTGGGACATCGGCGGTAAAGAACAATGTGATATTTTGAATATTTTCAAAGATCATGAGGAAATAATACAGTAGGTGACTCACAATAGGAATTGATCAAGATTAAATATGGAGGAACTACACCAAAACAACCTTTGATTTTGAAGGTAGAAAATCACGATCTATTTCTTTATTCATGAGGCATTCATGTTTGCATGATTAGACAAGGTATTTAACTTGGCTTTACTTTTGACGCTCCTGACGGTTGTAAAGGCTCGAAGACGATGTTGCATTGATTTCACTACTTGCTTCCATGGAAGAAAATTTTTGATTTTCATTCCTCCGACCCCAGCTCCTTATCTGCAACTCATCTTATTTCTTCTATGGCTACTCTTTCCTATCCGCCTGTTCCTTCCTTACGACGTTTCTTTTGCAACATGTGGTGCAATTGCTAGTTTATTGTGCTGAAAACTAAAGAATATACAAAATTCTCTCTAAACTTGTTAATCACAAACACAAAATGTTGTCTCTACCAACATGTGTCCCAATGACTATTACTATGAACGCCGAGTTACACGGTTTCCACCGCAACCCCGGTGTTCACGACTCGACGTCTTCTTCACCCGCAGGGTTTCTCCCTCTGCTATAAATACTTCTCCACCCATACATTCCACCACAATTCTCCCCTCTTCCGCCTCTCTTTCCCTTTAAAATGGCTGGGTTCCTTCATGCCCTCTTTCTTTTTTGCTCTTCTTATGCTCTTTTCTCCTCCTCACCACCCTCTTTTCACAATGACCGCCAATCTCTGCTAACATATCGGCTCATTACCATGATCCCAAATCAATCCATGGCAGATTGGAATCCCACCAACTCATGCAGCGTGCCAGCGTTCACACCGCAGCCGCCGTCACCCGAAACGAGGTGGCCTCCCTCGGCCTCGGTCGCGTGGGTACGGCCGGTTTCTATTTCTCCATCGCTCGGCAATTTGCTCGTTTCTCCGCACGCTTGATCGTCTGCAGGCAATACAGCTCCTTTGGTCATATCCGCGCTCAATTGGGACGCCTCTTTCGTTTGAGGAGCTCCGTTTGGGCCACGATGACTTGGAAGGAAATATCCCAAGTCGACTCGGCGATTTGCGAGAAATCTGACTCTTCTGTCGCATCTCCTACAACCACATGCGATCGGAAATATCCCGAGGGAGTGGAGTTTCCTACCCACATTTGCAAAAGGCTTTTGCCCGGGACGAAACGACGCGCCAGTGGCATTCTCTTCCTTGGGAAACCTTTCATTGTTGATTGAGTTGGCTTTGGAATCAAAACGGTCTCGCGGTCCCATTCCTGAGTGACTCATCGGCGCTGCAGAAATCGGCTCCTCTCTGGCGCTCTCCTTCAACAATCTGACGGGAAATATCTGAGAGAGTTGGGTTCCCTCCCACACATTTGCGGACGCTTGACTTGTGACATTGTGATGCTGTTCCCTGCCTTAGAAGCCTTTCATCGTTGACTATTTTTCATTTTGGCCTTCATAGTTTCGAGTTTATAAAAGAATTTTGAGTGATGGAACACCTTGTTCTTTGTAAAGTTTTCCGATTGCTAAAAGGACAAAGTGAGAAAAGTTTTAAAGCGAATGTAACTGCATCTTGCAAAAGGTTCGACATCGAAATCTAGTGAAAATCATAACCTCATGTTTAACATTGATTTCAAAGGATTAGTATTCGAATTTATGTCTAATAGGCTTCTAGAAAGCATTTGTATCCTAATACAAATGACAACAATGGTGGAGATGCATGCCTGAAAATGGGACTAAAAAACCAGAGTAGGCATTTACAGCTAAATTGAGCCATGCCATTGAATATCTCCACCATGATTACGTAACGAGGTAGTGCATTGTGATTTCAAACTTAATAATGTGTATTAGGTATGAAGACATAAGCATGCAACGATTTCGGTATTGCAAGGTGAGTGATGAAACCTCCTTTGAGTCACTTACTTCATCACTTGCTTTGAAAGGATCTGGGCCTTATATTTTTGGTATGACAGTAGAATGTTAAATGTTTACTTGTCGTTTCTAAATGTCATCAACATTTTTGTAGTCCAGTACGGTAAAATTTGACAAATGTTGTCATGAATGCAGAGTATGGATTTGGTGAGCAGTGTCTACCAAAGGAGATATCCTACGGCTTTGGCATTTTGTTATTAGGAAATTCTTACCAAGAAACGACCAACTAATGATATGTTTTACGGAGACACGAACTTGCACAAGTGGGTAAATTTGGCCTTTCCAAACGGAAGTAAAGTGTTGAGCACAACCTTCTTAGGGAGAGTTTGGATGGGAGATGAATTTGAAGAAAATAAATATTCAATTGCATTTTTCTTTGATACGAGTCACTTGCTTTGTTGAAAGATTCACCCAATGAACGACCAACTATGAGAGACGTGGTATTGATATTGGAAAGCTCAGAAATGATTTGCGGGAAAATGCAATTGCTTCGAGAGATTAAGACCAAGCATAATTTATTATGGCTAAATACAGCATAAAGGTAATGCACATGCATCAAATGCCCATAGTTCTTCTTCATTTTAGTTTGTGAAAATTGCAATACGGAAAGATTTCGGTATTGCTATTATTCATACAATGAAACTTATTTTTAACTTATAATTGTTGAAGTAAATCTCTATTAGGATTTATATTTACATGTCATTATTAAAAAGAAAAAGCTGTCACTTTACCTGTACAATGTTATATGAATTGCAATTGGTTTATTTTATTATCCATTCACAATGCAAATATTTTAATTATCTCAAAAATAATTCCACTCTTTGTTTTTTATAATTGAAAGGCTATGATTATTTAAAAAATACATCTATGACTTCTAAACACACATTTTAGCTTAATGAATTGATTTTATGAATAATGTTGAATTTAGTTCTTCTTTACTATTATCTTTAATTGTTCAACTATTTTTTAAGCCTTAAGGCGTTATTATTTGAAAACAACATTCTTGTGTGCCGCGAGTGTCATAACAGAAATCGTTAGATTATATGTTAAAGTTAAAACATATTCAGCGAAAGTTAAAAAACATATTCAACAATTGGTTGAAAATACAAAGCCACTTGCAAATATTTAGTTTGCAATGCAATTATGACTCATTAATTAAGAAAGGGTTTCACGAAACCTTTCTTGTCGATTTACGAAGTCGCTGGGTATTCAACTTGTATCGTCTGCCTTCTTGATATCGACATTCACCGATGGAATTTATTCATGGCTTCCAGAATTCATCGTTCTGGGCTGTTCAACAATTTGTCTGGCAAGATTGGCAACAGTTAGGAGTTTTCTTGGGAAAATCTGAGCACTGGCCAGCGGAATACATAAGGCATTGCAGAAACTGCCGCATCAAAGACGTCAGTGATTAATCCAGGGACAGGCAAAGTGCTAATGGCCGCGCCGCGGGAGGCGGGGCATGCAAAATTTCCGTGGCAGAACCTTTGTCTCCTTCAACAGGAATGAAACGCCACTGTGATCTGTTCAAAGAGGAGATGAATAGATGATGAATCTTTATGTTTTATATCCTCGTGATTAATGCCTTATGCTAGCATTGATTTTAAAGCCAGAAATGGTAGATGGATACGAATGGAGATGGCAGCCTCAGGGCACGACCTTTCCAGGTGATTTATTTGTTCATGAGTGACACATATTGCTGTCGGTTGATCAATAACCTGTTGCTTATTTGCAGATGTTTTATGTTTTTGGAATTTCCATGTTAGCTTATTTTAGGTTCAATGCCTCTCTGATGCTTGAGAGGTTGAGGAAATAAAACAACTGTTGTATGTGAGACTCAACATGCAGATATCCTCGTTTTAATATTGGGCACTGGTGGACTCTAGAGCCCTACAGTAAGGTAAGGTGATCTGTTCACCATTTCCTTTTTCAACTTCTCTATAAACCTTTTGAAATTTTATATTCAGCTTGGTTTCTTTTTAAACTGAATCTGTGTATGTTAACATGGTTGATTATTTTGAGGAAAAAGGACTGTGCCCTTACATGGAAGAGCTTGTTGCTTTTCCAGAATGCATTAGCTGACTGGACCCATTGTTGAGACACTTCAACATCGATCCCAACCACACCCAAATTTTCTTCAGAGGCTCTCCCTGTGCATTTCCATGGACAGGCTTAAGGAGAAGAAGTTGGGGGAGGAGGATGCTTCAAGGAAACTGGGAACCCCATTAAAGTGAAAAGAGAGGAGCAGATTGAGAGGATCTATGGTGAAAGAGGAAGAGAATGCAGGTAGTGAGAAAGTGGTGGCAGATACGAAGAATGTGAAAGTGCAGTGTGGATGTGACACAGTTATCCATAGAAATGATAGGCATGCATCAATGTATACCAGCAAGCTTAAGTATATGAAAAAGTAATGATTGACCTTGTAGATTGTAGCCACTACAATTGCTTCCCACGTCTTCCATGTATTGCCTCCTCGTCTTCCAGATGTCTGGAACAATAAATGTGTATTTATCCAAACAAACTTATTTAACCAATAAATGTTTTAACTTAATAAATGTTTTATAATCTGTAAATTTAACACTTATATTTATGTGATGGAAATTCACTTACCACCTGCCAGATCCCTGCTAAATGTGAGTAATTAGTAAGCATGGAGTTTTGTTTGAAACCCCAGCTTTGCTAGGTTAAAATTAAATTTACTGTGGTTCATCTTCAGCCCCATAAAGGCTCAAAACAATAGTTTACCACAATTGACTTCAGCGTCTCTACATCCAATTCACCATTGTCATTGTCACTAGAAGGAGGTGGCAAAGTCGTTTGTTCTGATTTTCCTTGCTTTAAAATGTTCCATCAGTTCAGGACTACAGTAAATCATCCAGCTTTAGTGGCACCATCCCACTGTTTTTATTGCTGCAAGAAATTCGTATTAATCAGCATTTTTAGTGGGCATCACCCATCAACTTCATAAGATACTCTGTCTCTGTGTCTGTGCTTGTCAATGGAAATGACAACCTCAGCAGCTCAGACTTTGTTATGTTGTAGCCTGTTGTTGTATTGTTGCTTCCTTACATATTAGGTGTTCAGTTCTGGTTGGATTTTGGTCACTAGTTATTGTTAGCCTTTACTGGGCTATTAAGTATAAGAAATTTAAAATTGAGGAGCTCAGTCAGGTTACTAAGATCATTGTGATCGTTTTTGGCAAAATCTGAATTGTTCTTTGTTTATTACAATTATGGGTTGTTTTTATTTAATGAACTTATCGTCTTCTTCTTTCGTTGTTTTAGCCGGAGCTTTTCGTTCGTCCATGTCTCAGAATACTGTGAAGTGAACTGCACAACTGCATCTTTTTGGATTTGTTTTAAGCAGATGACTGATGTCATAAGTTTCAGCTGTTTCTGTTTGAATATATGTTCACAGGATTTGGCTCAAAATGATTGATTTAAATGATTTAACTCATTCTAATCTTTTATACTCTCTAACTATATTACGCTGCCCAACACTCTCCGTCTCTTTCCCTTTAAAATGTGCGATTCAACCTGCATGCCCTCTCTTTCCACATGCTCTTCTTGTATACTTTCTCCTCCTCACCCCTACCCTCTTTCCCCAATGACCGCCAATCTCTGCTAACATTCAAGAGGCTCATTACCACTGATCGAGTAATCCATAGCAGATTGGAATACCGCAAACCTTTTGCAACTGGACCGGTGTTACCTGCAACCGCCGTCATCAAACTAAGTGGCCTCCCTCAACCTCAGTCAGCTGGATCTGAGCGGTTCCATTCTCCATCCTTGAAATTTGTCGTTCTCCGCACGCTTGATCTCTATGGCAATAAGCTCACTGGTCATATCCCGCCTCAATTGGGACACTCTTTGTTTGAGGGAGCTCCATTGGGCCCCTTGACAGAGGAAATATCCCAAGTCAATTCAGCAGTTGCAGAAATCTGACTCTTCCTTATCTCTTCAACCATCTGGTGGAAATATCCCGAGGAGTTAGGTTCCTTCCACTTGGGAGAGAACGAGCTGACAGGTAACATTCCCTCTTCCTTGGGAAACCTTTCATTGTTGATTGAGTTGGGTTTGGAATCAAATAGTCTCACCGGTCCCATTCCTAGTCAACTCATCAGCTGCAGAAATTTGACATTCCTGGTGCTCTCCACCAACAATCTGACCGGAAATATCCCGAGGGAGTTGGAGTTCCCTCCTATTTACAACTACTTAACTTGGAGAAGACAGGCTGACAGTACCATTCCGCAAGAATTGGGTCGGCTCACCCCATGCAACAACTATGTCTTTTCACGTGAATTTGTCGGTAATATTCCTTATCTTCTACATTATGGTTGACCTGACAGTACACTTTCACCTTGGAAATCAACTGGTAGGAGAAATCCCAAAGTTTGTTGAAGTCATTCACTTATTAGTCCTTAATTTAAAGCTATGAAGTTGAGTGGGAGTGTGCCTATAGAATTGGGTAGATTATCTCTTCTTGAAATCCTAGATTTAAGTGCCAATCAACTTGATAGTGGCAATGCTATAAACATGCTTTTCTTACTGCTCTTACTAATTGTTCTCATAAAAACTTATATGGTTGCACACTGTGATCAGTGGTGTTTTGCCTCTTGTTATGGGTAAGCTTTATACTAATTTATCTATGTTATCATTATCAAATAAAAATATACAGAATATCACTCTATATGACCAATCTTAAATAGCTAACCTTATTAAATTTAAGTGGTACCTAAATGTGGTAATGTTTTACACCATTAGGAAAACTTGAAAAAATAGAAAAGAGATTGTATTTAAGTAACAATAATTTGAAGAAACATCTTGATGATTTTTGGCACACACCACCTTGGTCTCTTGGATCTTAGTGAAATAATCTCGTTGGAAATATTCCAAAATCCCTTGCACCTAAGCAACTAAAGAAGGCTCCATCTTCATTACAACAGTTATCAGAGACATACCTTTGTTTGAGTGCAAAATTTGGAATTGCTGAACTTGTCTCATAATAGGCTCACTGAAAGATATACCTGCTGAAGTGCAGCTTTCTCACTTATACAATTCTTCAGATCTGTCGCCGAATTTATTAGAAGGTTCCTTGCCCATGGAGATTAGTACAAAAATAGCAATGGCTCAAGCTATAGACATTTCTGTCAATCAATTCAACTGAGCCAATTCACACACTTTGGAAGTTGCAATGGCTCTGATTATTGAACAACATCTACAATTCCTTCAGGGTCTTTTCCAGTTAAAACGGAAATTTAAAAAGCCTTGCAAGCCTAGACCTCTCTTCCAACAACTTATCAGGTATGAATGCAGTCGTCTATGAATAATTTGAAAATGCTTACAATGGTTGAATTTGTCTTTCAACAATTTCACAGGAGCAAATTCGAGAAGGAGGGTTTTTGCAAATAGAACAATTATCATGTCCTTAATTGGAAATCCTAGCCTTTGTGGACCACAAGTATTTCAAGCGCATAATCCACCAGAACAACTCATTTTGCACTTCTTGAAAAAGGCGATGCGGTGGGTGGGCTAGCACACTTTTATATTATGTTGTTTACTTTTGGGATTCCTTTGGAAAAGGAAGGGATTCGTTGCAAAGGAATAACCACTGTAAAATACAGTTCATACAACTCATTTTGCAGTTGGAGCACGAGATCTCATATCAAGAGCTTCATATAGCAACTAATGGATTTGCAGGTAACAGTGGGAATAGGGAATTTTTAGTTCGATTTATAAAGGAATTTTGAGTGATGAACACTTGTTCTTGTAAAATTTTTCCGGTGCTAAAGGACAAGGGTGAGAAGAGTTTTAAAGCGAGAATGTAGCATCTTGCAAGGTTCGACATCGAAAATGCAGTGAAAATCATAACCTCATGTTATAAACAATGATTTCAAAGGATTAGTGTTAGATTTATCATGGAAGCCTAGAGAAGCATTTGTATACTAATACAAATGACAACGATGAAGTAGATGCATGTGAAATAGGACTAAGCTCTTGTTGGGCATTGCAATAGATGTGGCATTATGCCATTGAATATCTCCACCATGATTCTTTTGTGCGGGTAGTGCATTGTGATTAAAACCCAATATGCTTATTAGTGAAGACATGTGGGGGCATGTAACCGATTTCGGTATTGCAAGATTAATTGATGAAACCTCCTTGAGTCACTTGCTTCATCATACATTTGAAGGATCTATGGGCCTTATTACTTGCAAGGGTATGACATTTAGAATGTTAAATGTTTACTTGTCATTTCTAAATGTCTCATCAACATTTTGTATGGTCCGGTCTCTGATGCATTGGCCAGATGTTGTCATGAATGCGGAAGTATGGATTTGGTATGACAGGTATCTACCAAAGGAGATATCTCTGACTTTGGCATTTTGGTAATGGAAATTCTGCAAACTTGACCAATAATGATATGTTTTCGGAACCACGAACTTGCACAAGTGGGTAAATTTGTACCAGCGAGGTAAAGGAGGTAATTGTGCAACCTTCTTGAAAATTTGGATGGAGATGAATTTAAATAATATAACTCAATTGCATTTTTTTTTCATGAAATCTGATCAACTTTAACTGTTCGAAAGATTCACCCAATGAACGACCAACTATGAGAGACGTAGTATTGATATTGGAGAGGCTCAAAAATAGTGTTGTAGAGAAAAATACAATTACTTCGAGGAGATTAAGACAAAGCATATCTGTTGCTTAGCAATACAATGTAAAAATTAATGCACATACATCAAATGCCCATAATTCTTCTTCATTTAGTTTTATTAAAGAAAATTGCAAATGCAGTCTCGGTGTTATATTATTCATGTAATGAAACTTATTTTTTAACTTATAATTGTTGAAGTAATCCTATTAGGATTATATTTATATATTATTATTAAAAGAGCACATGCTTTGCAACACAATGTTATAACGATTGCAATTGGTTTATTTTATTATCCATTCACAATGCCAATATTTTTAATTATCTAAAAAATAATTCCACTCTTTGTTTTTATAATTGAAAAGGCTATGATTATTTAAATACATCTCGACTTCTAAACACATTTAAGCTTAATGAATTGATTTTATGAATATTGTTGGAATTTTGATTCTTCTTCTCTTATCTTTAATTGTTGACTATTTTTTAAGCCTTAGGCGTTATTATTTGAAAACAACATTCTTGTGTGCAGTGTCATAACCTAAAATCGTGTCGAATTATATATTCAAAGTTCAAAACATATTCGGCGATTGGATGAAAATACAATACACCAAATATTTAGTTTGCATTGGGTATATTTCATTAATTAAGGAAGGTCTCTAGAGCTTCTTTCTTGTCGATTTACGGTGTTGTGATGACTCCATTATGTCGTCACATACAGTACAAACATTCTTTCTTGTTGAATTCTTCTGCGCTTCGGAAATTCATGGTCTGGGCAGCCAAGCCAATTCTGTCCACCAACAACTTAGATTAGCAACAAGATTCGGGAGTTTCCTTGGGGAAAAATAAAACCTTGGCCCTGGCAGATATTGCCAAGGAAACGTTCGAAGGCATTGCACATCGAACGTCGGTGGAGTGTCCGGGGACGGGCAACAAGAGTGCTAATAGCGCGCCCATGGGAGGCGAGGGCGGCAAAAATTTCCATGGCGGAGACCTTTGTCTCCTTCAACGAGAGATGCAACGCCACTGCAGTGGTGAGGGAGATGGATAGATGATGAATCTTATGTTTATATCCTCGTGGATGTCCGCCTTGTCCCTTTAGCATTGATTTAGTGGAGAAATGGTAGAATGGATACGAGAGATGGAGATGGCGACCTCGGGGGCCATGACCTTGATGATTTATTTGTTCATGGTGACTTCAGCAGCTAACATGATTGAATCAATAACGGCCTTGTTACGAATCATTTTTTTGGAAGTTCTGTGGCATATTATACATGCGGGTTCAGCCCTCTCTGAGTGTGAAGGGTTGAGATGACAAGCCCATTGTATGTGAGAGACTCAACATGCGGATATCTCGTTTCTTAATATTGGGCAACGTGGACTCACGGGAACTACAATGGGTAAGGTAGGTGATCCTAATTTTTCTAGCATTTTCCTTTTTCAACTACTCGACTAAACTTTACGGAAATTTTATATTCGGCTTGGTTTCTTTTAAAGCCAGATCCTGTGTGTATTTAACATGGTTGATTATTTTGAGAGAAAAAGGGCCACGCTATTCACCACATGGAAGAGCTTGATTTTGCGAGGCTGCGGTGACGGCTAGAGACGCAGTGGGTGACGCCAACTTGTCGATCCCAACCACACAGAATTTTCTTGAGAGGGCTACTCCGTGGCCATTTCCATGGGCCGAGGGTTGGAGAAAGTTGGGAGGACTATGAAGCGAGACCCATTAAAGTGAAAGAGAGGAGCGGATTGAGAGGATCTATGGTGAAAGGAAGAGAATGCGGAGGAATTGAGTCGAAAGTGGTGGCAAATCTGAAGAATGTAGAGATGCGGTTATTGAATGTGACCACGGTTATTCATGTACTGAAATGATGCTGCATGCATCGATGTACATCTGACAAGCTTACGTATGAGAAAAAGATAATGATTCTGACCTTGTAGGTCAAGCCCTTGCTAGCCTGCGAAATCTTTGTGTGTGCCTCCTCGTCTTCCGGATATGCGGAACAATAAAATGATGTTATCCCGAAACAAACTTATTTAACGATAAATGTTTTATAATCGTAAAAGTTAACACTTATATTTACTTGGTAGGAAAGTCTCCCTTACTCTGCATGGGTCCCATATCTCAAATGTAGATTAATTCAGTAAAGCTTGTGGAGTTTTGTTTGAAACAGCTTTGCTAGGTTAAGATCAAATTTCACGTGGTTCATCTTTGACCCCATAAAGGCTGCAAAACAATAGTTGCTACAATTGACTTCAACGTCTCTACATCCAAATTCACCATTGTCATTGTCACTAGAGAAGGAGGTGACGAGTCGTTTGTTACGATTTTCCACTTGCTTTAAAATGTTCCATCGAGTTCAAGACTACCAAGTAAATCATCCGGCTTTGAGTGGCACCATCCTCGTATCTGGCCACCAAAGAAATTACAGCGTAATCGGCATTTTGAAGTGGGCATCACCACATCAGCTTCATAAGATACTTGTCTGTCTACGTATTGTCGTTGTATGCATTAGGAAATAGACAACCTCACCCATTTCAGGGACTTTGTTATCCTTTATGTGCTTATGATGGTATGATGGCTTCCTTACATATTAGGTGTTGGTTCAGGTGAGTTTGGATTTTGGTCATATGAGTTATCGTGGCACTTTCTTGGGCTATTAGAGTATAGAAATTTAAAATTGAGGAGCTCGGTCAGGAGTTTATACCAGAGTCCATTATGATCGTTTTGGCAAATCTGAATTGTTCTTTTTATTTTGTTACAATTATGGGTTGTTTTTATTTAATGAGCTTATCGTCTTCTTATTTACGTTGTTTTCCGTGAACTTCCTACGTTCATTCCATATGTCTCAAATATTGTGAAGTGAGCTGCACTGGTCGCATCTTTGGATTTGTTTACTAGAAGCTAGATGGTGATGTCATAAGTTTGATGTACGGAGATTCTTGTTTGAATATATGTTCACGGGATTTGGCTCAGGCGATTAGTTGCCTCATTCTAATCTTTTACTATTACTCCTATCTATATTGTGTATCCATTATACAATACTCCCATTCTCAAATAAAATAAGGACACTTTCAAATTGAGGTTGGGGTACTTGCTACCTTTTTTGGTATCTCGAGTTTTGGATTGTTTGCAATGAGTAATTGGGAATGAGTAGAGCCACAATTCTTCAATTTGAGGACAGAAGACCATATCAAAACTCTCCACTTAATACCTCCATTATAATATGGGCCATCTGAAAATGTCATTACAGCTTGGTAGAATATGCTGCATGTCATACGCCAATGTTCCTTTTGAAGATAAAACTTAATGTTAATGAATTTGTTGAGCATGAAGAATCGCGGGCATATTGAAGAGCTGTTCTTTGAAAGAAAGTGATGCACGAGGAAAAATGTGTAAATGTAGTTGGTACATCATCTAGCCGTTTTATGTGTGTATTTACGATGTTTACTCATTGTGTAATTAAAAATATAAAGACATCGCTTTTATTTTACCAGATAATTTGGCCCGGTGTGTTGTCTGCTTTACGGTGGCTTGTCGTCATGGACCGAAATTACCAATAATTGCTGGATGACTTCTGAGTTTTTGCTAGGTTAAAATTAAATTTGCTTGTGGTTTATGTTTTGCCCCATAAAAGGATCAAAACAATCGTTCCTACAATTGACTTCGGCGTCCTCTACATCAAGTTACACCATTGTCATTGTCACTTTTAAAGAAGGAGGTAGCGAAGAAGTCGTTTGTTATGATTTTCCACTTGCTTTAAAATGTTCCATCGAGTTTAGAGTTGCCAAAGCAAATCATCCGGCTTTAGTGACACCATCCCTCGCTTTTCTGCCACGCAAGAGATTTTGAGGTATCCGGCGTTTGGAGGTGGGCATCACCTATCGGCTTCAGAGGAGATACTTTGTCTACTGTATCTGTTTGTTGCCAATGGAAATGAAAAGCTGCTTGCTGGCTTCTTTTTCATACTCTCGGATGCGAATTCTTCCATATTGGCTACGCTTGTTTCATGCGACATCAAGCTCGTTTCCCATCCTTTTAGGCAAATCCCGAGTGAAAATATTCCGTGTGAGTTTCACTGGCTCAGTGTCTGGTCTGGAGATTCTTTTCCTGTCCCCCGAGCTTCATCCATGGGAAATCCTCTAGGTGGATCGATGGAGACCGAGATTTCATTCACTTTTAGGAAAAATAAATGTTTATCAATACTGTCAAATTTAACACTTACATTTACTTGTTGGAAATTCACTTAGCAGTCTTGGATCCCACAACCCAAATGTGAGGTAATTAGTAAAGCATGGAATTTCGTTTGAAACCCCGGCTTTGCTAGGTTTAGTAGAAATTTCTTTGTGGTTCATCTTGAGCCCCATAAAAGCTCAAAACAATCGTTCCTACAATTGAGCTTGACGTCTCTACCTTCGAATTCACCATGGTTATTGTCACTAGAAGGAGGTGATGAAGTCGTTGTTACGATTTTCCACTTGCTTTAAAATGTTCCATCGGTTACGGACTACCGAGTAATCATCCAACTTTAGTGGCACCATCCCATTATTTTTATTCCCACCAGAAAATTTTGCGGTCAATCAACATTTTGAAGTGGGCATCACCTATACGGCGAGAAGATACTGTCGCTGCTGTATACGCGATTGTTGCCAATGGAAATGACAGCACTCCCACCGGCTTAGGACTTTGTTATGTTTGTGACTTATGATGGACAGTAGCTATCTTCATACATATTAGGTGTTGAGTTCTAGTTTGGATTTTGGTCGAATAGTTATTGTTAGTCTTTTCTTGAGGCTATTAGAGTACAAAAATTTACAATTGAGGAGCTCGGTCGAGTTTATACTAAGATCATTGTGATCGTTTTGGAAAAATGCACGAATTGTTCTTTGTGTTCTTACGTATGGGTTGTTAATTTGATTTAACGAACTTTTTCAGTCTTCTTCTTTTCCTTCTTTTTAATGAACTTGTACGTTCATTCCACCAATAGTCTCAAATATCTTGCTGGAAAGTGAAGCTGCACATACTGCATCTTTTTAGATTTGTTTGCACTAAACTAGATGAACTCTGTCATAAGTTTCGGTTGTCGGGAGTTGCATGTTTGAATATATGTCCACGGGATTTGTGGCTCAAAGAGTGATTGTTCAATCCATTTTAACTCATTCCTAATATTTTACTATTGCTCTTTATCTATATTATTATCCATTATACAATACTCCCATTCTCAAATAAAATAAGGACCTTTCAAATTGGGGTTGGGGGACTTAGTGACATTTGTGATATCTCCGAGTTTGGATTGTTTTGCGAGTGTGTAATTGGGGTGGCTTGAGCCACAATTCTGTTTCGGCTTAGGAGGACCAAGACCATATCAAAACTCTCACTTAATACACTCCAGTACAATATGGGCCATTTGAAAATGTCATTACAACTTGAGTGAATATATATATATAAATGCATATCAACGCCAATTTCCTTTTGAAGAGTAAAACATGTTAAGAATTTTTGAGCATGAAGAATCTGGAAGTACACGTGGGGAAGGGCGGTTGTTTGAAGAAAGTGATCAGAGGAAAAATGTGTAAATGTTTTTGAGTATCATCTAAATTGTTTTATGTGTGTATTTCGATGTAGTATTGAGTAATTAAAAATATATAGACCTCGCTTTCATTTTGGCACATCACATAATGTTTCGGTGCTAGTGTGCCATATGCACTGATGTGCCTATGGACAGTTTCGTACCAGTGATTGTGGATGGCTGTGCCGGCTTTGCTCGGTTAAAAATAAAATTTATTGTGGTTCATCTTACGCTACAAAGGCTCGAAAACAATCAGTTCCTACAATTGACTTCAACGTCTCTACATCCAATTCACTGCATTGTCGTGCAGCCACGAAGGAAGATGGCGAAAGTGATCGTTTGTTTTGATTTTCCACTTCCTTTAAAAATGTTCTATCGGTTAGGGACTACCAAAGTGCAATCATCCGGCTTACAGCATGGCTCCATCCCACTTGTTTTTATTGCCACCAAGAAATTCTGAGGTGATCAACATGGCTGAAGTGGGCATCACCTGTCGGCTTGAGAAGATACTGCTGTCACATGTCTGCATTTGTTGCCATGGAAATGACAGCCTCCTTCTCTTTCATACTCTTGGATGCTGAGATAACTTCCATATTGGCTGTGTGCATTGTTTTAAAGCATGACATCGCTGTTCCCATCCTTTTAGAAAATCTAGTGAAAATAATCCGAGTTGATTTCACCATTGGCAAAGTCGGGTCTCAGGATTCTTTTCACGTCCCCACGGCCCCATCCATAGAGTCCCTCTGGGTGGTTTTGATGGAGAGCAAGTTTCCATTCCCTTTAGGAGCAGATGATAGGAAATGTGCATCCTACTACTAACGATTTGCAAAGTTTTTGGGTACGAACATGTAATTCAACATCATCCTCAAAAGCCTAAAATACACCCTAACTTAACCACCTCACATAAACCTACCTTACAGATCGGGATGGTCGGGCAACAAGCATGTGAAATTGCCTCGCAAAATAGGCTTTGCTAAGGACATAGTTCTCTGGAGTTGTGTGGATCGGGATGATCAAAATTCGCTTCCTTACACTTTTCCCATCTCTCGGGTGGTTGTTTTTACTTTTCCAGCTTGTCTTCCACACCATTTCCGCTACTGTTGGTCTTGGCAGTACTCAATTGTAAAATGGTTCCACATTTAAACCTACGCAGATCTTAGTAGACTCGACAAAGAGTACTCATGCTGATTCCTTATATCAAGTGGCAATTTAAGAGAAAGGGTGTGCAAGATATGCTAAAAATAAATTCTTACGCAGAGTCTCATTTTCGAGCCATCCCTTTTGCTGAGAATATTTCTGCGGAAGAGATGTTGGTTGTGGAATAGAGATATCAACCTTTTGTGTTTCTTGGATATGTTACGAGAGCTCCAAGATGGATATAACAAATTGAGTCCAATGGTATCTTAGGATCATCAAGGGTTAGGGTGCCACACTAAATTCGAGACTTGCGAAAGATCCACGATTCAACTCTTTCAATTTCAAGTCATCGGGAATGAAAGGTTTCATTTTGGGGCACCTAGACTGGATATCTCTAGAGCTTGTGTAAAGTGGAAACATTTCAGGTCCTACTTTGAACTTATCGCTTTATTTTATTAGATAATTTGGTCGGTGTGTCATATGCACGGTGGCACTAATATCAGACCGTACCAATAATTGTGGATAGATTGAGAGTGGTTGAGATGGGTGCATCAAATATCTCAAAATCCTTATGATGTGTTCATGCCACTTGAAGAATGAGTGCAGCCTTGTAGGTGCGAGCTGGTGCCTCACTGGTGCTTCCGGATAATGGAACATTCTTTTACGGCACTTATTATTTGAGTCCATTCACACTATGTGATTAATGGTAACTGACTATCCTAGATCTTGTGTTAGGGTTTACAATTTAGAGTAGGGTTTTATTTGCACATTTCAATATGTGACATCCCCAATCTATAAATAATTTATATTCTATAATAAAATCCTTAAATATAAAAAATATAACGAAATTTATTATCAATATCATTTTAACCTCAATCTCAATCTCAATTTCAACATATATCATTCTTTCTCTTCTTCCCTCTCGCGAGAGGCGCTCAGTGTACACTACCTCGATCTCACAGAGTGTCAAGATCCAATATATTTTAAAACGCTTGAGTGTCACTACTACTTCTTTTCTAACATGTCGACGTGTGCATCTGAAGTACTGTGCAGAGTATCTTAGTGCCGGTTTATGTACAAGATCGTAGTAATCATGTTTTCTCCTCGAAAGCAATATACGACTCATGTTACTGTGACGATGAAGCAAGGTCTTGTCACCAGGGCGTGTATCTCTTGTTGGGTAGGTCTTGTCAGGCAGGAATCTCTTGTTGGGTAGACTTATCGGAATTGCAAATGCGAGCTGAAAGTTGATTGGGATTGATGTGGTGTAAATTTGTATAGAAATTTACGCACTGAGATAAGATAGATACTTGCTATTAGGGAGGCTATTGAGTGTTGTTTCTTGGGTCACTGAGATCCTTGATACTGCTCATCTAGTTGAGATCTGTCTTACCTCGACTTTCTTCGGTTGCGTGGTGCTTTCGGAACAAACTTGTGGCGTGGCAGGTGGGTTCACATTGTCCCCGGATGTATTTGTAATCTTTTCATGGAGAGACTTTGAATCTAAAGCCCTCTCCTCCTCTCTCTTTTTCAACCTAAGCTTTGGAAACGGTTTGTGGATTGACTTGCACGTGTGGTGTGTGCCGCATGGAAAGAGAAATTGGACCTTTTCTTTCATCATCTCAATGATCGGTCGGCTCCATTAAGTTTACCATGGAATTCGAGGTGGATGGCTAGTCTTCTACTTTCTTGATGTCCTTATTACTAGGAATGAAGAAGGCTCTTTCTTTCCATGCGAAGTCACCCAGAAGACGACGCATGCGGCGAGTGACCCACATCACGGAGACTTTCATCATTTCCACCTTTCGAAGTTAGGGGTTCTTGGCACCCAGCCACTCTGATGCCTTCGAAAAATCGGCGGTGAGCACCACGCTGAGAAGATGAGAAATCTCATCTTTTTAATGTTTTTCCTTAAAAATGGTTATAGCAAGATTCAATGTCGTGGGAAGCTTTGCAAAAAGCGGAAAAAGGTCCGCTAGAGTTAAAAGTGATAATTATGGCGGAGTGCATAGCAAGTTCACTTTCTCCCTTTTATCCGGGGAGGCATTTGATAAGATCGCTAAGGATCTTAGGGAAAACATAAACGTGTTCTGCAACGCTTCAAGCCCTCCCGCACAATTCGGAGTCAGCGGTCGGTTAAGGACGATATGCCCGAAGGAGGGTAAGGAGTGTTGCTTGGTCCCGTGCTCTTGTGGAACTTATGTGGTGAAATTGGTCGATCTATCGAGTCCAAAGGAGATTCATGAACATGCTAGCTAACCTAAAGCACAATAGATCTCGATCCTCTTTGCCCTTAGGAGCATCTTTGAGACAAAGCATCACATTTGCATTAGAAGTCATGGGAGTCATTGCGAAGGTGGACCATTTCCACCACTCAGAATGTTTAGGGAGGCCTTGAGGATTGAAAGAGGCACGTTAATCTTAACAAAGAATGATGGAGTGTGGCGAGTCTTTGGATCCACGCCCTTCATTCTTAGTTTTTGAGTTTTTGCCCTTCTGTTGTCAGGAGTTCGTGGTTTCCTCCCCTCTCGTCTTTGTTTGCTTTTCTCATTCTTACGTCATTAGACGTATACTATGTAATTACTTATTATTTATTTAGCATAATTATGTTTATTATTTGTTTTTAATCTAGTTTTTATTCAATTAATTAATTATCTTTTAAAATAAAAAATTAAAATAAATGAATTAATTTAGTTTCAAATATTATATTGAATTGTGTTAGTAATGTATATTTATATATTTTGTTATTTTTGTGTTATTTATTTTTATTATTATTATTATTTTTATATTTATATTTATATTTTTACATTTATATTTATTTTTATGTTCATCTTTTTATCTATTTATTTATTTATTTTTATTTATTTATTTTTATATTTTATTTTTAATTTTTATTGTTTATTATTTATTTAATTTAGATCCAAATATCTAGTTGTTATTTTTATAGTTTATTTTTATTTATTTATATTTATTTTACTTTTAATTATTTAATTATTTATGGGGTCCAACTAGCCAGTTGTGTACAGCGTATCTTTAGGGCTTCTTTATCTATTTACGCTAAGTCCTAGGTCAGATTTCGCATCTTGTCACGATGGTGAACCACCTTTGGTTGGTTCAAGAAAGCGACGTCGACACAAAATTTCTCCAATGTGTGATTTTCTGAAGAGATTTGATACATAAGATCAGGCATCGATTTAGGTGCACATATCTTGGCTTGAAACTATTGGAGTCTCTTTAAGAATCTTACGCCGTTTTCTTTGTCTAACATCTAGCTGATGGTCTGATTGCTAGTTTATTAATGTTTATTATCTCTTTGCAATTAATATTAAATGATAAATTAAAATGCTTTAGCAACACTTAATTAACCTAGATGAAAGAAATTCGTCTTGATGCGATTTATTATTATCGTATCCATGATGGCAATATCTATATCCACAAAGTAAAGCCCTAGCATCATAGGAAATTAATTGAATGTTCCTTGTAGTGAATGGATTATTATTTATTTTCAGTGTAACTATGTCTAATGTGTCGTTAACAATAGTTTTAAATATTAGAAAAATTCATTTAAATGCGATTGTTTTTAATATTTATTTTCATATAAATCAAATTAATGATACATTAATAATAAGTCTTTTCTTTTAAATATATAATTTGGTCAGATTTAAATTTTATATAATTTGTTTAAATTTTCAACTAAATTTTAAAGTTGAATTTTCCATTTTAAATATCCTGATATTTGAATTTTCTTATAAATGAGATTAATGAGCTACTAACTGAACTTAGGTGTTGTACTATATATAATGTATTCTTTCAGCATACAAAAAGCATAGAAAAATTAATATTAATGAAATTATGACTAATTATACTGTAGTAATTTTCGAGTTTTTTTAGTTATATTATAGCTATATTATCTATAAATTTTCTAACTTCATACATTTTTCGCAAATCATGTTTAAGAGAAGCGTCTTTACTGACTTTCACCCTCGTTGTTTTTAAAGGACTCTTATTGAACATGTAGCCAGATATTTCGCTTCTTGTAGGAAAGGTTTTGCTATCATAATCAACACTTCGGTTGATAGTTAATCTTATTGATAAAACAATGGAGATGTCACTAGAGTTGAGTTTCTATGCTACTATTGATAAAGTACTAAGTGGCATTGTTGAAATCTAAGGTTTTATTTTTAAGTTGGCATCTCCAGCTTCAAGTGGATAGAGATTTGTAAAATATAGTATAAATATGTTATTATTTCAAAATGAAAAATCACATAAATTAATTTCTCATATTTCTATGTGGCATGTTCATGCGATATTTCATTGAATTTATCTTAAAATACATTGTTAGGCTCTGCTCAGGTGGATTAGAAATTTATAGTCTTATGAGCTTAGATCTCTCTGCCTACTCCCTATTAAGGACAATTCCAATTACTGCTTGGATAATTTGGAAATTCTTCGGTATTTGAATTTTTCTTTCAATATCATCATGGAGGAAATTCCAAAAGGGTCTACCAAATAGGAGCAAAGCTCTCATGTCCTTCATTGGAAATCCTAGCACATTTCAGGCCACAAGCTTTTCACTACCTATCTCTCGAGAAACAAGAGAGTCATTTTGAATGTGTGAAGGAGTATTATTGCTAATGAGTGGACCACTATTTTTATATTGTGTTGTTTACTTTTGAGATTCATTTTGAAAATAAGTGTATACAAAATGTTGATTCTTTCAACATATTGTCCAAAGGTTAGAGTATAAAAGGATCATATATCAAAGGGAGTTCATAGAAAACTAATGGATTTACCAATGCCATAGCTTGCTTGCAATGAGGAATTTTGTAATTGAGTAAAGGGAACTTTTGATTGATGACACACTGTGTTTCAATGAAAGTTTTTGCGAGTTGCAGAGCCAAGGTTGAAAACAATTCTGGAAACGAAAATGTAATGTTCTACTAAAGGTTCATAGCGATTGGAGATTTGAGTGAGAACTAGTAACTTCATGTTCTAGCTCTATTTTCAAAGGATTATTGTATTCTAATTTATGTCTAACAAAATCTTGGAGAAGAATGTATATCCTAACGAGTGGTGACAAAATGGTGAAGATGTATGTGAATTTGGCAGTGGCAGCAGAAGTAGACATTGCTTATAGGTGCTTGACCAAACTGTACATGGATATGTATCATCTGATTCTTACGTTCGAAGTAGGGCATTTTTATTTAATGCCTCAATGCATGCTTTGGATACATGAAGACATGATAGGAGAATACTCTAATGGATTTTGGTATTGTAAAATTAATTTGCTACAACTACTATCTCATTTTAACACTTGCTGCGAAAGGATCCATGGGATAAATTACTTACGTATGACATTTTATAGCGTGAAATTTTACTTTTTTGTTTTGGATAAAAAATGATTGCTTCATTGTGTTGAGGCAAAATTTGATGAAGTTGATTTCCTTTCTTGAGTATGGATTAGGAGGAGCGATGGCTACCAAAGTAGATATTTATAGGTATGAAAATTTTTGTGGAAATTACTACTAGAAAACAACCAACTATTGAAATTTATTTTGGTGACCTAACCTTGCTCAAAAGTGGGTGGAGCGAGTGTTTCCAAAAGCCAGAGTGAGCGAGTATTTCCTTTGTAGTATCATGAGGTGGATAGAGAAGATAAAATTGGAGGAAAAACAATGTACATAATTACTTTCTTCTACAAGTTGTAGTTTTTCTTTTGCTAAAAATATTCTGCACAATGAATGAAATAAGAATGATAGATGTGGTAATGGTATTTGGGAGAGCCTTATAAAGTGGTTTGGAGGAAAAAAAATCTGTCTAGGACTTATACACATATTTTAGCTTTATGGGTCATTGGAGTTTGGTCTACTTTTTAATGTACTTTTAGAATTGTTCATCCTAAACTTTTTCATCAGTGTTTTTATATATTTCACAATTAATATATTATTGTGAAAATCCAGAAATGCTTTAGGGACATTTTATTAACTAGAGTGAAAACTTTACATCTTGATGTAGATGTAGGTGTATCTCTTTTTCTCTTTTTTCTTTTTTTGACTCCATCGTCATCAAACATGTCTAGATGCACTCACGCTGATTGTACATAATTGAACATGTGATGAGTGGTATGCCTAGCCACCTCACTCACCGTTTAACCAAGACCACGGACACATCTTGATGTGATTTATTATTATCATCCTTGATGTGAATATTGATATCCATAAAGTAAGAGCTCCTCAGGAAAAAATATCTACGAAAACTAATTGTATTATATTTAGAGTACTAACCAAATGTGATTATTATTTTAACTATAATTATTTTTTATGTTGTTAACTCTGTGTTCTAAATGTTAGAAGATGCGGCCTTTAAATGCGATTTTTAAAGTTCATATATAATTAAATTGATGAGACATCATCTTTGCTGTTCTAGTAATTTTTTCGTAGATTAGCTTTCTTTTGAGATCAGTTCTACCTCGGGTTTTTGTCAACCTTTTTGTTGCAAGTGACATTTATCTGCCTACCTTATTTTATGGCCATATTTGTCCCACCTTAACTTCACAGTGTGGAATCGATCCAGTTTGGTGCTAGCATGTTTATAAAATGTGAGGTCTCCCTCCTCTACATTTCCATTTTCCGCAGGTTAGAAGTTGTTATTATGTGCGAGTCTCCTCCTTTTTTTCCACATTTCCACGAGTTTAAGAAGTTTTTAATTTTGTTTCCATTCACCGTCGAAATTTGGTGTACTAAAATATCGAGAGGGCATGCATAGACCCTCCTCCTCCTCTTTACTTCATCGTCGAGGATGCTCTCACGTGGTCCTTCTTCTTCTTTCACTGTTATGCAAATCCCCATCATCTTCATCATTGCTCTCTGAGCCCTCCATGGAGACCTGCTGCTTCAGCATCACCCTAATCCTCTACGCAAATATTGGGGGCATTTCTCTCCCTCTTCCAAAGTCGAAGAAAAGCAGTCAGAAAACATGCAACACTTTTATTGGAGGTTGCAAAATGTATTAAATTAGATTTTTTCCAGCCCGGACCGAGTGTGCACTGCTTAGCGTAAGTCGTCTAAACGAGGTGGCCTCCTCAACCTCACTCACATGGATGCGGGCGGTTCAGATTCTCCCTTCGCTTGGCGATTTATCGTCGTTCTCCGCGTTCTACAGTCTCTGGAAATTATCTCCTCGTCATATCCGCCTCCAATTGGGGACGCCTCTTTCGTTTGAGAGAGCTCTGTTTGCACCTAGATGACTTGGAAGGAAATATCCCAAGTCGGCTCAGCGATTCGAAATGCGACTCTTCGTGCGCTCTCCTACAACCATTTGATCGGAAATATCTGAGGGAGTTGAGTTCCTCCACATTTGCAAAAGCTTTACTTGGAAGAATATGACTGCTAATAGGTACCATTCCTCTCCTTGGAAACCTTTCATTTTTGGTTTCGTGACTTTGGAATCAAACGGTCTCACTTTTGTCCCATTCCTAGGTCAACTCATCAGGCCTATGAAATTTGGTGTCCTGAGATCTCTTCGTCGTCAATCTGATCAGGCGAAATATCCCGAGGGAGTTGGGTTCCCTCCACATTTCCAAAAACTTTACTTGGGAGCCAATGACCCGAGCCAGGTACCATTCCCTCTTCCTTGAAAGTGTTCATCGATTGATTGAGGTTGGTTTTGCAATCCAATAGTCTCAACTTGGTCCCATTCAGAGTCAGCTCATCATCGTTGCAGAGGCTTTGGGACACGTCTACGGCTCTCCTGCCTCCATGATTTGGATTGGAAATATCCTAAGTGTGTTGGGTTCTCCCACAGATTGGAGACGCTTTACTTGGAAGAGAGCTTGGCATGAGGAGTTTTGCAAATCGCTCTTCCTTGGGAAATATTTTATCTTTGTTGCTGTTTTGCATTTGGATTTCAAGCAGTCCTCCTTGGTCCTATTCACTGTAAGGTAGATAGGCTCTACCATGGTAATACGCAAACACTTTCTCTTCTGGCGACGATTTGTCTAGGCAAATGACTCCTTTCCTTCTCTCTCTCAAATATGGTTGGCTGAGCTTTCTCTGTGGGAAATCAGCTGGTGGAGAAATCCAAAAGTTTGTGGAAATTGTCCTAACCTAATATGCTTAGTGTAAAGCAATAACAAGTTGAGTGGGAGTGTGCCTATAGAGTCGGGTAGAATTATCTGTCCTTGAAAAACTAAATTTACATGCAATCCAACTTGGTAGTGGCAATGTCATTAAATGTGCCTTTTCTTCTTGCTCTTACTAATTGTTCTCCACTTAAAAAACATACTGGTTGCATAACAATAAATTAAGTGAGTGTTTTGCCTCTTCGTTATAGGTAAGGCTTTATACCTAATTTATCTATGTTATCATTATGCCAAATAAAAATATGCTAGAATATCCCTCCACATATAGAGTAATCTTAGCAGCCTAACCTTCAGTAAATTTAAGTGAAAATTTTCTAGTATGGTAGTGTTCCACCATTAGGAAAACTTGAGCATCCAGAAAGATTGTATTTTAAAGTAACAGCATCATTTAGAAAGGAAACACCCGACAGTAGTTTTTGAAAAACTTACACCACCTTGGTCTCTTGGATCTTGAGTGTGAAATAATCTCGTTGGAAATATTCGAAATCCCTTGCACCCCTAAAACTAGCTAAGAAGGCTCCATCTTCATCACAACAAGTGCCTGTCAGGGAACCATACCTTCCATTTAGAGTTATGCACAGTGTGAATTCGCTAGACTTGATATTAATAGGCTCACCTTTGAGGAAATACCACATGAAATTGCAAAAGCTTTCTCATATACAATTCTATTTGAATCTAATCATCGTATTAGAAGGTTCCTTTGCCCATGGAGATTGGTAAACATAGCAATGGCTTCAGATCAAACTTTATGAGACATTTTACGTCAAATCAGATTGGTGAGCCAATTCCCTTGCTTACTGGAAGTTGCGACGAGTTGCAATTATTGGACTTATCTTACAATTCCTTCGAGATCTTTTCCATCTTCACTGGGAAATTTAAAAAACCTTATGAAAGCATCACCTCTCTTCCAACAACTATCATCAGGTGTTTAATACAGGCGGATACACGCTTGAATAATTTGAAAAATAGCTTCAATGGTTGAATTTGTCTTTCAACAATTTCGTAGAAAGTCAGGGAGAGGAGGTTACTTTTGCAGGATAGAGCGTCATCACTGTCCTTAATTGAAATCCTAGCCTTTGGAGTTACAAGTACTTTCCAGCACTTTTGCTACTGTCGATCACCAAGACATATTTTGCTCTTTAGTGAAAAAGACTAATACTACCGAGGTGGGTGGAGTTACTGCTTTTATATTATGTTGTTTACTTTTGGGATTCCTTTGGAAAAGGAAGGGATTTGTTTGCAAAAGGAATATGCACTATGCAAAATTTTGATTCCACACAAAAGCCATTTTCTGTGAAAATTTGGAGCACTGAAAGGATCATCATCAGAGAGCTTCATGCAGCAGCTAATAGATTTTATCGCCAACTTGTTGGGAACAAGGAATCTTGGTTCGGTTTACTAAAGGATTTTTGAGTGATGGCACTCGTTGCTACTACAAATTTTTCCGTTGCTAGAGGGCAGAAAGGCGAAAGGAGTTTTCAGTAGGATGCAGCATCTTGCAAAAGGTTCGACATCGAAATACTGGTGAAAATCATGCCCTCATGTTGCAACCTACTGATTTTCAGAGGATTAGTGTTCGAGATTTATGTCTAATGGAAAGCCTAGAGAGACATTTGTATCCTAATACAAATGACAAAAATGGTGGAGATGCATGTGAAACGGGACTAAAAACAAAGGCTCGGGCATTGCGATAGAGGATGGCCCACTGCCATTGAATATCTCCACGTGATTCTTTTTGTGCGGGTAGTGCATTGTGATTTCAGCAATAGCGTGCTTATTGATGAAGGCATGTGAGGGCATGTAACGCGATTTCCGATTATTCGCGGAATTAATTGATGAAACCTCTGCTTGAGTCACTTACTTCATCACTTGCTTTGAAAGGATCTATGGGCTATATTGCACCGTGTATGACTTTATTTAGAAATGTTAAATGTTTCACTTATCGTTTCCTAAATCTCTCATCAACATTTTATGTATGGTCCCGATAGAGTGCAGAAATTTGATGAATGTTATCATGAGAATGCACGGTATGTGGATTAGTGAACACGAGTCGTCTACCAAAGGAGATATTTACAACTACTGGCATTTTGTTATTGGAAATGCTTACCGAAATGAAACCAACTAATGATATGTTTTTCTAGAGACCTCAACTTGCACAAAGTGGGTAAATTTCAGCCTTTCCAAGCACGGTGAAAGAGTTAATTGATCACAACCTTCTTAGGGAGGTGGATAGAGTGAATTTGAAGAAAATAATGTATTCAATTGCATTTTTCTTTGATATGGGTCGCTTTGCTTTGTTGAAAAATTCACGCAAAATGAGCGACTAACTTCGAGGAGGCGAGCAGCGATGGTGTTGGAGGAGAACTCGAAATGATTTGGGAGCAGATGCAGTGCTTCTAGGAGATTAAGACAAACCATATCTAATTTATAACTCAGCTTGATACGAAAATGCAACGGAGTGATGCGCATGCATGAAATACACTTCATAGTTCTTCGTTTCTAGTTTCGTGAAAATTGCAATACGAGAAGATTTCGAAGATTTTCTATCATTCGTACAATGACACTTATTTCTAACTTTATAATTGTTGAAGTAAATCTCTATTAGGAGTTTATATCTATATGTCATTATTTAGTCGAAAAAACTTATGATTTTGCAACATAATATTATATGAATTGCAACTAGTTTATTTTATTATCCATTCACAATGCCAATATTTTTAGTTATCTCAAAAATAATTTCCACTCTTTCGTGTTTCTCATGATTGAAAAGTCTATGATTATTTAAAAAATACGTCTATTGACTTCTAAACACACATTTAGCTTTATGAATTATGTTGGAATTTGATTCTTCTTTACTATTATCTTTAGTTGTTAAACTAAATTTTTATTCATGTTTACTATGTTTGTAATCAATATTAATGTGAAAATTAAATGCTTTAGTAACACTTTATTAACTAGATGAAAAATTTACATCTTAATGTGATTTATTATTATCATCCATGATGTCAATATTCATATCCACAAAGTAAAAGCCCCTAGCAAAAAAAACATAGGAAATTAATTGTATGTTCCTTGTAGCATAAGTGAATGGATTATTATTATTTTAAGTTTAACTATGACTTTTTTTTTTTAATGTTGTTAACAATAGTTTAAATATTGAAAATTCATTTAAATGCGATTATTTTTTTTTAATATTTATTTTCATATAAATCAAATTAATGATACATCAATAATAAGTCTTCGAATTTTCATTTTAAATATGATATTTGAATTTTCTTATAAATGAGATTAATGAAATACTAATTGAACTTGATGTTGTACTATATATAATGTATTCTTTAAGTATGAAAAATTAATATTATGAAATTATGACCAAGTATAGTTTTTAGTAATTTTGATTTTTTTTTAGTTATATTATAACTATATTATCTATAAATATTCTATTTTCATACATTTTTGCACACATGTTTAAGAGACATCTTTACGCTTTCAACCCTCGTTTTTAAAGGACTCTTATTGAACATGTAGATATTTGGCTTCTTGTAGTAAAGGTTTTTATATCATAGTCAACATTTCAGTTTGATAGTTAATCTTATTGATAAAACAATGAGATACATAGATTGGGGTTTTTTTTTTCTATGCTACTATTGATAAAGTACTGAGTGATGAAATCTAAGGTTTTATTTGTAAGTTGGCCTCTATAGCTTCAAGTGGATAGAGATTTGTTAAATATCATATAAATATGTTATTATTTCAAAATGAAAAAATCACATAGACTTAATTTCTTGAATTTATAAGTAGCATGTTAATCGATATGTCATTGAATTTATCTTAAAATACATTGTTAGGCTTTATTCCAAATTGAATTAGAAATTTATAGTCTTATGAGCTTGGATCTCTTTGCCAACTCCCTATTAAGGACAATTCCAATTACTCTGGAGAATTTGGAAATTCTTCAGTATTTGATTTATTCTTTCAATAATATCATGGAGGAAATTCCAAAAGTTTTTTTTTTTTTTCAAATAGAACAACTCTCATGTCCTTCATTGGAAATCCTAGCCATTTCAGGCCACAAGCTTTCCAATTACCTATCTCTCAGACAACAAGAGATCATTTTGAATCAGTGAAGGAGTATTATTGCTAATGAGTGGACCACTATTTTTATATTGTGTTGTTTACTTTTGAGATTCATTTTGAAAGGAAATAAGTGTATACAAAATTTTGATTCTTGCAAAATATTGTCCAAAGGTTAGAGTAGAAAAGGATCATATATCAAGGGATTCACATAGAAACTAATGGATTTAACAAGGCCAACTTGTTTGCAATGAGGAATTTTGTAATTGATAAGGGAACTTTGATTGATGACACACTTGTTGCTATGAAAGTTTTGCAGTTGCAAAGGACAAGGTTGAAAAGAATTTTAGAGCAAAATGTAATGTTCTACTAAAGGTTCAACAATGAAATTTGGTGAGAATAATAACTTCATGTTCTAGCTCTATTTTAAAGGATTATTGTTCTAATTTATGTCTAAACAAATCTTGGAGAAGCATGTGTATCCTAATAGAGGTGACAAAAATGGTGAAGATGTATGTGAATTGGCATTGAAAACAGAAGTAGACATTGCCATAGATGTGACCCATGCCATCAAATATTTTCGTCATGATTCTTTTGTTCAAGTAGTGCATTTTTACTTAATACTCAATAGCATGATTTTGGATGAAGACATGACATGAAATATAATGGATTTTGGTATTGTAAAATTAATTGATACAACCCCGACTAACTCACTTTAACACTTTCTTTGAAAGGATCCATGGGATAAATTATCCCAAGTATGACATTTTAGAACATTAATTTTACTTTTTTTGTTTTGCATCAAAAATTATTGTACACATTGGTGATGCCCAAAATTTGATGAAGGTTGATTTCACTGCAGAGTATGGATTAAGTGAGACAATGGCTACCAAAGTAGATATTTATAGCTATGACATTTTTTTATTGGAAATTATTACTAGAAAACAACCAACTATTCAAATGTATTTTCATGACCTAACCTTGCTCAAGTAAGTGGAGCGAGTGTTTCCAAACATAGTGAACGATATATTTCACTCTGGTATTTTTAGCGAGGTGGATGAAGATGAAATTGGAGAAAACAATGTACATAATTACTTTCTTTTCTACAAGTTAGTTTGCTTTGCTAAAAATATTCACACAATGAATGAATAAGAATGAAATATGTGTAATGGTATTGGAGAGCCTTATAAATGGTTTGGAGGAAAAATATCGTCTAGGACTTATACACATATTTTAGCTTAATGAATTGATTATATGAATTAAATTGGAGTTTGATTACATTTTTATTATTATTTTAAATTGTTCATCTAAACTTTTATTAGTGTTTATTATCTATTTATAATTAATATTATTGTGAAAATTAAATTCTTTAGGGACATTTTATTTTCAGATGAAAACTTTACATCTTGATGTGAATTTTTTTTTTTTGTAAGTTTGGTAGTACCTTGCATTTTTTCTCTTTTTCACTTTTTTTTTTTTACTCCATCTTCATCAACATGTCTAGATACATCACCCCGATCGAGGAAGGGAATTGAACATGTGATGAGTGCTATAAAAACCCACCTCATCACCGTTTAACCAAGACCCCACAGACACATCTTGATGTGATTTATTATTATCATCCATGATGTGAATATTGATATCCATAAAGTAAGAGCTCCTAAAAAAAATAATATGAAACTAATTGTATTATATTTAGAGTACAACTAAATGGATTATTATTTTAACTATAATTAAATTTTTTTATGTTGTTAACAATAGTTTAAATGTTGAAATCCCTTTTAAATGCGATTTTTAAAATTTTCATATAATTAAATTGATGAGACATCAACAACAATTTTAGTATTTTTAGGCCGATAGGCCTTTCTTTTGAATCAGTTCACCTCAGGTTTTTGTCAACCTTTTTCTTCTGCAAGTGACATGTGTACTATACCATATTTATGGCCATATTTGTCCCACTTTAACTACCTGGTATGGAATCGATTAGCTGGTGTAGCATGCTTATAAAATGTGAAAGGTCTCCTCCTCTATTTCCAGTTTCTGTAGTTTAAGAGAAGTTGTTAATATGTGTGAGGTCTCCTCCTTTGTTTCCACATTTCCGCAGTTTAAGAGAAGTTGTTAATTGTTGTTTCCATTCACCATCGGAATTTGGTCTACAAAATATCGGGAGAAGGGCATGCATAGAAACTCCTCCTCCTATTTCTTCTCGCGGAGGAGCTCCTCTGTGGTCTTCTTCTTCTTCACAGTAAGAAAAGCCCCATCATCTTCATCATTTCTCTCACCGGCCTCCATGAACACCTGCTTCAACTCACCCTGCTCCTCTACTTAAATCTTGGGGGCATTTCTCTCCCTCTTTCAAAGTCAAGACGAAACGTTGAAAACATGCAATACTTTTATTGGAATTTTTGCTCACCTTCAATGAAATTTCCTAGAAATAACCATTAAATTGTTTGATTGGCCTTATCATGCCCTTCGTTGGAACCACCTCTCTTATAATTTAGGTTTTAATGCATATGCAGTTTATCATGTTTGTGAATTTCAGGTAGTAAGGGTTATGTCTAAGAGTTCTACCGATTTCTATTCTTCATGGTTGGTGTACGAAATATCAGGAGAAGGGCATGCGTAGAGATTCCTCCTCCTCCTCTTTCTTCTTGTGGAGGAGCTCCTCTACGGTCTTCTTCTTCTTCACAGTAAGCAAACCCCCATCATCTTCATCATTTCTCTCACCGGCCTCCATGAACGTCCGCTTCAGCTCATCCCGCTCCTCTACATAACTCTTGGGGGCATTTCTCGCCCTCTTCCAAAGTCAAGACGAAACGTTGAAAACAGGAAATATTTTTATTGGATTTTTTTCTCACCTTCAATGAAATCTCCTAGAAATAACCATTAAATTGTTTGATTGGCCTTCTCATGCCCTCCGTTGGAACCACCTCTCTTAGAATTTATATTTTAATGCATATGAAGGTTTATTATGTTTTTGAAGGTAGTAAGGTTTATGGCTCAGAGTTCTACCGAGTTCGATTCTTCATGGGTATCTACGTTTCATCCTTCGTATGAGAAATCTATGCAACTCCTTCATGAAAAATGTGCACCTGTTGGATGCTCAACCAAAGTCGAAGTTTCGGTCAATCCATCTCTCAGTCGTTTGGTTTCCCGTAAAGACTTCCCCAACCCTCCTCCTCCGCCAGGTTTGGATTATAACTACTGCCATTTGTAGAACATATTTTCTATAACTCATTTCTGCAATAGGTATCTGGGTTACAACTGTGTGCCAAAAGGAACCGCGGATACATGGAATAGGATTTTCCAAGAAGGATACAAAGCTGATGTGCAAATTTTCACATATGATGGTCGCATCATACCGACTCACAACAATGTGCTTGTAAGTCTTTATTTGGCTGAGTTTTTTTTTGTGAATTGATTTCGAATCTTGCGATATTCAAGGGCTTTGTTCATGAAATGAAATCATACGCTTCTGAAAATTATGTGAAATGATATGCCCACTATCGCCAAAATTAACAAATCCATGGATTATTTAGGAGGTAATTATTTCAGGGTTTCAGATCATTACCTTTATCTAGACCATTTATTTTGTAAAATCACCATTTAGAAACAAAAATTTTTATAGCTTTGTGTATTGCCTCATTTACACTGGATAAGCAGTGCACAAAGTTATTTTGCACTTATGTATTGTAGTTCCCATTTCTTTTATCCTACCTTTTAGGATCACGATTCTGATGAAGGTTTTTGATATAATAAAACCTTTTGTTTTTTTTCATGTTTCCTGGCTTTACACAGGGCATTGCTTCTCAAGTGCTAAAGAACCTTTTGAAACAACAAAAGGTGAAATCTGTGAAATCTTGACTATGTAGCTTCATGATTATGGGGGTTACTTAAGATGCATTTTTGGCTTTCATATACTTCTTTTATTCATCAAGGTAATCTTTACTTTACTAGAAGAGAAGTTCCATGACTTTAATTCAAGTTATGAAGTTCCGTTTTATTTGAATTATATCAGAATGAATGACTGCGCAATTTTATTAAAAGAAAAATACCAAAAAGCATTTAGTAAAGTGTGAATTCCCTCCATCTAGGGAGCTTTGTACTAGTTGTGTTATTCATTCCCTTCTAGGATTTTATTTTAAGAATCAAGTGAATATCCCTCAATAGATAAGGAAATGGATAAAGTAGATTGTTTTACTTACACGGACATATTGAGTTTTACGTGCCCCGACAGGTCTACTCTGTAAATTCTCATTCCTTAGCAAGATATTAATTTAAGTAACTTTTTTAAAAAGCTTCATTTGAATGTCTCAAATTTGTAAATTTGGATGTGCAAATATTTTTTTTTTTTTTTTCTAAGTAAGATTAAATTCTATTAGTTAAACATAAAATACATGGAGGCTCTGGCCCTCTGCAGTTCAGGCCTGTATCAGTGGCATTGTTGGCAACAAAACAACAAAAACGGAGCTGCCCATGCAGGGGAAACCAACCCAAAGAGAGTTTGAGTCGCTACCTCGAGTGAGGAAACCAGCGTTATACAGACATAAGTGATTGTACAAAACATAGATAGAAACATATAAAAAAACTATGATGCTAGGATCCGTAAACTAGATAAAACCTGAAAGTATAGGTATCATGGGGTGCTAGAGGTGTTTCTTCTACTATGAGGCATCTGTATTCATCGTCATCAGCTTCTTGGGAGCCCAATGCAGCATGTCGTGGCTCTGTGGCATCACCACCTTTACCTCTGGCTTGCCTGCTCTGCTCCTTGTCGTCGTTACTGTACCCCGAGTTGCTACTGTTGTCCGAGTGCGAATTATGCTTGCCAGGACCCTGTTGCTTCTTCACCTCTTCAGAAGGGATGAGGTCACTGCGAGGGCGCGTTTGCAGAATGGGCTGACTGTGGCTGGGAACCTCAGCGAGTTCCTCCCGGAAGGAAACCGAGATGGTGGCCACAACATGAGGGCGGTCAGAGGTGCATTGAAAGTGGAATTGGGCAGTGGTGGGGTCCCGAGAGTGGGGCTAGTCATGGAAATAATATAACACACACCAAAGACGTATGGGGTCCAAAGAAGAATCTCGTTTCCATCACAGTTCTGGAAGACCGTGGCTATGATGTGATATTTAACAAAGGGAAGGTTTTCCTTAAACACATTGCCACGAGACAAGTGAAGAAAATTGGTGTGCGATTCAAGAACCTATATGCACTTGAGGTCAAAGATGCATGCAAAGCCTTGAGGAGTAAGGAAAACGTTAGATACTTAGTGGTTGGGGGGAGCATGATTTACCTTTCAAAATGGAGCCTCAGAAGCAACCTCAGCAAGTTGTGGAGCATCCACAATTGGAGAAGCAGAGAGGAGACAGAGTGGAAAATACACTCAAGAAGAGACCTCCAGTAGGGGGGAATTTCGAGCCAAGTGGGCAGAGGGAGGACATGCATCCATACCTCCAGGTGTGAGGGGGGGTGATGTGAAGCAGTAGTCCTAGAAGTGTAGAAAGTTGGGCAAGGTCCATTGAGTTGTTTTTGTCTCATGGATCATTACCTTGCTATGGGGGCCCACAGTATTCAGTAGCAAGAGGATCAATTTTAGTCAAATATTGAGGAGTACATAGCAGTGTTGACAGCAGAGAAGGTGGCTCATTAGTTGAGCCAACAACAACACAATTTTCTCAGTAGACAGTTGCAGATTGATTCAATGATTATTTTAATTTATTATTTTTAGTTGTAGATGTTGCAATAGCAGAAACAACAGTGAGAGGTGTTGCATGGAATACATTCTAAAGGTGATATATTGGGGTAGATGTGAATCCATTTATTGTTGAGAGGGAGTGTGAAAATGGCAACAAGAAAATCCTGATTTAATTTTCCCTTGAATTAAATTATGAGAAAATTGTCATTCCACATCACAAGACAACAAGAATGTGTTAACTCAGTTAATTAGATTTGAAGGCCTAACTTGAGTCATTAAAAGTGATTCCTAAATTTTAGGAGCCTGGGTTGAGTTTAATTTAAGTTGTAATAATTTAATTTAGTTAAATTGAGTTAAAGTGAGTTAAACTAGTTCCAACTGTTGGAGGAACTAGTGGGAGGTTTAGTAGTGGGGTGTGTACTTAGTGATCAACCAGTTAATTGATAAATCAACCATAATTAACTCATGCATGCATGAAATACGAGTTACCCAGTCGAGATTGGAGTTCAAGGGTAGTGTACTATCAGTTATATAATTATCCAAGTTGTACAGGTGGTGCATGCAGTCAGATAAGGACCTATAAGGATTGCACAGTTCGGGATGGGGATTTCCCTAATTAATATAGGGATAATTCCCAAGGAAAAAGTGCAAGGAAATAGGGGCTTTGGAAGAAATTAGATTGGTTAATTTTTTACTATAGGCAACTTGTGAAGCAATGAGATATATTGTACTTGAGCAGAGATTGTTCAGGCTTGAACAAACATTGTATTTCTTCTCTATTTTCCGATTAATGCAATACATATAGGAAGGGGTTTTGAGCAATGGCTTTCCCCTAAATATATCATCGTGTTATGTGTGTTAATTGATTCATGTTGCAGGTTTTCGATATAGCTTCTCAATCGTGAATTGCTTTCTGCCAATTAATAGAGTAGATTTGAGCCTTATGTTTTAGAACATTACATGAGCTGTATTGAATCTACAACTAAAATTCTACACACTGAATAAGTATTCAGTTACTCCAATGTTGCAATGTGCCACAACATAATGAATGGACTTGGGTGCTTTTCCTTTCCCTATACTAGGTGTTTTAACCTTTTTTTCATTTCTTTCTTGCTCAATTATGTCCCAAGGTAGCTTACATGTAGAAGCATCATGTCCATCTCTATTGCACCATATGCAATGAAGATTAGACCTTTCTCCTTGGAAATGTATGCCCCCCCTACCTCTAAAATTATTCCTTCCTCTTTCTTTTCGGCCACCTCTTCCTCTAGAAGAATCTTGTGCATGATTTTTCTCTTTTTGTGCAAGACACAAATTATTCAGAAGATTGAGGAGTTGTCTTCTTCCCAAAATCCTTCTCTTTCAACAAACTTCTTCTCAAGGGATTCAAAAGTAATATCCTTAAGTTTTCCACTTGCTTGTAATGACTTAAGATAATGTGAATAAGTGGTATATAGTGCCTTGACATAGGCTATGAGAGGAATATCTATTTCAACATCGATGGCTTTTATGTCATGCATAATGGATCTTACTTTTGATGCTAAGGCAAGAGGGTCATCATTTTTCAACTCAAGATTTGAACAACTAGATCATTAGTTGAACACCTTCAAGATCAAAGTGTGAGTCATATAATTCCTTCAACTTCTTTAAACTTCAAAAGCATTTGAAAATGGAAAAATATGATGACTCACTTCTTCATTTACTGATGCTGCAATCAAGGCATAAGCCTTGTTGTTCTTGTTTTCCCAGATGGAAAGCTCCTTGTCTGAATTAGGTTTTTCAGGTGCATTGTCTCCTTCTCCTTCACAAATTCCTTTCCACAACTCATTAAATATAAATGTGTGTATTATCTTCCAGGACCGCTCATGATAGTTCTCTTTGCCAGTGAGAGCTACTCCCACTATGAAGATGAGTGAATGCGTTATAAAAAAAAACTATCTGCTTTAATAAAAAAACTTCACTCTTTACTATGCATATAAATAATCACACATGTCACTTCTTCACATAATATACTACCATATAATATGCAATTTCGTTACCATTTACAGTTTCCTTAAAAAATAAACTCAAATTTTAGATACCACATTCAGTATCATTCTCATATAATACTTCACTTCATATACACTTTTTAAAACAAACACACTCCATCATACCTACCTATGTTTTATGATTTTTTTAATTTTTTTAATTTTTTTTTTAAACACACACCACATTTTATACCATAAGCTCCATCGCACTTTTCAGAAGCATAGCATTTCAAAGAACCATCCCATTATCACATGTCATATGCACCTCTCATAACTTAATACCATACATACTAATGCACGGTATTTTAAAATCTCAACCCACACAAAGTTTTGGTCTTCACACACGACCTTCAAAAGTAACTTAATCCACACCAATGCTTGGCCTTTAAAAGAAACTTAATGTACAATGTTCAATTTTATTTCAAACAACATAGTATGGAGCATATAGCATAAGGCATCATACCAATCAACGTAGGATTTGAACACACATTCTGTGCATGACTTCCATGTTTCAACACAGCATCCACGTTCTGTCAAATGTTCAAGTCGGGTTTACCATAAGCTTGCAGCAAGTTCAGAATCAACTCTATCTGGTCATCACCTGCGCGTAACAGGGCTATCTCCCTATCCCCGTGTTTATTCTGGTTGAGAAGGCTCAGATACGAGGCAAAACTCCGCTTCCTATTTCTCGGTGCGCAACAAGCACTGGTTACATCACGGTAACGGGGTTGCAAGCAGTTGACACCAATTTTCACCACTTAAATCAGCACAACATAAGCGAGGAGCACAAAGCAAGGTTATGGATTTCAAAAGCATTAGTATTTATCGATCCTCTACAACTCCTTGTTGTAGATGTGAGCTCATTCCCCTAGCTAACAGAGACTTCAAGATTAATGACACATTCACATAATTTAACCTTCTTGAGCTCCACTGCCGGAGCCAAGAAAAATCCATAGATCAGGCTGATGAAGTTTTTATTTGAGAGTATAATTTTCCAAAATATGTTGTCCTACAGACCTTCCAATGTCTAGAAGTGATTAGACTCTGTCAATCCTGCTATTTCCCTGATCAAAGAGCCATAGTGAACTCTGAAAAAGAAATTATGTTTACCCTTATTGTTGAGTCATTCAATCAAATGCTCCAGCTTCAATCTAGACCAGATGAAGTTCCTTTGTCCATTGAAGTTCTCACACAGTTATATCTAAATATGGACTTCCCCAAGAGGTTCCAGATATTTCAAACTTTCATGCCTTCTCCTGTAGAAATTCCCAAGATAAATCCTCCTTATCCTTCTGCAAAATTTTCTGAAAGGACCAGAC